>CM045767.1:41547523-42147523 GCA_025200525.1 Camellia lanceoleosa
ATGTTATTTAAATATTTTGTATAGATTATTCCGTTGTGTGCGATTATTCCCATTCTCTATGTTTTGTTCATATTTGATTTCATAAGTTCATATTTGATTTCATAATCCATTTTTCATTGTCGCTGCCTGCTAAGCCAAATTATAGCAATAGTAATAGCAATATAGCAACCATCATTGAGATGCTCTAATGGGTTCTAACTGCCGACTAGTTCTTTTGTCTCTTTAGCCACCAACTAGGGTTGGTTTGGCATCCATAAAAAGACGTAAAAAATCAAAAGTTATCACTATTCACAAAAAATATATAAAAAATAAATTCTACAAAAAAAAAAAGTACAAGTCAAAAGTGTATTGGAAGTGATGTGTCAAGTTCGGTGAATGTGCCGCTGCACACATTAGATAGCCGGATGCACTTCTCATGATACACGGGTGACACGTTATGTTCGCCCGTGGAGGCCCATCATGAGCCATCTGCTTTTGATAATCAATCAAGTATCAAGTAGAACTTATCGAGTACTATATGCTTGTAAAAAGCACGTTAATCTGATATCGATAACTATATGATCAAATGCGGCTTTGTACAAAAAATGGACTTATACATAATAAAGTAATGGTTGACAAAAAACTAACTGACGTGATAGCTATCAATATTCGATCAACGGATTTTTACATGCATATAGTACTTCGATTTGAAGTTCTACACATTGAACACGCCCGATTATCAAATGGGACATGTGATAGGGCTCCTCAAGGGCCTATTTAACAACACCATCCAAATTTAACAAAAGACCGTAGGGCAATTTGGTCATATATAGATCTTTGTACGCCAACCGTATGCATGACTCGCACCATCATTGTCAAGTAAGAGGGCAATTATATATTTAGGAGTAATATGATAATTTTTGTTATTTATACAATATTTTAACACATTTTTTTTTTATAAAAGTCAAAAAATTATCCTGCAAACAATTATCTTTTTTTTTCTACTTTTTTTTATTCAAAAATTCAAAAAGTGCACTTATTTAAAATACTCCCCAAACAACTCCTAACGAAATCAGAGGTCTTCGGCCCTACTCTTAAGAAAGGAATTTGACGGCAAAAGATTGGAGGATAAGATTTTGTTACAAAGTGGCAGAAAGTGTAAGTTTCAACTCCTCTTAAAAGTATTAATTTATGGGACACTTTTTTCATAAATCTCTTTTCATTTACTTATATTTAATTTAGTTTACATTATTTTGTTATATTCCAATAACTCCTAAGTGGGTGACATAGTTACCAAAATACCCATAATAATATTCACATTTACATTGTGAATGTTCTATGATGTGAATGTTCATATCATCAATGTGAATATTCACATCATCAATATAAATGTTCACATCATTAATGTAAATGTTGGTCGATGTCGCTGTGAATATTCACATTGTAAAATATAAATATTCACATCACTAAATTGCTAATCGCTTAAAAATATTTGCAAGGGTAAAAATGTCTATAAAATATCTTAACTATGAGAATTAGCATTTGCTAGATCAAATGTCCCAATAATAAGGTTTATTAGAATATAAAAATATCTTATAGACTAATTGAATATCAACACTTTTGAAAAGGATTTTCTAATAAATTTCCTTAATTTAACAATTAATCACTAATTTTTACCCATAAAATAAATAGATAGAATAGTAGTGTGGATTCCTTGACAAAAAGGTACATAATAGTGTAGGATGTCTCTATTGTTAATTGTTTATGGGAAATCTACGACCCGCACCTTTTACAAGCATACGCATTATAAGAAAAATATGATTTTTTTGTAATGTGTATTATGATATTTTTAGTAAAGTTAAGGAGTAGGAAATTTACCAAGTGCACTTTAAAGTTATGAATAATATGATATTTTGTAATTTTTATTATGACATTTTACAATGAAAAAAAAAAATTATGATTTTTATAATAAAAAAATTTATGTCATTTTGTATTTAAATTATGAAATTTTATACAAAAAATTATCAAAAACAAACCACATGCACACATTTTTTAAAGTGTATATTATAGCATCTCCCTGGTTGTTATGGTCTACTCAAAAATGACTAATGGTGTAGAAAAATATAGGGTAAATTATAAATATATCTCTAGAAATTTGATTAAAATACAAATTGTCCCTTGTGATTCTAGAAATTCCATTTCACCCCTTGAGATTTCTAATTTCATAACAAATCGCTCATTTTATTAATAAATCATCAAGTCAATTAACAGTTTTTAATGACATTAAAAATAAGTTTCAATTAATAATTTAAATAATTTTATTCATATATAGGAGTGCAATTATAAATTTTATTTTTTAGTTAATTCATAAATAAAAATTTAATAAAAAATATTTGTAATTTTTAAACTACAAGAGACAATCTATAATTTAAACAAATTTCAAAAATGTATTCGTAATTTACCAAAAAATATAAGTTAAACCTAAAATTTTCTTTTCGCTTTGTAAGCATTCATTCTATAACAAAAACACTCCTAAAGATAAAGATACCTCTTAATTTTAAAAACTAAGGCAAATTATAGTCTTGATTGGTCTTCTAATTTATTTATGAGTTCGCCTTATGTGGTATTTAAAAAAGTCAAAAGTTAAAAAGTTATAAAAAAATATAAAAAGTTATTACTATTCACAAATTAAAATATTAAAATTTAATATGCATAATATTTTAATCAAACAAACTTTACACAATTTTCGGGACCTAATTGACCCTTTAGTATCGTGAGAAGGAAAAAAAGAATTACATATATAAAATCACTGTTGACGGAAATGTTAGTCTGGGGCCCATCACGTCCCGCTTGATAATCCAATCGTTAGAACTCGCCCAAAGACTATATGTCTGTGAAAAATCACGCTGATTAGAAATCGCTATCTACATGATCAAATAAGTTTTGTATAAAAAAATGAATGGTGTTATAGTTAACAGCTGACAAGAAAACTAACACAATCGATAACTATCGATATCCAATCAACGCGATTTTACAAGCATATAAGACTCGACGAAGTTCTATACATTGACAGCCCGATTAGAAAAACGATTCGTGGGGCCCCACGCCAACAATACTATCTAATTCAAGCTTGAAAAGGAGGCAATCATTTCCATCTCATAACCAACCCACTACCCCGCCCAACATGTATGGTCAATCCACTAACTTCTCCTACACACTTATTTATATAATTTTTTAATACACATTTTTTCGTAAAAAGTCAAAAAGTTAACCAAAACATCCATATTTTTTTCTCAATTTTTTAGTTAAAAAAGACAAAAAGAACACTTATTTAGGACACCCCAAACAACCCGGGACCAGTTTACAAACTTAAAAAAATAAATAAAAAAAAATAAAATAAAATAAAATTAGAAAATCACTTAAAATTTTTTATCAAAAGTCAAGATTTTCTTATAATCTGGAACCACCACAATTTTAAGGCACTATTTGGCATCCCCTTTATTAGCACATTTTTTTTATATTTATATATTTTTTAAATTACATTATCTCTCTATTTTTTACACATCTTTTATAAAAAATTAAAAAATATATTTATATAGATCATCTTATATATACTCTAAATATACTCCATTGATACAATATTCTGAGTATTATTCTGGTTAATTGTTTGAGATTATAGACCTTCTGTAGTTCAAAGGCTGGGAGAAGAACTGTGGGGCTTACAATCTTTCTGAGTTTTTGGACTAAGGCTTATTTTGGAAAGTAGATTAATTTTTTTTTTTTTTTTTAATGTACAAAAAAGTAGAGGAGACGTAACTCAAAAAAGTCAAAAAAAAAAATCAAAAAACTACTTTCAACCATGTTTCCAAAATAGACCTAACTAGAGATAAACTCAATTCTTTACCTATTGTATCAATTTAGCCCCCTATAATTTTAATTTTACTCTTTAATTTTTTACATTCTGTTAATTTAGTTCACTTGGTAACTATTGTTAATAAATTATGGGTTCCAATTAAAGAATATTCCGCCAAAAGTCCCTCATTACCGTCTGAACTTTTTTAATTTATAAGTCCTCGAGATGAAGCACATCTTTCATTAGGAACAAATAAATTTGTTTTCATTTTTTTATAGACAATCTTACCCTTAATAACTATTTTTATATTTTAAATTTTAAAATAATATAATTTTTTATCTATATACCGATTTTTAATAAAAGTAGTAGTTTTAGAGTCATTTTGTCAAAATCTATACAATAAGATCCATGTTGACTACAAAATTCTTTTCAAAATATTGTTATTTTTTTTTCCTATTGAAACTAACTTCAAGAGTATATTTTTAATGTGAATTAAATTTAAATTTTACTGTTGAAACAAAATAAAATTTTATTGTATACATTAATTATGACGGTATTTTTTTTATAAGAATTTCATAGTCAACCTAGATCCTATTTGATAGATCTTGATGAGAAAATTTTAAAATATTAATTTTATTAAAATTGACATCTAATTCAAAAGTTTTATCATTTTAAATTTTGAAGTATTAAATTAGTCACTAATAATATTTTGGTAATAATAATGTATGTTGCACTTTTAAAATTTTTTTTTTTTTTGTATTCGTCCTTAATACATTAAAATTTTATTATAAGAATGCTTTGACTAAGTCCCCTGAAATTGAAGGCAATAATTTATTTAAAGAAAATAAAACTTTTCAAATTAGACCTCTACCTCTTGAATAAACTTCTATTTACAAGTAATAAATTTCTTCTTATATACATAATATGCATTATAATTCTTGTATATTAAGGGAAAAAATTATATGCATTATAATACTTGTATATTAGGATAGTGAGGTATTTGTTATTTGTAAATAAAATCACCCACCCCTCAAACATTTTTAGGGCTTATTTTGGAAAGAATTATAAAAAATAGAAGGTTAGAAAGATCAGTAAAACATGTTAAATTGGCAAAAAATTATTAAAAAAATCAAACATTTCCTCGTCTTTACTTTTTGCACTTTTTTTTTTTATAAAAATCAAAAATTGTCACAAACATACTAATTTTTTTTTCACCTCATATTTTAGTCAAAAATCAAAAATTACAAAATAGCCTATTTCCCAACCAACCAATTCAGATCATTTGCCTTTTGATTCAATCTAATTTCTAAAGAGGTGTTATTAATTAAATTAAATTGACATAGTGTAAAATTAATGCAACTAAAATGATAAAGACCATATATATATATATATACATAATAGTAAATTATAGGAATTATTGATGTAATTGTTCAAAAATAGCCTATTTCCCAACCAACCAATTCGATCGAAAGGTGGCTACAGCTGATTGGAGAGCTCTCACTCTTGTGCCCAAATTTTTTCATGAAGTTCGTTGGTTCGATCATTGTCCTATAATTTTAATCATTGCTTACCTCTCAAGAAAATTCCTAGACTCTTTAAGTTTGAGACTATGTGGTCTACTAGTCCTGACAGCGGAAATTATTCGCCTAAGTGGGCTTCCGATGTGAATGGATCTAACATGTTTCAACTAGTTCACAAACTCAAGGAGTGTAGGTCTGGACTGCAAGAGTGGAGTAAGCTGACCTTCGGAAATAATAAAATTTGTATTGCCCAGCTGAAATTTGAGTTGTCCTAGCTCCAAGCCCAAAGCCCAACTGATGAAAATTTACGAGTACAGGGACAGCTAAAAACTGAGTTGGAATGTGTTTTAGCAAGAGAAGAGATGTATCTCCACCAACGGTCGCAAATTCGTGGCTCAATTATGGGGATAAAATTCAGCTTTTTTTTCATGCTTCTATGATCCAACCAACAACGAAACCAGATTTTGAGATTACAAACCGAGGATGGGTTATGGTCAATTCGATCGATATAAAACAAAGATATGTATGGGTTCTTTTCGAGTTATTTACAAGTGTTGATGAGAGAGATTTTAATGAAGCCCTTTCTATTGTTGAACCCTCAATTACGTATGAGATGAATAGAACTTTGATTCTCGCCATTGGAGAGGCCAAATTGTGACCGCCAGATTTCAATTGGGACCTACTAAATCACCGGCCCGATGGATTCTCGGTTTTTTATCAACAATATTGGGTTGATGTTGGTGCTCAAGTGTAAAGCGTCCAGTTTTTACACGTGGTTTTCTCCTAAAAGAAATCAATCACACTAACTGGGTTTTAATTCAAGGTTAGTAATCCAAAGGAAATTATCTCAATTCCGCCTCTATCACCTATGCAACTTTATCCTAAAGATTATTACAAAAGTTTTGGCAAACCGATTGAAGAAAATTTTGAGGAGTGTGATCACACCAAATCAGTCGGCTTTTGTGCCCGGAAGGATGATACAGGACAATATTTTGGTGGCCACAAGCTTTTCATTTTTGAAATTAAAAGAAAAGTATGGGTATATGGCGCTTAAGTTGGACTTTAATAAAGCATATGATCGAATTGAGGGACTTTCTACAGTAATGATGAGGAAGATAGGTTTTCACCCTATGTGGATTCAATGGGTAATGCAATGTGTCTCAACCGTTAGTTTTTCCGTGGTCTCAACCGGGAGAAGAAGGCTTTTTATTCCGCCTAGGGGTTACAAGGAGACCCTCTTTCTCCTTATCTTTTATCTTGGTCACGACATTCTCTCCAAATTGTTAACAAACAAATTCTCCGTGATAATATAATTTCGGATTAAAGATAACCCACATTGCTCCTACCTTTCCCATTTGCCGCTTAATGATGATGTGCTTTTATTCCTCGTAGCAAATGTCGAAGAGTGCACAAATATTCCGGATGTGTTAATGTATTGTGGAGCTTCGTGTCGTTGTTAATTTTGATAAGTCCTGTTCAATTTTTCGCTTAATGTTTTGCGGATATTCAAAGCAAAGATTCTGCAGCTCTCAAGCCTAAGCTTATCATTGGCTATCGCGAATATCTTGGATTACCTTCGCTCTGGGGAAGTCGAAGGTGGAAGCTACGATTTCATCATTGAGAAAGTTTTGGCAAAATTGCAAGGGAAATTGAAGTTCTGCCTCCCATTAGGCGGGAAGTTTTAATTAAAGTCATTGTCCAAGCTATTCCAACTTATGCGATGGCTTGTTTTGCTTTCCCCAAGAAATTTTGTGAGAAATTAAATTCATACATTAGTAAATTTTGGTGGAGGCGAATCTTAAGGAAAGGAATTCATTGGGTGAGTTGGGGGCAGCGGCTTTATCAGAAATCCATGGAGGCTTGGGTTTTCGAGATTTTCATGCGTTTAACATGGCCCTCCTTGCTCGCCAAGGTTGGAGGTTATTGAAGTTCCCTAACTCATACTGTGCCAGGATGTTAAAAGGCATTTACTTTCCTCATTCAAATTTCATTAATGCTTCATGAGAAGGCGAGCCTCTTGGGCATGGACTAGCCTTATTCAAGGAAGGAGTATTCGCTTGAAGGAGTTAGATGGCAAGTCAACAATGGGGCTTCGCCTCATTTTGGGATGACAAGTGGATTCCGTCTATTCCCGGTTTAAACTTTGTTCTCCAAGACCAAATAATTGCGAAGTATCTAGAGTGGTGGATGTGATTGATCCAAAGACACAAGAGTCGAAAGTTGATTCCCTAAACAATTTAGTTTCGCAAAGGAAGTTGAAGCCATCTGCATTATTCCAATTTCTAAGAAAATATGGAGGATACTTTGGTTTGGCGCTCGAGTCTAAGGGCTCTTATTCGTGAAGTCGGGTTATCATGTTGCTTTAAAAGAGAAAAAAGGGAGCTAATTCATAGACCGCCTTCCTCTTTCCAATTTCCTAAGAACTTTTGGAAATTCATTTGGTCTCTTTCTATTCCTCCAAAATCCGTCATTTTTGGTGGAGAGTGTGTAAGAATGGGCTAGCTACGAAAGAAAATTTGTTCAAACGGAATTGTCGAGTCCGTTATTGCCCTATTTGCAACCAAGAATTGAATCATGGAGCATCTCCTATTTGAGTGTGATTGGGTAAGACCGGTGTGGTTCGGGTGGCAGTTTGGTTACAAAGTTTCTTGGTTAGAGAGTCAATCAATTTTGAGGTGGTCTTGCAAGATGATGGAGTATTTCACTGATAGCAAGGAGTGTAATCTTCTTTTCAGCTCAATTGCCTGGATTGGGTGGTTTGTTTGGAAAGAACGCAATGATTTTGTTTTCTCTCAAAAACCAGTTGATCCGCTCTCCACATTGCTTCGTGCAAGGTTGGCGAAACAGGAATTTGATGCCAGGAACATCTCGCAAGGGACTGATCACAGTCACAGATTTCGAAGCCATCAGCAAAGGGAAGATAATTGGAGACGTCCAGCTGCTGGAAAATTTAAGATAAATTGTGATGTGGCTATCTAAAAAGGCTCTGATCGTGCTTCAATCGCTGCCATTCTTCGGGATTCGAATGGTAGGTTGCTGGATGGTATGGTTAAAAAGATTGTGTGCTCTTCTTCTCTTCAAGGTGAGGCCCTCGCGTGTCGGTTAGCATGTCAACTAGCTCTTGCTCGAAATCTAGCAGAGGTAGAAATTGAAGGAGATAACAAATCAGTCATTCACCTTAGTGTCTCTGAACTTGATCCTCCATGGGACTGTGGTGCTATTTTTTTCGACATCAAACAAATTGCTTATCATTTAAATCTGAAGCTTTCTTGGAGTCCTAGAATAGCAAATGTAGCAAAGGTATTGTGGCCCAGCTTCTCTTAGAATGCCCTCCTCTAGACTGGATATCTTTCCCCCCTTTGTCTCTTTTTGCTTTATTAAGGCTGGCCTAATCAACTTTGTTTTGTTTGTGGTCCCTGCTTGTTTTCATATGATAAAAAAAAAAAAAAAAGTGCAACTTGTGTTCAAAAAAATTAAATTAAATTGACATAGTGTAAAATTAGTGCAATTAAAATGACAAAGACCAAATATATATATATATATAATAGTAAATTATAGGAATTATTATTCAAAAAAATGTTAGTATCACATGAAAGTTATTAGGGTAAATTACATTTTACCTCTTTTATGTTTGGTCACTCACTTTGGCCCTTAAAATTTATTTTTCTCACTTTGACCCTTCATATATATTTCAAATTTTTCTCAATTTACTCCTAAAATTAACTTCTATTAAAAATTAGAAAAAAAGTGATACATTGACAAATATATGATATAAAAATATTATATATAATTCACACATCTAACACAAACTCAAATTTCAATATAACAACATATTTTTTATGTTATGACAATTATTTTGGCACTTTTTGTTTAAGTTTGAACATTAATTAGTTTTACAAGCAAACTGAAAAAATCTTAAAATATGAAAGGTCAAAGTAAAAAAATCAAATTTTAAGGGCCAAAGTCGAAAAGTGCATAAAAGGATAAAGTGTAATTTATCCAAATTATTACAGAATTTATCATGAGAATAACATAGTGTCGACATATTTCTAACACTAAAACTAAGAAATGAATTTGTTAAGGCACTTTTTTTAATAGATAAACAATATATAAATGTGATTGGTCTAAATAAATGAATCTCATACCTAAGAAGTTAAATGATCACAGCCAAAATGGTAGGTCTTACAATTCTCAACCAATCAAAATATGCGTATTATTTACAAACTCTTTTAAGTGTAGGAAGAAACAACAATATTTGATAGTATGGATTTTCATGATCCGAATGACTCAAATGTATCAAAACGTTTGATACATTCGAGTTATTCGGATCACATAAATTCAAACTACCAAGCATTTTTCATGAAGAAAATCAATTGACATAGTGTAAAATTAATGCAATAAAATGATAAAGACCAAATTTATATATATGTACATATATATAATAGTAAATTATAGGCATTATTATTCAAAAAAATGTTAGTATCACATGAAAATTATTAGGGTAAATCACATTTGACCTCTTTTATGTTTGGTCACTCACTTTGGCCCTTAAAATTTATTTTTCTCACTTTGACCCTTCATATATATTTCAAATTTTTCTCAATTTACTCCTAGAATTAACTTCTATTAAAAATTAGACAAAAAATGATACATTGATAGTCATATGATATAAAAATATTATATATAATTCACACATCTAACACAAACTCAAATTTCAATATAATAATATATTTTTTATGTTATGACAATTATTGTGGCACTTTCGCTTAAGTTTGAACATTAATTAGCTTTACAAGCAAATTGAAAAACTTAAAATATGAAAGGTCAAAGTGAAAAATCAAATTTTATGGGCCAAAGTCTAAAAGTGGCCAAACATAATGGGATAAAGTGTAATTTATCCAAATTATTACAGAATTTATCATGAGAATAACATAGTGTTGACATATTGCTAACACTAAAACTAAGAAATAAATTTGTTAAGGCACTTTTGTAATAGATAAACAATATAAATGTGATTCGTCTAAATCAATGAATCTTGTCCCTAAGAAGTTTAAGGATCACACCCAAGATGGCAGTCCGAATCGTCGTTCGTCTTCTTCTATTGTCCTTCCTGCGGTGCCTCAAAATGACGTGGTTATTGGGCCAAATTTCAATTTAAAAAGAAAAAGAAAAGAATGTATAACCTAAAGAGGGAGTTCAAGTGAAATTCACTATACACATACATAGATATAGGCATAATATTATTATTATCATAAACATACAATCAATCATGGGAAATTGTAAATCTCAGATTCTCAGAGAGCCCCAAACCGGAGCAATCCTCATCAACGTTTCTGGAATTCTCAAACAAATCAAACTCCCAATCACAGAGAAACATTTGACTTGGTTTGCTTCACATCTTAGTGTCTTAATTTTGAGAGACCAAAATAAGAAACATTTACTACAAAGTTTCCCTTTCATTTGACTTGGTTTGCTCCACATCCAAACACAGTGAACAGAAACATAAAATAGGGTTTTCAAATTCAAAAGGAGAGAGAGAGAGAGAGAGAGAGAGAGAGAGAGAGAGAGAGAGAGAGAGAATGGGACAAACCTATAGCCCGCAACTACCACACACCAAAATCTACGAACTCCATTGAGATTGATGGAGTTGGAAGGGCCTCATTGAGATTGATTTCGAAGGACCTGAGTCAGAAATTGGTACCGGGTTTGGGTAAATCTGCGAACTCCATTGTTAAAGGGAAAAAAGAGTTTCAATCCTCCTCCTCTCCTCTTCTTCTTCCTCCTCCTCCTCCTCTCTCTCTACCTTTCTTCTTCTCCATTCTTTCTTCTTCTCCCTCTCTAGGTTGCTTATGTTCTGTCTTTTTTATTTTTAATTGAAATTTGGCTCCAAAACGACGTCGTTTTGGGGCGCTGCAGGAAGGGCAGCAGGAGAAGGCGACCGAGGATCTGAACTCCAAAATGGTAGGTCTTACAATTCTCAACCAATCAAAATATACGTATTATTTACAAACTCTTTTAAGTGTATGAAGAAACAACAATATTTGATAGTCTGAATTTTCATTGTCCGAATGATTCAAATGTATCAAAACTTTTAATACATTCGAGCCATTTGGACCATACAAATTCGAACTACCAAGCATTTTTCATGAAGAAAATCAATTACCAATTTCTACAATTTTCTCTTTTTGCAAAAACTCAATAAATTTTTTTTTTAAAAAAAAAAAAGTAAAAAAATAAAATTCATGTGACCGTGTTCGTCGTGGATGTGTTGTGGAGTTGACGCGTGTAACATGAATGGCGCGACACACTTTAGGTGAATGATGTGCCTGCACACACTTGTCGAAATTTGTGTAAAAAAGTTAGGATTTTTTTTTTTTTTTTTAGCTTTTCTGAAAATTATTTTTTAAAAAAATTCACCTGGTTAGAATTTTTTAAAAACACTTTTTAATTTTCACAAGTTTTTTATCTTTTACATACATCTAAGTAAGGTATATCTAAAAAATAAAAAAATTGTTTAAAATTTTAGAAATATTTACTAAAAACAAGAAAATACGAAAACTAAAAAATTCAATTTTTAAAAAACTTAATTCAAAAAATTCAAACTAAACACACTGATTAATTTTGTGAAAAAAATAAAAACATTCATTATTCTATGTATTTTTAAAAAAAAAATAATTTCAAAATATTAAAAATATTTATTTAATGTTTATTTTTATCAAATTAACTTTTAATTCTTAATTGTTTTAATTTTTTTTAAAATACTAAAGTTTTGAAAACTCGTTTAGGAGGATCTAAATAAAGAATTTTTTGGTAGAGAATCCTGTTGTGCATGATAAAACGATGTCGCTTGACCAGATTTTCACCAAATATTTATTTAAAACGATGTTGTGCATGAATTTTTTGCCAAATTTAGGAAGCTATAGCATAAGTTAAAACGATTTCGTTTGACCAGATTTTCACCAAATTGGAACATAAGTTAAAATTTTGCCATTTTTAACTTAACTAATTTGTTGGTTCATAAGTTTGGGTTTTATAGCATTGTTTTGTTCCTATAATATATAATAATTTTTTGAAAAATGTGAAGAGACCTATAGTTTGTTATAATGATATAGCAAGAATTAGACCATTTATCATTGAATGTGTAATAAATTAAAAGTTGACACCTATTATATCATGTGATTGCCGGACATAGTTTGGACGACAATGTTTGTTTTCAATTTCCTCTTTCAAACAGTGTTTACTATCGAGATGGTCATGTTCGGGTGAGCAAAAGATTTTATATTGTGGTTAGCTCTATTCCTAATGACCATGAAGTTAAAGAAGAGCCTTGGGTGAAGACAAGGTTAGTTAACAATTAAACAATAACTTATATGACTACTTTGTGTCTAAGATTGCGTATCTTTGATTTGTTTGCTTCGTAGTGTTTTTGTTGTGATTTATATATGAGTTATAGATTTGTAACAATTGAATATGTTTGTGTTTGTAAATATGTTCATAAGAGAAATTACTTGTTTGCTTTTTTGGAATTTAGCCACCTATGTTGAGTATACATGTTCGCTTAGCCAACCAAAAGCCACCATGTCTTTCTACCATAGTTACCATTGTTCAGTGCACGTTTGTCTAGATACTTGTTTTTTTAATTGAGATATTTTGTAAAAAAAAAAAACAACGGATGGTTTGGCTTGTTTCTAGGAAAAAAAAATAAAAAATTTTATTAAAAAAATGGAACTTAATTTCATAAAAATAAATATCAAAAAAATATTTTTATAAAATTTAATTTTGACCTCCCAAAAGATAAAATTATGTAAAAATGATAAGAATTTTTGATTTTTTTAAATTTATTCACCAAATTAATTTTTAGATAAAAAAATTGAAACAAACTATTACAAATCAAATCAAACATGAGCAAGGTGAATATGCATGCGCTAGGTTTATTTGATTCTAATGTTTTTTAGGTGGTCAAAACAATGAAGAAATTAAAAATTGCTCTGGATTTTGGGTTTATTTTTTTATTTTTTTATTTTTTTTACGACATCAAGTTTTACCATCACAAATGAAAATTTAAACAATAAAACGATGTTGCGACAGGGGGATTGCCATCACAAAAAAGAAAAAAAAAAACTCGTTTTTTTGCCAAAAACCTTCGTGTCCATTTTGTTGCGCAATGAGAGCCAAGGAAAGAGAGAAATAGAAAAAGAGAGAGAAATAAGAGATGATTAGCGAGAGATAGACAGAGAGAGAGAGAAAGAGAGCGAAAAAAGATGAGTGAAAGAAGAGAGATGAGGGAGATAGAGAAGAGAGATGAATGAGAGAGATAGAGAAGATAGATGAGTGAGTGAGAGAGAGAGATAAGATATATGAGTGAAAGAAAGAGAGAAGAGAGATGAGTGAGAAACACACAGAGAGAGAGAGAGAGAGGCCCATTTCATTTTTTGACTTTTTCCTCTTTCAACAACAATGGACTAAGAGAAAGAGATGGGTGTAATTAAGAGAAATGAGTGATTGAGAGAGAGAGAGAGAGAGAGAGAGAGAGGAACAAGAGATGCGCGAGAGATAGACAAAGAGAGAAAGAGAAAGAGAAAGAGAGCAAAAATAGATGAACGAGAGAGATAGAGAGAGAGAGAGAGAGATAAAAGATAAACAATAGAGATAGAAAGCGAAGAGAGATGAGACAACCAGAGAGAAGAGTGATGAGAGAGAGATAGAGAGAGAAAGAAAGAGAGACAAGAGAAAGAGAGAGACCTATTTCATTTTTTGACTTTTTCCTCTTTCGATAACAATGGGCTGAGAGAAAGAGATGAGTGATTAAGAGAAATAAGAGATGAGCAATTGAAAAAGAAGAGAGAGAGAGAGAGAGAGAGAGAGAGAGAGAGAGAGAAGAGATTGATAGGAGATTGGTAAGTCGAGAAGAGGGAGGAGAGAATGAGCAACGCGAACACAGTAGGAAAGAGAGAGAGAGAGAGAGAGAGAGAGAGAGAGAGAGAGAGAGAGAGAGAAACAAACAGACAAACAGTGATGAGTGAGAGAGAGAGAGAGAAAGAGAAAGAGAGATGAGCAAGAAAGAGAGAGACATGAAATGAAAAAATGGGTGAAAAGAGAAATGTTATATCAAAACAGTATCGTTTTTCTATTTTTTTAAATTTTTTTTTGTTTGCGATGGCACCTATTATTGTCACAAAAAATTCTCTTATTTGCGACTACAGTTCATGCCGTCGTAAAAAATAGATTTATTTGTGACAGCAGAGGTTGCCGTCGCAAAAAACGCGCATTATTTGAGACTGTAGTTGTTGCCGTCACAAAAACTTGCTTTTTGTGATAGGAAGTGGTGTCGTCGCTGAAACTTGATTTATTGGCAATGGCAAGTGGTGCCGCAAAAACTCACTTTTTGCGACGATAAGTGGTGCCGCTGCAAATGTTTCCGTGTTATATGCCTCATTTTTCTTGTAGTGCCTTATCCTCGTGAATTCATACCAAGGATTTTGTTTGCAACTCCATAATCCTTCATCTCAAATTGGTTGGACAAAAGTTTCTTCATTCTTTTTATCTCTTCAATGCTAGATCCTGCGATAAACATATCATCAACATATAAGAGCGAAATAATATAACTTTTGTCAAATCAGTTGAAATAACAACAATGATTTGCTTGACATCTTGTAAAACCGCTGCTATACTTAAACCCATCAAACTTCTTGTACCACTGCCTTGGGGCCTGTTTCAAACCATACAAGCTTTTTTGAAGTTTGCATACAAACTCCTCTTTGCCACGTGCCAAGAAACCTTGTGGTTGCTTCATGTAAATTTCCTCCTCTAAATCACCATGGAGAAAAGCCATCTTCACATCCATCTGCTCAAGATACAAATCTTTGGCAGCCATAATTCCCAGTATTAATCTGATAGTGGTCAACTTCACAACTGGAGAGAAATTTTCAGTGTAGTCAACCCCTTCCTTTTGCTAAAATTTACAACCAATCTGGCCTTGTAGCGCATTCCCATCATGTTCCTATTTGACCTTGTAAACCCACTTGTTGTGCAAACCTTTCTTACCCACTGGTAATTCAGTCAACTCCCATGTCTGGTTTGCCATGAATGAATCCATTTCATCTGACATAGTTGACTCCCACTTAATTGAATCATCAACTTACAAAGCTTCATTATAACTTTCAGGTTCACCCCCATCAGACAACAACAAATAATATAAAGATGGAGACCAACGCTGTGTAGGTTTAGACTCTCTTTCTGATTGTCTCAACTTAGGAGTAAGAGTATGAGGTTCAGTTTGTAGAATAAAATTTTCAGGATTATTCTGAATCTTACTATTCAAATCATTCTCACTAATCTCTTCTAACTCAACATGCTTATGACAAGTAACAGATTCAAATGCAGACTTATCCATATTCTTATACATTACTTTCTCATTAAATATGATATCTCTAATTCTAATTATTTTTGATTTTTATCATCCAAAACCGATAACCAAATTGATCAATGCCATGTCCAATAAAAGTATATTTAACAGATTTTGGATCAAGTTTGCTTATATCAGCAGAATCTGTATGCACATATGAAACACAACCAAATACCTTCAAAAGATAAAGACTTACCGCTTTACCGCTCCAAGCTTCTTCTGGTAGCTCTCCATCCAAGGAAACAGATGGACTACAGTTAATCAGATATGCTGCAGTGTTAACTGCATCTGCCCAAAACATCTTTCGTAATCTAGCATGTATCCTCATACTTCTAGCATGTTCATTCAGAGTTCTATTCGTGCGTTCTGCAATGCCATTCTGTTGAGGTGTCTTTCGAACAGTCTTCTCCATTCTAATTTCACTTTTTACACAATATTTCTTGAACTCATTGTCCTCATATTCCCCTCCATTATCTGATCTCAAGCACTTAATTTTCAGACCTGTTTGAGTCTCCACCATGGCTTTTCACTTCTTAAAAGTAGTATAAACTTCAGATTTAAGTTTTAGAAAATAAATCCATACCTTTCTCGTTGAGTCGTCAATAAAGGTAACATAGTATGATGATCCTTCAAGAGATGAAATTGGTGCAGGTCCCTATACATCTGTATGAGCCAAATCTAACTTTTCTGACTTTGAATTCCTGCCATCCTTGAAAAACTGACCCTCTTTTGTTTGCTGAAGATACAATCCTCACAAAAATCAATGTCCATCGATTTCAAATCTGACAGTTTCCTCTTAGATGCAAGTACCTTCATCCCTTTTTGACTCATATGCCTGAGCCTTTGGTGCCAAAGATTTGAGTCTTCCTTCTCACCAGCAATTGCTATTGCATCACTGTTGTTCGTAGTCATGTAAAGGGTGCCTTTTTTTTTTTTTTTTTTTTTACCACAAGCAACAACCATGGTTCCTTTGGTGATTTTCCACAAACCACCCATGAAGGTTACAACATGACCTTCATCATCAAGTTGTCCAACAGATATCAAGTTTCTTTTCAAACCAAGCACATGTCTGACATTCTGTATTTTCCAAACAAATTCGTTTGGCAACTTAATTGTTATATCCCCTTTAGCCACAATCTTCAAAGGTTCATCATCAGCCAAATAAACCTTTCCGAAATCACCACCAATATAATTGTCTATGATTTCCTTCTGTGAAGTAGAATGGAATGATGCCCAAGAATCTAAAATCCAAGATTCAAGAGGGTTGTCAATACTTAAGATCAAAGCATCATAAATCTCCTCGGTTGCAGCATTAGCAGACTTTTGATTTGGATCATCTTTGTTCTTATCCAATGTCGAGAAATCTCCTTTTAGATGTCCATTCTTTCCAGCCCAAAGAATCCGCTCCTCTTCGCTTCTTGACTTGCTTCTGTGTTTGGATTTTGATCTGTTGCGGTTCGGGTTTTTTCTTACTGATCTTCCTTTGACTTCTATATTCAGGGCAAAACTTGATGTTTTCCCTAATTCCCTCCTGCGAATTTCTTCACTCAGAATTAAATCTCGAATATCATTGTAATTTAACTTTTCTTTTCCCGAAGAATTACTCACTGCCATTATAGTACCATTCAAACTTTCTGGCAAACTAGACAGAAGAATCAAAGCCCTAACCTCATTATCAAATTTGATAGATACAGAACTCAATTGTGTTACCACAATATTGAATTCGTTCAGATGCTCAACCACTGAAGCACCTTCTGTCATCCTCAGATTAAACAATTTACGCATCAAATAAACTTTATTTGAGGTAGAGGGTTTTTCATACATGTTTGAGAGTGCCGTCATAAGACCCGTTGTAGTCTTCTCCTTCGTTATGTTAAACGAAATGTTATGAGACAATGTTAGCTGAATAAAACCTAGCATTTGGCGATCAAGAAGAGTCCATTCATCATCCTTTATTTTTTTGGTTTCGTCCATAAAAGGGGCTCATACAGTTTTTTCTGATACAGATAGTCTTCAATTTGCATCTTCCAAAATCCGAAATCTGTGTTATTGAATTTATCGATTCTAACCTTTTTGTCTGTAACTATTGCTCTGACTCGAACCAATGCTCTAATACCAGTTGTTAGGAATTGACCCTTCTTAACTAAGATCGGTGAGACATGAAATAACAAACAAGAAAGAAATTAACGAATCAAACAAATCACACACACAAAAACACAAGGATTTACGTGGTTCACCCCAGAATAGGTTTTTGTCCAAGGCTTCATGTTTTCACTATGATTAGAAAAATTACAACTCTCTCTTAACTAAAAAGAGGCGTCCCCTCATCTATTTATAAGTATAGAATTAGGGTTACACAGAAGCACATGGAATTACGGAAGTACCCCCAAACTCCCCATTGCCCAGTGTTTGAGTGAACAGTAGGGTTGAGTGAACAGTACTTACCAGAGTCCACCGACCCAACACCTCTTGAGGGATAAACGCCCCCAAAAAAACAGAACACACGATCACAAACTCATAATTTGGAAAAGAACTTACTAAGATCAACGCTTCGTTATAGTGTACGTCTTCCAAACTGAGCTGTAGCCTTAGCGAATTATAATGTTTCCATGTGCCAACTTCAATATCGTATACCACCAATGTCCAGTGCGATTTATGGCACATAGGGAAATTCAAGTACCTAAACCCAACACATACGCACAGGTTAGCCTCTAAATAGCAATCCCTTGAAGTTTTACTGACATTATCCACCTTGAATCCTTGGCCCAATGTTCTTTGATGGTGAACTAGCAACAACACACAGTCGAGTCCTCTTCTTTAATCTTGTCCATGGGCTAGATGTTCGCACACCTTCTGCAGTACAAAAATAATGAGCAATCACATTTCCAATCACAATGTATACAACCACATTACTAATTTCACACACCTAATGAAAACACTTACGTAAACATACGCCATAAGCCCTACTATACATGACACAATACACATTCACTCAAAATTTGACAAATTCATCACGAATTGAATCAACTACCACACATGTCACATTGTCACACCACATACGATATAACTATGCACCCTACGCCTACACACAATCACACACACATACCCTACATTCAAAAGAACTACAATTCCCACCCCCTCATACCCCCATTCCACAAATCCCCACCACCACACCAACACCCACATCAAACCAGAACTCCTAAATTTGGGACACACGCACACCAAACACAGCATGTCACACCATAATCATAGGATATCAAAATGAGAAACAAACATAAAAATCCAATAACGTACTCATAAGTTAATGGACACATAACAAGTTCGTAATCAAGTAGAAACCCTATATTACACAACACCGTGGTCACATATAACAAAGATTTCAAAATCAAATGTACAAACGTGGAACTTACTCTTTCGCGGCGTTATCATCCAAGTCGGCTTTATTAATATCTAACGTATTGTTGAACAATCGTATGTGCCTTACCAATAAAAACAACCCTTGCCACTGCAATTTGGGGATATGCTTCTCGTTGCAAAGTTAATGGAGTTGGGAGGGATTTTTGATGTGCATCAACGACGCATTAACGGTTCAATTTCATATTTACATCGACAAATCTGGGATCCGATTATGCCAAACACACGACACACAACAACTCTAAACACCCCCTACATATATGCCTCAAATTTCAGAAACTAGAATATCACAAATAACTTTCCCACAAAATAAAGGTAACAACGATGGCACACTATCGACCAAAACCCCTAGGCGTCAGATTGACCTAACCAAGCCTGCCAGTCGGGAGCCACGGTACTTGGTGTGTGCACTTTTCGAGCAAAACTTCAAACGTGGGGCTTCATAAATGTGGCCAACCAAATCAACATGCTAGCTTCCAAAACCCTATTCGCCAAAATTACCAATTCAGGGTAGTCGGTCGGAATCCCCAAACAGAAATGAGGGGTTGTCGGTCAACAAGCCAGAATGTTTAAAAATGTAAAAATGTGGGGGGGGGGGGAGGGGCGAAAATACACAACGAAAATCAAAAAACATTATAGTACGCTTTTCCAAAATGTGACACATGCGCAAAACACGGAAACAAAACTTCCCACGGCTAATCCTCAACACACACGAGAAAAAACGTATTTTCACACCTAATAGGACCTCTACATGTACAAAATTAAATACACGATCGATCATATTACAATTTGACATTATGAGATTTATGGGTTAATTCCCCTATTTTATATTAATATTAAATAATAACAAAGAATGATAGTGCCCGCAATTGGTGACACCACCATCAGCACCATCCATCACTTCTTCCACTTTAATTATTATTATTATTATTATTATTACATATATATAAATATTATTTTATTTGTTTTTGCTTTACAGAACCTGTCTATAAATTGAGGCCGCCGGCTTCAAAGAAGCGGAGGCAAAGAGCCAAGAGGGGAGCTCCCAGAAGAGTAGGAAAGAGTGGGAGAGTGTTTCGTTTGTGGAGCGGTAGTTTTATACTTATGTGGATTTAAATTTTAAATTTTAAATTTTTTTTAAGGATTGAGATGAAATTTTAATTAAATAATTAGAATAATTTGTATTTAATTTTATAAAATCTTAATTGATTTGGATTCTATTATATAATTTTAGATTTTTATGTAAATAATATTTTTATCAAATTATGTGTTCACTGATCATGAATACATGTTATATAATTATTTTCAATACTTGTGTGTTAAAATTGTTAGACGAGCCATACTTAGTAAGATGGGTTGTGCATCAACCGTAGTTTAATGGTAGCTTAGTGGTGATGATCCGTGCTAAATTAAGATAATTCATAACTTTCTGGTTTTAAAACACAAATATTTTTAAATGGTGTATCTCAACCAAGGTACATCTTAGTATCTAATTCAATGATTTTTTACAATTTAAATATGATGACTCCCAATTATAAGGTTAGTAGTGGATTCAAAATCCTAATAATTTTCTCATTTTATTGCACATCATTTCCTGTTCAAGCCACAAACAAATTAGTCTCTAAATTAGAAGCAATTAATCTTTATGGTTCGACATCCATTCTCAACCGCTATACTTCATAGTAGTTGTTATTACTCAGTTTTTAATTAGTATATTTGGTATGCAAACAATCTACTAGCCTTAATTATAACTTAATTGTAACTTTTGAATGCATTTTGGATATTTACCCAACAAAAAAATCATGTGGTAACTTATTTAACCATACAGGTTCATTTTTTTAAAACTACTTATGAAAAATTCCACCAAATAGAATTATATTTATTTTAAATCTTTTAAACCAATAATCTATAAAACTATAATTATAAAACTTAATTTATAAAGTGATACCAGACGGACATTGTATATTAGGCAAACTATTAAGCAGATTCTTTTGAAAAGAACATAATTAAGCATTGGATTTGCTATAACCTGAAATAGTTTACATGCAACATAAGCTTTTATTGTGGATTTATGGAGTTAAGAGAAGTTAGAGACGAAGTAGGCAAAGGATGGAGAGAATTTACATTGATGTAGTGTGTTGGCTTGAAAGCCAATTTATAAGATACAATTCCATAAACAAACAAAACCATAAGTCATCCTAATCTATCCTAACATTATTACATATCTACTTTGTTGACAATTACCATACCAATATGGCCAAAACTTGCCCAAAAGTTTACAAACTATTAAATATAGACACAAGAAAACCTTGGAACCATAAATGAAAAACTACAATTATTTGCCACTTTCTGACAATCTCTACAGTGTCTACAATTATATACACTGTCTACCATCTCCGTTGTTCAAAGAGATAGACTGTTATAGATAAGATTTGGCTGAGCGGGTTTGTCGTGTAGCGTCGGCTGAAAGGATTTGTCTGATCACTTTCTGCCTAATAATGCAAGTTGCTCCACGTGTCCTAGATAAGGTTGGAGTCGATCAGAAGACTGCTACATGTGATGATGGGGTCCACTATGCTTCCATCCGGTTTATGAGATTGTGATATTCTTCATCAGTCTTTGATGGAGGGAAATCAGGATCCTGGTTATACTGCTCATTCTGAAATTTTTCTATATCATCTGCGGTCGTAGCTAGCTCCAATGAAAGATCCAAATTATTTCTCTTTTTGAGATTTAATAACATGTCAAGAGCCTCATTAATTTGTGTAGGAGACCTTTGATATATTATGGGAAAATGAGTGACAAATAGTATTCTACGATCTATGACCATGAATGGCAATTGTGCTGAGCCATGGATATTAGAAACTGCCTGTGAAACAGTTATTAGACTGTCTATTGAATATTCTGTGAAAGGAAGTTTTTGAATACTTTCCAATCGCTCCCTTCTGCGATCTTTATCCAAATAATCATCTTCAAATTCAAAATCTTCAGCTTCTTTGAGATACCAAATCTGGTATGATTGGAAAAAATGTTCTCGTTCTTGCCAACCAATTGTGCTAGAGATCCTAAAAGTAAAATATTTACTCTATCGAAAACCTTTTACTACCCATGAGAGCATTACTTTTATGATCATTGGATATTTTATCCATTGGACTGGATCTAAAATTTGGAAAATAACTTGACTAGTTATTCCCCATACTATAACCTCAAAAAATCACATGTCATGGTTCACCATGATGGTTATTTTGGGAATTCCATCTTTAAAATTTAATTTATCATAAGATCGTTCTAAGATTTGTCTAATCTTATTATAATGATTCTCAACCCAATTTTTAATTAACAGAAAAACTCTTTTTGGAAATAAAGTTCTTACTTTTTCAAAAAGACAAATTCTTTTTATTTGTTCAAAAACTAGATCAGAAAACTCATTTGATATGAGGTCTGATAGATGAACAAAATTGTTTATTTTTTTGAAATTGAAATCTTCATTTCAATTCATTTGTTTAAGGATATTGAAACAAAGATTTTGCAAATCTTTTAACTCAGTTGTTTGCTCAGCTAATTTGTTGGCCAGAACACCCATGTGTTTTCGAAATTTCACTTTGTTGTCTACAATGTGAGTTTTCTAAACTCTCTCACATTGTGTTTTGTATAAATTTCTCTGGATATTCCAGGGTTGAAAAAATATTTTATTTCAGATTCATCTAGTTTAGATGTCTGAATATTAATTGGAACTAGGTTAGTTCTCATTTGACAAAAAATATTTTGATAAACAAGCATAGCTGGTGCACTGTAAAAAGCCTTTTTAGCTTTGGTCATGCTATCATAGGATTTAATGTTTGCTCCTGGAAATCCCCGAACTTGCTTATTGCACTCATTCCATTCTGTGTAAATTCCAAGTTGTCTTCCTACAAACACAACATAAACTTTTCCTTGTCTGGGGATTGCTTTTGTAGCAATTGTCACCCAATCTCCTTGAGCGGGTTGCTTACCCTTGTCCATTTTTTCCTCTTGGTCTAGAGGTCATCTGTAAAAATTAAAATTACTTGTTTGGTAATTTAATTTTCTGAAACAATTCCTACTAAGAAAATTGTTAGTACCTTTAAGGTGTTCTACCTCAAAAGTATATTCATAAATTTTATTATACCAGGCTAATCTTCTTCCTAGCTCAATAGGTTTTTTTATTAATCAAGAAATCTCTTACTGCCTTATTATCAGTTCGTACAATAAAATTTTATGGGGTTAAATAAATATGAAAAATTTTTATTGCCAATTTTATTGTAAGTAATTCTTTTTCAAAAATAATATATTTCTGTTTATTTGGTTTAAATGTTCCAGAATTATATCCACAAATTAGTTCTTCTTTTTGTAATTTTATGGGTATTGGATTTTTTCTTAGTCTAATCCCATTTTCTAATAAAGGTATCTCTTTATCATGCCATAAGTTGCATGGTATTGCTTTAAGAACACATCCCCAGTATACTTCTGAGGCATCTGTTTCTAAAATTAATTTATCACATCTTTTAGGAAGATAAACATCTGGTAAAGTTTTAATATTTTCCTTAATTTGTTTAATTAAAGCGACATCTTCTGCTGTCCATTCAAAAATAACATTTTTCCTTAATTTGGTTAACCAAGGAATTTATATTTTTGAAAGATTTTTGATAAAATTTCATCCATAATTTAAAATACCTAATAAATTCTGTAATTGTGTTATATTTTTAAGAGTATCAGGAAAATCTCGTACTTTGGACAAAATATGTTCTTGTAATTTTAAACATTTCTGGTCTAAAATTATTCCTAAAAATTCAACTGATTCTTTTTCTAGTTCAATCTTTTTTGGTGATAACATAATTCCATGTTTTTGGAATTTTTCACAAAATAATTTTAAATATTTCTTATGCTCCTCCCGGGTTTCAAAGAAGATAAATATGTCATCAATATAAACTACACAGCAATCTTTAAGATCTTTAAAAATTGTATCCATCCACTGTTGAAATACCTGTGGTGTTATATTTAACCCAAAAGACATAACATTCCAGTGGTAATGTCCTTTAGGTGTACTGAAAGTTGTCAAGTTTTTTGACTCTTCAGTCAATTGAATTTGCCAAAATCCACTCTTACAATCAAATTTGCTAAAGATTTTTGATCATTTGGTTAAGTTAATCAAAACATCTTTTCCTGGAATAAAATATCCATCGAATTCTAAATTTTCATTTAGCTGTTTATAGTTGACTACCATTCGGGCTTTTCCTCTTTTAATTTTAGCATGGTTTCTTACCATAAAAGCTGGACTAAAGTGAGAGCTTCTTGTTTCTTCGATTAACTTTTCATCTAAAAGTTCCTGAAGTTGAATATCAAATTCATCTATATCTTATTTAGTATAGATCATTGGTCTTACTCTAATGATAACATTGGGGTCTTTTAATTTCAAAATACAATAACACAGACTACGTTGCCATCGTTTTAATGGATTTTCACTAAAATTTTCTTCTAGAATTTTATAAATCCAATGTGATTCATCAATAGTTTTGATTATGGGAGTTAAATCACCACACGGAACGGGCACAAACTCTTTATCACAAATATATTTATGTTGTTCTAACAATGGAATATGAATTAAGCCATTATTTATGCTTAATGAAATGGCTTTTTCCTATATTTGCATTGGAAGGTATTTATAGATAAAATTATTTCCAAGAAGGAAATCTCCATGTATATAAGGAAAACATAGAATTTTTGGTATAATAAACTTACTATCATTTAACTAAATAGCTATATTTTTAGCTTTGAATTGTATGGAAGTATGATTGCTATCAATTCCAGTAACCAAAACTTGATGTTTCATTAATATCCATTTTTCTTTTGGTATGACATTCCATTTACATGAGCTGATTGTAGCTCTTGTATTTACAAGAACACTAAGGCTGTAGGGTTTATAACCTACAAAATTAAATGTTCCCAATACATATGTGTATCTTCTTTTTCCTTGTCTAGGAGAAAAAAATAATATCATCATTTTTTGTTTGAAAATAATACATATATGCGGACTTAATATGTTCAAATTGTCTTCTTGTTCTAGGAAAAATAGGAATTTGAATATTGTTTAAAGTAATAGATTCTTGATTAGAATTATTACTCAATCCACCAATGCTTAATTTTGACAATGATTTGTTAGGAATTTTTTTTTCAAATACAGAAGTTGATCTTTTAATTTGTTGAACTGTATTTTGAATATATAAATTTTTTCCTGATGCTTGTAGTTGCATTTGTGCAGGATTTTTTGTTTTAGAAGATTCTCCTTGTTCCACTAGGTCATGGATTAACCATTGTCGAGGGGCTTCTAAATCACTCCAATTCATTAGACGCGGTTGGATTACCGTGTCAAACGGTCTTGGTTCAAAGATTTTAACGATTTTATTATCGTTTGATCTTGTTTTTGTTTCAGAAATTTGGTTAATTCGTGAATTGTTTTCCAACGAATAACCAAATCATAAGAATTTGATTTTATTCCTAATCCTTGTGTTTTAATTCTTATTCGAACTATGTCTTTAAGATTAAGATCATTTATGGAAATAAAGAAATTTGGTCTAACATTAAACCAGATTACTCTATTAGCCAAATTAGATTGGATTCCTCCAATGATTGCTTTCATTAGGTCGGAAAATCTTTTATCAAAAATTACTGCCAAAATAGGAGTATCTATCCCTTGGCAGAATAAGACTGTTATAGTTACTTATATTAATTCAATATGAATATATTGAATTTCAGGATATTTCTTTTTCCATCTTGCAACTTTTTGCTTATCAAAAAAAGGAATATCAATATTTTTTTCTTCTGATTATTTTGCTTGAGTGTTGCCACTGTATTGTTCAAACACTCTTGCTGAAAAAAAGTTAAATTTTGAAAGTTTGTAAATTTCTGGTACAGCAACTTCTTGCATTTTTTCGAATTTTGTTAATTTTTCTTCGGTAAAAATTTTTTCTTCTCCGATTACATCTCCAAGTCGAATGGCTTGTAATTCTTTTGGAGATATATTATCTGCTTCTTAAGATTTTTTTTTTACTATTAATATTAATCATCATGAAGATTAGTTCTTCATCTGAATTTTCTTCATCATTAGAAATTTCCTATAAGATTTCTTCTTCATCAAAAATTTCTTCGCCATATATTATATCAAAATCTTGTTATTCAAGAACTTTGATCATTTTGTTTGCACTTTTTCCCCTTTTTGGGCATTCGGGTGCATAGTGACTCTCTTCGTTACAAATGTAACATTTACAAGTTTTCATTTTTGAAACACTTGTTGGTTTCTTTTTTCAAATATACTTTTTCTTTTTTGAAAAAGTTTTGTTCTTTTTCCAAGGTTTCCATTTATATTTTCTGCGTTTTTTGGAAAATCCTTTTCGCTTAGGAAATGTATTACAACCAATTTTCTAATTTTCTTTCAAAATTTTATCACATCATTTTTGACCATATTGTGAGTTAAATTTTTGATTTTTTACTTGTTTTTTCCCCTTTGCTTCTAGACACTGATCTGCTATTAGTCTTAGAACATAATTAATGCGCAAATCAAAATTATCATATTCTTCATTCCCCATTTTTTTTTTTGAGAAAATCAAGATATGTTTTAATACATAACTCATCCCATGGATTAAAGACTTTATGGAAAAATTGATCTAACCAAGGTTGATTTGCTGGTGGATCAATAAGATAAAAATATTTTTTTAAAAATTTGAACATAGTCTTTAAAAGGACAAATATTATATAATTCTAATTTTATCAAAATATAATTTGCATCGGCTTGCGAATTAATATCTCCTGCAAAACCACATATTTTTTTTTTTTTTTTTTTTTTTGCAAACTCAACTAATATTGTATCAAGTGTGAGAAAATTTTCCAATAAAGTTGTTTTTTGGCTTTTTCCAATTTTGGATTTTTTCCACTGCCTTAACCATTGCAATACATCTCCCTGGAGAGTTATTGCAATATAATCAAGGAATTTTTCCTTTGACCAACTATTTTATAATTGGTAATAATAATGGACAATGATTGTGCCAAATCATCAATTGCTTGTGGCTGATCCTTAAATGGAACATGAGACAAGTCTAAATAAGTACCATTTTGAGCTATTGGATACTTATGATTATTATTTTTTCTAGATATTATTGGCTTAGGTGTTGGATTAGAGGTACTTTCAGTGTTAGTATCATTTTTAACTTCATTTGTTTGAATAAAGTCAAATTTTCTCCACCTCCCTATGAGCCAAATAATTCAAGATCAATTGGTTCTTCTGCCTTTCTTTTTTCCTTATTTATTTCTGTTGAAACATCTTGATCTATTGTTTCTTAAGATGAGGATGATTGACTATCATCATCATTAGTTGACATATTAATTTCATAATTAAAGTGTTGTAAAATGGCTTCATGTTCTAGGTAAGTTTCTCTTATTTTATCTAGTAGCTTGTTTTTTTCATCAATACCTAGATCGAGGTCTTTATATAATTTTCTCTAATAATCCAATATTGCAACAATATTTTCATATTCAGTCCTATTATAGGTATTGGTTTGAAGTACCATAATATCTTCTGTACCATAAAATAGCCTAGGAATGGAGTTATTTCCTGAACTATTCATTCCATCATTATTTATGAAGGATATAGTTTCTAATTTTCACCAAATTGTTGATTTGGTTTTTTGCTTCTTTGTTTAAGTCAATATTTATTATAGAACCTATATTGTCTATTTTAGATTCCACAGACTCAACTTTGGTTTCTAGATAATTTTGATTTATTTTTTGATTTTTATCTAATTTAGAAAACCAAAAACACATAATATCGGTAATATTATTTAAACTAGAACACACATTAGTAATATGCAAACTATGGTCATATTTATTTTTAACATTATTTTTGTGTTTCCAAAACAAATTATATCTTCCGGGTTAATTGCCATTATAGATTGTTGTTAGTACCTAAGACCATCCTAGTGTATTTATCTGGTGTCTAAAACCTCTCTTTATGATCTTAAAGACTTAATTTTGACCAATAGGCAAAAGATCTTAATGAGTATATGGGCTTTGACAAACACTAAGCATAGAGGTTTTACAACAACTATAAATGAAACGAAGAATTATGAAGATATAAAATACAAAGAATACACAATTAAAAACTAGACTGGACTAATGATATTTTTTCTGGTTTAAATTTTTTTATTTTTATATCATTAAGCACATCATACATACTTATATGTATTAAAATTTACATATAGATAGAAATACTTACATAGCTTGATCTTGCTTTCAAAAGCTCTTTTCCAAACTCTGATACCAATTACAAAATAACAAATACAATTCAAGGTAAACAACAAATGCAGCTCCAAGTTCAAAATATTGAAAGGGATTTTCTTTTTCTTTTTTTTGTGTGGAAGAATTGGGCTATAAATCTCATTTCTTAATTTGATGATGGTTCCTTTAATTTAATAGTATAAAAAGACTACTAATTCATCAATAGCACTACATCAACATTCACTTTAATCCATCATCTGTTGAAGATTTTCCATCAAATATCCTCTGTCTTGCTTGAGTTGCCTGCAACATGAAAAATTCCTCCAATGAAATCCTACTAAAATGGATGAAGAAGCAAAAACACATTTAAATCGAATTCCGATCCTCTTCATCACATAATCAACAATTGTGCAAAAAACAATTTCAGCAAATTAATATTTTAAACTTAAAACAACTAAATATATATATATATATATATTAAAACTCATGATAATTTAAAAAATCGTGAATTTTGAATTTGGTTATATCTGCAACCTTGTGTAAAATGAAGATTTCCATTTCAAACTAGTAATGAAATGGATCTTGATCCTCCAACCAATATCCTATAAAAAATGCTATGCTCAAAAGCACAAACACTTGTAAAAAAAAGTAATGTTAGAGACCTTAAAAATTCTATAAAAAATTTTACCAAATGTCTCGTATAAAATTTTTGCGATCTCTAAAAATGTGATAGGTATTGACACTTATTGAATACTTTTCAAGGCATTTCAGACACATGTCCACATGTAGGGATGGCTGTAGACACCCCATTTTTGACCGCCCTTAAGACTTGGATACGACTGATGGTTTACATGGTGGAGAAAGGTGTGCAGGGAAAAGATTCAGTTTCTTCGGCAAGGAGAGAGTCAAAGCTCAACTTGATACCCCTTTTTGGACCAAAACAATCTTGATCAAAATATTTTAGACCTTAAAACCCTCTCTTTCAAAACGTTTTTGAAATAAAGTTTCTACGATGTTCCAACGCTCGCATTTTGTTAAATGTTGCGCTTTTCGGTAAACCGAGCAAGGACAAAGCAGAAATGAATGAAAGAGAGATGAAATCTTTTAAAAATATTTCAAAACACCTTACTTAGGGGTTTGAAGTTGAAGAAAAGAGGAGAAGAGGGAAGAAATCCAGTTGGGGGAGAAAATGGGCATGAACCATTAAGAAAGAGTCGAGCAACCCTCGCCGAATCGGGCCTATTCATTTGCATACTTGGAATCAAGCTATGAGGCCACCACCGTTGGAAAGAAGACTTCCGGGGCTTCATTTTGCACTCAAGAATCTCCTAAAGTCAATTCCGGACGAGGGAGATATGGTTGATTGAAGTAGGGCATCACTCCGATTGAACTGAATCTGCGCGGCTTCACCAAAACAGGCATAACTTTTTGCATAGGAGGAATTTTAATGCAAGGTTTGCGCCATTGGAAAGCTAACTTCCGGGGCTTCAATTTGGACTCACAATCACTAGCCGGCTACCTTTCTTCTCGGCAGATCCATTTTTTGTCCTGAAAATCTAGGAAAAGTAGCAAGCCGGCCAGAAAAGATGGCAGGCCGGCCACCTGACCCTTTTGAACTGGTCGGCCGGCTAGGGGAGGTGGCCGGCCGGCCACCTGAACCTCCTGAACCTGGCCGGCCAAATTTCTCTCTCCTGGTTCCTTACAGTTGTGCAATTGTTTGACTCACCCTGGATCGCCCTTTTGGAGGGGAAATTTGAATTTGTTTCCCCCCCATTTCTCCACCCCTCTCCCTCTATATAACTAGCCTCTCCCCTCCATGTTTAAGGGTTACAAAAATTGGTTGAGAGCCTTTACACTCCATCCTCCATATCCCTCTCTTCCAAGCTCCAAAACCCTAAGCTTCTTGCACCATTTGCACTACACCCCATAGCACCACACCTCCATCCTCCATTCCCGTACTTTGAGGCTGATTTCCAGAGGTTGGAAGCTCAAAATTTTGGTCCAAAAGCTGCTGGTTTGCTACTCTTCAAGGATGAGTCCTCTTTCTCCCATTTTCTAGTCTTTTCTTGCTTCATCTATAAGCCATATTTTCTTACATTTTTTGGCTCCGACCCAAACTGAAAATAGTCTTATTTTGAGCTCATTTTCGTGTTTAATCAAGGAACTTTCTCTGTTTGAGGCCATTTGTTACCCCTTTCCCTTTATCTCTCTTTTAGGCCTATTTCTTGCATGATATGTTAGCCCTGTTTGTAAGCATTTCTTGGCTTCGAGAAAAACTGTAAAGTGCCTTATTTTGAGCCCCTCTTCAACTTTGTTGAAGGTATTTTCTCTGTTTGAGGTCGTTTACTGCCCTGTTTTCTCATTCTCTCTTTTAGGGCTATTTTTGCATGATACATTAGCCTTACTTGTGAGCCTCTTTGAACCTCGACCTAAACTGAAAAAGTCTTTTTTTAACATCATATTCATGTTTGATTAAGGTCTATTCTCTGTTTGAGGTCATATGCTCCCTTGTATGCTTGATTGTCTCTTATTTTGAGCCTTACAACTAAGCCCTTGTTGCATGCTTTGTTTGGCCTCTTAGTCACTGAAATCCAGTGGATTTTCAGTGTCTTTGATGCATTTTTGAGCCTCAAAATCAGAGGGGGGAGACCCCCTCTCACCTTGTTTTGTTTGATGGTCATTTTGGCCTTCCAAAGAGGCCCTATTTTGCATGCCTTCTTGACTAATTTCAGGGCTAATTTGGTGAGTTTTAGGGTTATCATATTTTATTTTAAGAGTTTTTTGTGCCATGCTAAGTGTCCTTGATGCATGTGCTTAATAACCCCTTTGTATGCCCTCCAAAGGAGCCCCTTATTTGTGCATGTATTGGCTGCCTTTCCATATTTATTTGGGTGTATTTTGGCATGTTTTGTTCACTGATTTTTGCTGGTTTGATAAGTTCACACTTGCTTCATATACATGCCATGTAAATCATGTTTGCTATTCGAAATCGCATGCTATTTTAGTCCATCTTGCTAGCATCTTTTGGCCATGCTTTGAACTAGAATTTTTCATGTTTTGGGACTTCCTTGGTTTTGTCTTTATGCTTCATGATCAAATGATGCATGCTTTGTATAGCTATAGGCCAATGCATGTGCCTAGTTTCGTGTTTCGGGACCATTCCATGCATCAGGTGCCATGTTTTCCATCTTTCGGGATCATTTTGCATCACATTTCAGTGCTGAAATTTGCATGTTTGTATGCCATATTTTGTGCCTTGCCATGCTTTGTTAGAATGACATTTGTGCCTTAGGATCGGTCCTCGGTTTGCGTGCATGTGTGCACACATCTCGAGTGTCTCATTTTCATCTCATGGCCGCTGATGTGAGTGTGGCTGAGGTCCACTCATATTGGCGTAAGTCCATCATGCATTGCGTATGGCATTTCGATTCATAGCATTGTGTATGCTAGGTTACATGTTAGAGCATCGTGTATGCCATGCTACATCGTGCATCGTGTATGCCATCTCATAGCATTATGTATGCGAGGTTGTATATTAGTTGCATTCATGCATGTCATGCATATTGCACTATGTTTGGGATAGGAGTTAGCCCGAGCATGGGAAACGAGAGACGTTTCGTACTTTGAGTGACGGAACGTGTCTCAATTCCCGGTCACCGACACTCCGGATTATCCATGATAGAGTCTCGGTCTTGTCGTGTTTATGTGTGCATTCATTTCATATTAAGTCGTGCAAATCGACTCCTTGGCCATCATGCATCGAGATGCGTGATTGGTGGCACGAGGATCGAGGACTACGCTCCCTGAAGAGTAGTCAAGCATGCATATGTGAAAATACATTGCCATGCCCCTTTCCTGCTCTCTGTTGCAGCAAATCAGAAACCGACAATCTTTTGGGGCTTCGCGCAATATTCCGGGCTTAATTGTAAACAGAGGCTAATCGAGGCATCGTGATGGATTTTCGCGCCAAGCAACCCGAGCATGCATCATTCATCATTTGGAACAGAGCCGAGGCAGTCCATGGATTTTCGTGCCATTTATTACTTTCCTAGATTAATTTGTTAATTAATTAGGATTTTGTATTTATTCGGACTGTGATTATTCATTTGGGACTGTATATTATTTATTTGGACCTTCCGAGTGAGGGCACAATTGTAATAAGTGTGTGTGCGTGTGATGTATGTCTTCCAACCCCACGTCTTTCTCTCCCTTTTATTTACCAGCTTATGATGGTTAGAATAGGGCATGTTTCAATTAGCATACAGTATGATAGCATGTTTGCATTCATTCATCTGTTTTGCATGCACCAAGCTCGACGCATCATAACTCGTTGCATTGTATTTCAATTCCAAGTTGAATACTTGTTAGCTGTAGCATTCCATATGCCATGTTTAGAATAGCCGAGCCTATCTTAGTTGCATTATTGCATGTGTTGCATTAGGCATTTCTGTATAGTTAGGATCATGTATGATTTTCTAATTAGCTTCTGTTTTGGCTTGGAGTACTCGGTAAGTTTTTATGCTTTAGTATCCTTGCATGTATATGAGTGACTGCCATGATAGCATGCTTACCATGAGGCTATTTGCTTATGTGATATAACTGCCTGAATGCCTGTGGGTGAAGGTTGAGTTATTTGGATTGGAACAATGCATTGACTTTGAGTTTTAAGCCCACTAGATAGTGGCAAAACCATGTTTTCTAAGCCCACCTGAGGGTGGCAAAATCTGCATTTTAAGCCTACTTGCGGGTAGTAAACCATCTTTCAAAAACAAACATGAAATGTTTTGTTCCAATTCAGGCGATCCAGTCTATACTTGTATGCTGTGCGCATCACATAGTAAAATCTAGGTTAATAACCAGAATAAGAACGCATAATGTTTTCAAAACTAGATATCATGGTTAGTAGAGGCCGATCTTTGATCGGGCGAGCGGGGGTGCTCACGAAGTGACCTTCCCCAATCATACCTAAGTTCCCGAGCCGAGGCAACTTTGGTGATGACGGACACGTGGCCTTAGGCAACGAGTCAGGGTTTCCTAAATTTTCCCAAAAATAAAATATTTAGGTGGCGACTCTGTATCTGGCAAAGCAGTCCATGTTTGACACTTCTTTCAAAAAATCTGTTTTCTCAAAACAATTTGCCGGATTTGAACTCTTTGGTTCAGATTACGAACCGTGACAATTTGAGTCCTGAACTGTAGTGAGCCCAAAACGAACGGAACGGGGGACTCATCCCTCCCAGGGCGTTCAGGGACATCTACAATAGCCATTTTCTCCCGCACCGCTCTGCCCCTGCATCCCTCCCCCACCCTACACGGATTTTCTCCGCCTCAATGAGGAAGTGGGTCAGGGACAGAATTTGTTTCCCCCACCCCTACCTCGTTTATATTTACTAAATATATTTATATATTTATTATATATATCATTTAATTTTGATTTTGTATATGATAAAATTAAAACTCAAAATATTACTCTTAGTTTTCATTTTCACTCATTTTTTTCTCATCTTACATCTTGTGACTTTCATTATTATAATCACTATCTATAACATATTATATTATTTAAAAAAATTATTAATATTTCTATTTTTTAAGTTACAAAATTAATCTACCCTCGTCCCATTCCCGCCCTACCTCTATTACCAACCCGATTTGGCCCACCCCTGGTACAATAGGGACGAGGGAGGGAAACAACAAACCTGCCCTGTGGCCATCTCTATGCACACGGGGTTTATTGTTATTATTATTATCCCAAACACACTTGGATACTGTACACGTGTGCATCACTTACACACGTACCAAATGCATTACAAGTTTAAAGAAAATAACTTAAGATCAGCAGTAAAAGAAAAACAAAATAAGTTCATACTTATTAATCCCTCCTTTATACTTTAAAAATTAGTCATATTTTGTATTTTTGTATTATGTTTAAATGAAATTTTCATATAAATGGAAGAAATAAATACATAAAATTATACATTTTGTGTGTGTCCTTCGTATGTTTTGTCCTTTTTCTTTTCTTTTTTTAAATTGTCATGTCAATTTATCTTCATGTCCCGGGTCTAAGTTTTTGAGTTGTTACTGTTATGGGTTTTGAGTCCCATCCTCCCATCAAATTCACAATAGCTACTGATACATTCCATTGCTAAAAGAAAAGAGGAAAGGGAAAGAAAATTTGAAACTCTGCAAATAGAAATTAAATTTTAACACCCCAAATTTTCTATCATCATTTCCTCAATTTTCCTTTCAATGGTGTGATAGATTCAAATGGATTTTCAGGTTAGAGCAAACAAAAAGCTTCAAGAGGTAAAAGCGAGAGAAATTTGACCTGTTTATCCCAATTTGTACTTCTTGTTATTATAGCAAGCATGATTGTTTGAACAAAAGCACCAGCTTGTATTCCAATCCACAAGCCTTTTTCTCTTAATTGTACCCAAAAGGCCAATATGGCAGCAATAGGAATTCCACAAAGATAGAATGCCCCCAGGTTGACATATGCCCCTATATGTTGCCACCCACATCCCCTAGCAACACCTGCTTATATTTTTAAAAATAACAATTAGAAATGAACCTAGCTATTTACAAGTTTGGTTCAACTTTGCTCAATTTGTTAAGTAAATAAATGAACATGAGTCAAACTTTTAGGCTTGTTTAATAAATGACCCAAACTTGAGTTCGAATAAGTTCGGTTTGTTAATTACTCTTTCCGTCCCAAATTGTTTGTTCGCAAATAAAGTTAGAACTTATAAATAATGTATTCTTGTATCGAAAGTTTTAAATTTTTTTCACTAATTGAAAGATCTCATTTAGTACTTTTAATTTGTGGAAAAAAACAGACACAAAAATATATTATTTTTAAGTTTTTTTTTTTTTTTTTTTTTTTTTTTTTTTTTTTTTTTTTTGTGCCGAACAAATAATTTGGAATGGAAATAGTATTTATTTAAATAATCAAGAAATATATTATTTATATATAAAATAATGTAAAAATATATTATTTATATATTTAAATGATGTCAATAGTAGGCAAAATATATATATTATTGAGCTTTGAGTTGAATTGTTGGGGTATATCTCCTTAGTGGAGTTTGGAACCCAATTGATTTGTTAAAAGAATTCTAATTTGGTTTGGTTTAGGTACAATATATTTTATACATTATATCTAATTTGTGGAGGCCCTATTTAGTTTGGTAACAACTAGGGTTTTGATAAAACAAACCCAAAATTTAACAATATATAAATATATTGTTTAGTTCTTTTGGATTAGTGTAGCAGCAACAGCAATTCCTTTTCGGTGAGAGTGCTTGGTGTATCAATCAATTTGGTGGGATTTGCTTTGTGGAACAACAGCTAATTGATTTATGGGACAGAGTGCGTCGGGTATTCATATAGCTATATTTTGGTGAGAGAAAATCTAGATGCTATGGAATTCAACTTTTGTGGGTTTGTTCTGGAAGCATAGTGTCTCTAATTTGGTGCTAGTTTGATTCAGTTTTTGGATCTTCTATAATTTTGTTACGAAGATTTTTGTTCATCTATTTGGTGAGGTCTTTCTTCTTGTTTATTTGTGATTATTTGGAATTCACCTAAGGGTGGTTTGTGAGACCATTCGTGTCTCGTTTGTAATCGTTTGGAAACTTTTTGGTTGATAGTAGAATCGGATTTCAATCCCGTAGACGTATCTCACATTGAGGAAACCACGTAAAAATTCTTGTGTTACTTTTGATTTAATTTTTCTGCATTAGTTTTTATTTCCATTGATTGATTTACTTGTGGGGAATCACATATTTTTCATAACAACTGGTATCAGAGCTTACGATTTATTTGGATTTAATTATTTGTGTAAATCAATGGAGGGAAATGTGGGTTGTATGTCTAGCTTCAATGGAAGCAATTGGGTAACTTGCAAAACTAAAATTGAGTACCTATTATTTTGTAAAGATTTGTATGGACGCATTGAGGGTGATAGTGGCAAACCCGAAGGTATGAAAGATGATGAATGGAATAGGTTTAATCGAAAAGCCGTTAGTGTTATCCGTCAATGGATTAATGACAGTGTGTTTCATCATGTTGCCACTGAAACTTTGGCACATGATTTATCGAAAAATTTAGAGAGTCTTTATGATAGAAAATCAGCCACAAATAAAGCCTTTATGTTTCGTAAGTTGATTAATTTAAAATATAAAGATGGCAGCCCCATTCCAAAACATTTTAATGAAATAAAGAGTATTGTTAACCAACTTGTTTCTATGAAAATTATTTTTGATGATGAGTTGCAGGCTTTGATGCTACTTAGTTCTTTGCCTGAAAGTTGGGAGACTTTGGTTATAACAGTTAGTAATTCAGCACCTGATGGAGTTGTCACAATGGGCCAAGTCACTAGTAGCCTGTTGAATGAAGAAACTAGAAGAAAATCAGCAGGTTCCTCTCATTCAGAAGCATTTGTTGTGAGAGGCCGAAGTAAAACAAGGGAGAGGAGTAAGACTCCTCATGGTCGTGATCAAAACCGTGACAAATCAAAAGATGGTTCTTTTTCAAAGAAAGACATTGAGTACTATTATTGCCATGAGAAATGGCACATGAAGCGGGAATGTCGAAAGCTCAAGAATAAGAAGAAAAGACGTGACAAAAGTGTGGATAAGAAGCAAGAAGACACAACGACAGTTACTACCGATGATCGCATGGTCGTTTATAAAGATGATTGTATCAATTTTGTGGGCCAAGAGAGCAATTAGGTGGTTGATTCCGGTGCTTCTTTTCATGTGACTTCTCAAGTTGATTTCTTCACTACCTACACCAAAAGAGATTATGATTCTGTTCGAATGGGTAATGAAGGCTTGTCCAAGATTATCGGCACGGGTGATGTTTGCTTGGAAACAAATTTGGGCTGCAAGTTGTTGCTTAAAGATGCGAGGCATGTTCCCGACATTCGCCTCAATTTGATCTCTACTGGGAAGCTAGATGATGAAGGCTTCAACAACAAATTTGGTGATGGAATATGGAAGCTCACAAAGGATTCTTTTGTGGTGGCTAAGTGTAAGAAGACTCATACACTTTATTCGATGCAAGGAAAAATTTGTAAAGGTGTTGTCAATGAACTTAAAGATGATACTTCTACCGAATTATGGCACAAGCGGCTTGGGCACATGAGTGAAAATGGGCTGCAAGTTTTGTTCAAGAAAGAGCTTCTACCCGGTTTGAAAGGTACACATCTTAAAACTTGTGTTCATTGTTTGGTGGGTAAACAACATAGAGTTTTTTTCAGAAAAATGTTGCTTCTAGAAAAGAAAATATTTTAGAGTTGATTCATTCAGATGTTTGTAGTCATTTGAAAGTTAGAACACATAGTGGTGCATTTTATTTTGTTACTTTCATTGATGATTATTCAAGGAAAGTTTGGACTTTTCTACTAAAAACTAAAGATCAAGTTCTAGAAGTATTTAAGCATTTTCAGGCCATGGTTGAAAGAGAAACAGGGCAGAAATTGAAGTGCATCCGATCAGACAATGGTGGTGAATACAATGGGCCATTTGATGAGTATTGTCGTAGCCAAGGCATTCGGCACCAAAAGACAGTTTAGAAGACTCCTCAACAAAATAGCGTTGCCGAGAGGATGAACCGCACCATTGTGGAAAGAACAAGGTGTTTGCTTTCACAAGCTAAATTACCAAGATCCTTTTGGGGTGAGGCAATGAAGACAGCGGTTGACGTGATCAATTTGTCTCCTTCCTATCCTTTGAATGGTGATGTTCCTGAAAGAGTTTGGACCGGCAAAGATGTGTCTTATGAGCACTTGAGAGCGTTTGGTTGCCGAGCTTTTGTTCATATTCCAAAGGATGAGAGGTCCAAGCTTGATAGTAAGTCAAGACAATGTATTTTTCTTGGCTATGGGTGTGACGAATTCGGGTATAGATTGTGGGATCCGGTCGACAAGAAAGTCATTCGAAGCCGTGATGTTGTGTTTCTTGAAGACCAAACATTTGAAGACTTTGGCAAACGTGATCAATCGAAGCCAAAAACTAGTGATCTCATTGACATGGATCCATCTCCTTCATCTTCAGTTGATGATGAAAATGGGGGAGATATGCAACCACCTATTAAAGAAGTGGAGGATGATGCTAATCCTAATGAAGTTGAACCAGAAATTGAGAAAGAGCATCCAACTCAAGAATCGCCACCACAACTTGAGTTGAGAAAATCTACAAGGGACCGACAACCTTCAAGAAAGTATCCTCGCAATGAATTTATGTTGATTTCCGATCAAGGGGAGCTTGAGAGTTACTAAGAAGCAATTGAGCATACAAAGAAAGGTGATTGGAAAAAAGCCATGGAAGAGGAGATGAACTCCTTACTTGAAAATCACACCTATGATTTAGTGAAGTTGCCTAAGGGGAAGAAAATTTTGAAAAATAAATGGGTCTTCAAATTGAAGAATGATGGCAAGAATCTGAGGTACAAAGCACATCTTGTTGTGAAAGGCTTTGGGCAAAAGAAAGGTATTGACTTTGATGAGATTTTTTCGCCAGTTGTGAAGATGTCTTCTATTCAGGTTGTACTTGGCATGGCTGCAAGTATGAACCTTGAAGTTGAACAACTTGATGTGAAGACCACATTTCTTCATGATGACCTTGAAGAAGAAATTTATATGGAGCAACCAGAAGGTTTTGTGGAAAAAGGGAAAGAGAAATTTGTTTGCAGATTGAAGAAAAGTTTGTATAGCCTCAAGCAAGCCCTGCGGCGATGGTATAAAAAATTTGACTCTTTCATGATGAATAATGGTTTTTCTAAAACCACTTTGGACTATTGTGTGTTTGTGAAAAATTTCCTGGATGGTAAATTTATTATTCTTTTGCTTTATGTTGATGACACGTTAATTGTGGGTCAAGATTCTACCATGATAAACAGGTTGAAATTGGAGTTGAGCAAGTCTTTTGCTATGAAAGATTTGGGACCGGCAAAGCAAATACTTAGTATGAAAATTGTTCGTGATCGCAAAGAGGGGTTGATTTGGTTGTCTCAAGAAAGCTACATTGAAAAAGTTCTTGAGAGGTTCAACATGGATAAAGCAAAGCCAGTTGGTTGTCCACTTGCGGGTCACTTCAAACTTAGTTCGAATCAATGTCCTACAAGTGAGAAAGACAAGGAAGAGATGTTGAAAATTCCTTATACTTCAGCAGTTGGTTCCTTGATGTACGCCATGGTTTGTACAAGGCCGGATATTGCTTACATCGTTGGTGTGGTGAGTCGTTTTCTCTCTAATCCGGGTAAAGAACATTGGGTAGCAGTAAAATGGATTCTAAGATATCTTCGAGGGATTTCGAAGGTGTGTTTGTGTTTTGGGGATGGTAAGCTGATGTTTGATGGGTTCATAGATTCTGACATATCCAGTAATATTGATTCTAGAAAATCTACTTCAGGGTATTTGATGACTTTTGCAGAGGGAGCTGTGGTATGGAAATCTAAATTACAAAAATGTGTTGTTCTCTCAACTACCGAAGCTGAATTTATTGCCATTACGGAAGCTTGCAAAGAAGAGTTATGGTTGATGACTTTTGCAGGGGGAGCTGTGGTATGGCAATCTAAATTACAAAAATGTGTTGTTCTCTCAACTACCGAAGCTGAATTTATTGCCATTACGGAAGCTTGCAAAGAAGAGTTATGGTTGAAGAAATTTTTGCAAGAGTTGGGTTTGAAGCAAGAAAAGTATGTGTTTTATTGTGATAGTCAAAGTGCTATTCACTTGAGTAAAAATTCTACTTTTCATTTGAGATCGAAACACATTGATGTGAGATACCACTGGATTCGCGATGTGTTAGATTCGAAGTTGTTGCAACTCGAAAAGGTTCACACGGATGATAAGATTTCGGATATGTTGACTAAGACTTTGTCGAGGGACAAACATTTGAAGTGTCGAACTTTGGCGGGTATGGTTGATGTCTCCACCTAAGTCAATAGGGGGAAAATTGTTGGGGTATATCTCCTTAGTGGAGTTTGGAACCCAATTGGTTTGTTAAAAGAATTCTAATTTGGTTTGGTTTAGCTATAATATATTTCATATATTATATCTAATTTGTGGAGACTCTATTTAGTTTGGTAACAACTAGGGTTTTGATAAAAACAAACCCAAAATTTAACAATATATAAATATATTGTTTAGTTCTTTCGAATCGGTGTAGCAGCAGCATCAATTCCTTTTCGGTGAGAGTGCTTGGTGTATCAATCAATTTGGTGGGATTTGTTTTGTGGAACAACAGCTAATTGATTTATGGGACAGAGTGCTTCTGATATTCATATAGCTATATTTTGGTGAGAGAAAATCTAGATGCTATGGAATTCAACTTTGGTGGGTTTGTTTTGGAAGCATAGTGTCTCTGATTTGGTGCTAGTTTGATTCAGTTTTTGGATCTTCTACAATTTTGTTACGAAGATTTTTGTTCATCTATTTGGTGAGGTCTTTCCTCTTGTTTATTTATGATTATTTGGAATTCACCTAAGGGTGGTTTGTAAGACCATTCATGTCTCGTTTGTAATCGTTTAGAAACTTTTTGGTTGATAGTAGAATCGGACTTCGATCCCATGGACGTACCTCACATTGAGGGAACTACGTAAAAATTCTTGTGTTGTCTTTGATTTAATTTTTCCGCATTAGTTTTTATTCCCATTGATTGATTTACTTGTGGAGAATCATATATTTTCCTTAACAGAGCTGAGTTCGAGCTCGATGAATTTTTGAGTTGAACGTTTGAGCTCGATAAACAAATGTAATAGGCTCGGCTCAACTCATTTGTACTCTTAAATATGACATGATTTCATTTTTCAAAATTTCAAATATATACCAAACATTGATAGGGGGAAAAAATGTAACCTGAGAGGACTCCTTGTATACTATCCATGATAACTGATAAACAAACCAAAGGAGCCATGGCCGTGACATAATCCACGACTTCTTTCTCATTGCTGAAGGTGTAGCCAAAGACGTGCCTACAGGCAAAGAGGATTGCACTCACTACTGTAGTCTCTGCGACTGCAAGGAACATCACGGAAAATACAGCTACATGAGCCCCTTGCGGATTCCCAGCTCCTAATTCATTTGAAACTCTAGTGCTAAAAAAATCAAAGAAATAAAGAGCAGTTACATAGATATCTATGAAACACCTACACTTTAAAATAAGTTCGGTATCTATGTCGGATATATAGGCACTTCGGGAACACGCATACACGGCAAGGACAAGTATGGGACATGCCATATGACGTATCCTCTTATTTAATTAATTTATTTTTAAGAGACACGCCAGATACACTTTGGGGACACACTAGGAAGAGACATGTCAACTTATCCTTTTTCTCATTTTGTTTAGTGTTTTTGATGAATATTGAATATTTATTATTATTTTCTTCGATTTAACTACTTAATAAATCATTCATAATAAAATATATAAACTATAAGTGTTAATTTATTTATTTTCTAAAAATAAAATAAATTAAGATATAGAATTAGAGTATTTTTGTCGATATTGATTGTTTGTGGATGTAATATTACTTTAGATAGTAAATAAAAATATATGAAAACATATTTTATTGCCGTATCCTCGCCATGTCCCGTTTTTTTGAAATTGCCGTATCTCATATCTACATTTGTGTCCATATCCGTATCATATCCATGTTTTGTACATAGACATAATTGTACATAATTACATGTATAACAAAAAAAAAAAAAAGAAAAAAAAGAAAAAAAGCAATTACTTGCAACATATTAAATGAACAAACCTCACGGCAGCACCAAATCCATAGGGTGTTGAATAGAGTGTTGCAATGGTATTGAGACTGCTCATAAAAACAACCAAAATAAATAGTAAATAAATAAATTGTTAGAATTGTTGCACCAAACTCAATATCGCAATTCCGTAAGGTTAGAGACCTATACTTTTTAATTTACAAAATCATTCACAATAGACGTGTTAAAGAAGTTGGGCCCTACATCATTGGTTATATAATAAATCAGAAATTGACATACATTATATATCACATCATTATATATATAATTGTGTGAAATTTTTTGAGGGTGTCAAATATTTTTCTTCCTATTTATATTTTTGAATATTCAGAAATGTTGAGGATATTAATAATAAACTTTGTCATTCACTCTAACAGGTTAATCTTTTAGTTGAACTAGTATTGTAATAAAGAACATACCATATAGACAATACAGAAGTTTCAAGCTGTGGATTTGGTAAAAGCCCAGAAAGCAAGATAAGCAGCTTAAATGACCACCATTCAAGACTGCATTCATCACCATTTAGGAAAGGAAAAACCTCATAACTCTGTTTAACAAATTCACAAAAAAAAAAAAAAGGTTAAATAATTGAAAAATAAAATAAAATAAAATTACCAAATCATAACAGCGCAAGGAATGCCAAAACTGAAGAACTCGCCAACTCCCTGTAACACCTCCATGGAAATTGGGACCCGAGTTTTTTCACAAGAAAAAGAGTACTTCATGTACAATATGAGGAAGATCACGTTCAACCAAATTGAAATATCAATTGCTAATGCACCTCCAAGGTTATCCAATCCGGACTTAAACACTAGAACCCAACAAAGAGCTATGTGGAAAGCAGGAGTGGCACATGAGCTTATAAGCATGGGAAGTGTCAAACTTTGCATTTGGAAGTATCGAACAAGCGGTTGAAGAATCGCATAAGCAAATAGGGCGGGAACAAGCCAAGTTATGAATTTACCAACTTCATGTGAAATTAAAGGGTCTTGGCCTATGAAAATGAGAATTTTTCCCATAAAAATCCAGAATATGGAGAGAGGAAGACAAAATATGACTAGGGAGAAAATAGCAGTGTCAATTTGAGTTCCAAGTTTTTGGTATTGTTGAGCTCCATATGCCTGCCCACATAGAGTTTCCAAAGCACAAGCCACCCCTAACTGTAAGACAAATTGAAAATCTAGTTAATTAGTTACAATACCAATTCAAGATTATGGTTTTGTTTGGCATGTGCTAAAATAGCACATTATTCTATTTAGATCACAATCATTTTATTTGGGTTATATCACCTCTCTACCACATCACTTCAAACTCAACTCATATTTCATGTTTTTTTTTTTTTTTTTTATAAAAAATAAAAAAGTATACTAATCTAGCACATTCTAAACAATCCCTAAATCTCTATTAGGTTACTCGATTTGAATCATTTTTTTATTTTCTTGTCATATCCACATAAATTGTATATGTTTGTATATTTTTGTGGTCATTCTAAGGACTAAATCGAGAGGTCGAAGTGTTCGATGGTTGTAGATGAGATAGTTTCTTACCGGTGTGATATCTAAATTTGAATCTTACTGTTGCGTGAAGAAACAACTTTTCGTTACTCTATTTTTCTTGTACCAATTGTAAAAATAAGAAATGGACTAATAACCATCTAAAGAAAACTTCAGTCATGTAATGGCCTATGACATTTTCAATATAGAATAAGGAGTTCATAAACATCTTTTATGAACATCACAGCCAGGGCCAGCAATCACTAACAACGTTTTCCTAGCTTTTACTATGGCAACAAATTATTGTATGTGTGAAAATATGAAGTAACAATTATGTGTGTGTTGTATGTCAAGTAATTTTAAATTGACTAAAAAGCTGAAAATATTTCAAAAATTATGTACAACCGATGTAAGATAAGTATTTTGAGGTCTTGTTTGTTTGTCAAAATGGGAGTAGGAGAGGTAATAATGCGGAGCTCACTTGTTCTCTTGTATGGTATACAATATTTGATTATTATATTATGTTTAGTTAGAGGTAAATAAAAGAAGTGAATAAATTTAAAATTTTATTTTTGATCGTTGTGTGAAGCATGAGAGATACCATTTGATGGCCAAAAAGCAATTTTATTTTATTTTATTTTTTTATTTTATTTTTTTATTATTTCATATTCAACTCTATTCCCGTCAAACAAACATAGCCAAATTGTCCATTCAAGACACCCCAAGAAAATATATCAAACTAATAGAAACCTTTTCAAAATAATAATAAAGTTGAGAAGTTAAAAAAAAATAATTACAAACACATAAAATCAAATATTTGAAAGATCAATTTGCTCCTTTCATCTTTTTGTTTGTGTTTCAACTGTAAAAAACTTGCTACCAAATTGTAATTAAAATCCTCAATTCCCACTTATTTATTGTTTCCCCTAAACTAGGAAGCACATATATGGATACAATACGATACAGATACGACGATACGACAAAATTTGAAAAATTAGGATACGGGTACGATAAAGATACATTCGTAAAAAATATTATTTTTACAATTTTTGGTAATGTAGTATGCATAAAAATAAAGCCTAAAACAAAAGACAACTTGATAAAAAAGAAAGATTCCTATAAAGCTAAGAGTCTTCAAGGTCAATAGCTTCAACTTGTTCCACTTGTTGAACCTAAACTTCCCGTATCAGAACTCATTTACTAAAATTTATAAATTTGGTAAAGAAATAAGACAAAACATTAATGTAGTTATCTTTTGGCATGAACATAAAAAAAAAAAAAAAAAAAAAATCAACAAATCAATTAAATTTCAGCAATTCAATTCAATTAAATCTCTTAAATCTTTAAAGAGATAATCTGTAACAAGTTACTGAAGGGAAAACATAAATTAACATTAAGAAGAAGATGCAACACAGGTACAAGAAAAAAATTTGAAGAGTAAATTTTCGATTGCTGTTTAACAAGACTGGAATAGAGTAAATATACCTCGGATTAGGATTGCCTTTCAGCTTAGCTGCAAAAAAAAAAAAAAAAGAAAGTCAAAGGGCAGAGAGACTGAGAAAGTGAGTGAGATTGAGCGAGAGGAAGAGACAGAAAGAGTGAGCAAGAGAGACAAAGAGATCGAGCAAAAGGGAGGAAGAGAGAGAGATAGAGAGAGAGAGAGAGAATGAGATCAAGCGATAGGAAGAGAGAGAGAGAGAGAGAGAGAGAGAGAGAGAGAGAAAGAGAGAGAGAGAATGAGATTGAGCAAGAGGAATAGAGAGATTGAGCAAGCGCGAGGGAGGGAGAGAGAGAGAGAGAGAGAGAGGACGAACCTTGATCGACTTCTCCTCCTCCTCCTTGCTGCTGTTCGCAAACCTTGCAATAGAGACGATATAGATAATGACGACGACTCCTCCACCTTGCTGCTGTTCGTGAGCCTTGAATTAGGGCTTGGTTGATTATTTTATTTTATTTTAAATTACTTTTGTTATTTTACGTTTTGACCCCATTATAAGTTTTTAAAATTATTTTTTCGGCCCGTCGTATCTCAAAAGTATCCCAAGCGTATCCCTAAAGTATCCTCGCATATCCCAAACGTATCCAAAATTCAAAAAATTAAAAAAAAATTAAGATACTTCTTTGCTGTATCTGATACGTATCCTACCGTATTGGATGCATATTCATATCTAATATATATCCAACTGTGTGAGTGATTTTCTGATCACACTGCCCTCCTTAGTGATTCAGCTGTAGAACATAGGCAGAATAGATGGCAACATGCTGTCCTGCACAAAAAGAAAAGGCTCCGGCGGTGGTTCTTCCACCCGGGGGCATTCCGACGATCAAGTCAGTATGTCTCTCAAAGATAATCAAGTATTCAACTCACAAGCTTGAGTATTAAAAACGTACATTTGACCCATGGGGGTGCCTCTCTTTTATAGCCATTACAATCGTAGTCCCAATAGGAGCCTAACTCCAGTGGACTCAGAATTATTGCTAACTTGGAACTCCCAATGGGTTTAGGACAAGAACTCTCTAAGAGTTTTATCATTATCCAAACTGAAGTCTCCTCCCAATTCGGGACTCTTGTTCTTTTATCCGCTTATCCTGGATTCCGATATCCTCGGAGATAACCTCGGCAACCCCGAGATCACCTCGGCGTAATTACCACGATACGTGGAACCTTGGCTGACACGTCGGCGTCACCATGCCACGTGTTGGTACTCAAAAATATATCCCCACAATTGCCCCCTAGGTTCTATTATCTCGACATTCTGAGATGATGGAACCTACACCGTTTAGTTCTTTTCAGTACGTCGGCACAAAAAATTCTGTAGCCGAGATCATTCTCTTTAAGCCGACATGTCTTCTTTCAAGAGCAAGAATTCGAATGAACTCTCCTATACGCATGAGCTGTCATGCATCACTTTTCAACCGCTTTATTTACGCGTCTCATTCCTATTGGCTCGTGCCTGCAACGCGTTTGTAAAATACATTTTTTCCTGTATGCGCCATCTGACGCATGGGTTAACCCAGGCGCATTAAATGCTTCTGTTTTGCCGCCGTTTCACGTTTTTGACAAAACTGTTGTCTCTCTCATTCGTTTCTTCACTTTTGCATTTGATTACTTTGCTTTCTCTTTCTCTCAAAGCTTTTTCTCCTTTGAGCCCGCCATTGCTTCGAGCTTCGACTCTGCAATAGTCTTCCTTCTACCGTTGAAGCTTTCGCTACTGTTTCGTCCGTCGTCTGTCCTCGGCGAATTTCATTCCGGCCTCGATTTGTCTGGTAAGCAACTGGCCCTTTTTCTTCAATTCTTTATTATCCCTGGATTTTCCCGCTTTTACTGCTTTAGTCTAAGTATTTAATTTTGCGAACCATTCACCTGAATGTGCCTTATTTCATGATTTTACACATGTCATGAATATTGGTGCTATTTTATCACTGTTCTTGGTCTTCCACCCTTTATGTTCTTGAATCTGAAACTTCGTTTTTGTTTTCTGCTTTTTTGTATCTTTTCCAGATCTGTGCCTTTGATCTTTGTCTTCGTAGCTCTTAGGTTTGGGATTTGCTCATAGGACCTTCAATTCTCTAGAAAAAACTGAAACCTACTCTTTCAACATATACCTAGGTTTAAGCCGAGGTTCCAGTAACCCTTTAAGAACACACTGTTTCTGTAGCCGAGTACTTTTATACCAAAACCATGGGTATGTGGAGACATAGGGTAAATACCCCAACCAAACTCGAATTCTTTAGGAAAGAGTTCTCTATCCCTGCTGATGTTCACCTTAGGCTAGCTTGGGACGATGATTCCATTATGCCTACAGACGATACAATGCCTTTCCCTGTTGTAGCTTTTGTTGAGTGTGGACTTCGGCTCCCACTTAATCCCCTTTTTCGTGAAGTTCTTCACTACTACACCTTGAACCCTATGCAACTTACCATCAACTCCTATAGAACACTTAATGGTATAATAGCTTTAGCTCGGCAGGAGAATGTTAGGATCACTCTCGCCGATATCCAATATTGTTATACTATGTGCGCCCTTAATCTGAAAGAAAAGGGTTTTGTATATTACCTCAAGCTGAGGTCTACTGAATTTAAAATTGTAGCCGACCTCCCAGACTCCAACAAAGGGGCTGGAGACGATTATCTCATTGCTTCTGGAAATTGGGAGTTTGGCCCAGACGAAGAAGTCCATCTCTTCCCTTTTCCCCGAACAGTTAAAGAGGGCAAGGGTAAGTGCCCAGCGCCAATTACTTAGCTGTTGTTTCTTTTTTTTTCAAGTCTTCAAGAGATTTTATCTGTTTATGATGTTGTGCTCTTTTTTGCAGACGTTCGTAAGCCACCCAAGGACTTTCGCCAGTCCTATTTCCTTGGAAAAGACCTAAAAAAGCTCCTGGACCTCCCGATCCAGAAGTGCAAGGCTCCGCTGGTGTTGAACTTCATCCCTTCCTACAAATCCACCTTACCCGACGTTCCAAAAAGAAAGAAAAAGAGTTCATCACCTCCTTCTGCTACCACTGCACAAACCGTATCAACATCTCGGGCTGACCAAGGATCGACTTCTGATCCAGCCGATCAACCATCCAGTTCAGCCCCATACTTAGTCCCAATACCAGAAAGAAAACGTCGGCGAAGACTTGTCAAAACCGCCGAAATGGTCCGCCCAAAGCCCATTGTCCAAGATCTCCTAGCCGACCTCCCAGACGATGTTGATGCTATACCAGCTCAAATAATGCCTCCGCCAAAACCAAAAAGAACCAAGAAAGTCCAACCAAAGACCAAAACCACTGAGGCAGAAGCTGAGGATGCCTTGCCCATCTCCAAGTTGGCTGAGAGTAAGAAGGCTTCTTCTGTTTCAACAAAAAGGTCTGCTGAGGCTCAGCCATCGGAGTCTACTAAATCAAAGAAGCCGAGGTCCTCCTCTACAACAACTTCAAAGTCCAAGATACAAAATGTCCCTTGGGCCCCCCAATTTACTTTGGAAGACAGGCCAATATTGGCCAGTGAGAGTGCCGACGACATAAATGTCGGCGTGGCTCTCAGTACTGCACTGCTTCTGCCTGGTGATTTGGAGCGAAATACTGGAAATAGTGAATATGAGAACTACGCTTTAATGCTCCAACACTCAGTTCAAGTAAGTGTTCCAGTTTAGTACTCGTCCTTTCTTTTTGTTTCATACTTTGAAAATTTTTTTTTTTTTTTCTAACACTTCTATTTTCTGTCAGGCTATCCAGTACGCCCATTCCTTTTCAATGCAGTCATTTGAAACCAAGGAGAAGTTGTCTGATATGAAGAAGGAATATGCTGCTCTTCAAAAAATAAATAAAAGTCTTTAGAACAAGATGAAGACTCTGGAAGATCAGGCCGAAGCTGCAACTCAGGCTAAACAAATAGCTGATGAAAAGGCCATCAAAACAGTTGCTGAGGCAGAAAAGAAAGAAGCTCAGGAGAAGGCTGCCCAGGCCGAGAAGGAGCTCAAAGAAGCCCTGGCCACGAAGTCGGCTGAAATTAAAGAAGCTGACGAAAAGGCTTATGCCCAAGGTGTGGCCGATGTCACTGAAGACTACAAGTTACAAGTTAAGCAGGCATGCAACATGGGCTTTTCCCTTGGTTGGATGTCCTTAGCAAAAAAGCTTGATCTTCCTGTTGATTCGCCCTGGCGCAAGGCCGAATCTATTCCTTTGCCATTTCCTCATCCTCCTCCTCCAAGTCAGACTGAGGAAGAAGCTGAATCTGAATCCCAGGCTGAAGATGAGGATGAAGATAAAAATGATGATGAAGCCTTGGTAAGGAGGCCCAAAGATGCTGTTGAAGTCAAGTCTCCTCCTGAGGGTGATCAAGTTTTGGACTTGACCCAGGATAAAGATACTGAAGAAGTGCCCAAGGAAGCTGACATTGGTGGGCTTTCCTCTGACCTTCTTCTGGTTGAGAGAAGTGTTGAAAAAACTCTTGCTGAAATTGATGCCGAGATCGCGGCAGACAAGAATGCCGAGGTTGTAGTGGAAAAAGATGCCGAGGTTGTTCTTCCAGAGACTGCCGAGGTCCAAATTCAAACCGCTCCTGAGGCTGAAGAATCATAGTTTTTTTTTTCTTTTTTTTTTTTTTGTCTTCTGTACTTTGTTTTCTGAACAATGCAAGTTTCCTTCTGTGGCCAATGTGCCTTTGTTTTGATACTCATGAACAATTTAGTTCTGCTAGGCTACAGTGCCTCCTTTATATATATAACTGCAACTGTTTTTCCCTGAATGTTTGTTTAATTCTTCTTTATTGCTTCTGTATGGTCTATACTTAGAATACTTTGCATGATCTACATAATTCTTCCTCTGTATAATCTTCTCGGGGTTACATACCTCGGGTATAGTAACTACAAGTTTTACTTCGGCAAGATATTGACCTGCAATCTTTCAAAAAATTTAACAAGTATAAAACATATACTATTTAATGTTAACTTTGCAAACTTTTTTCAAGTTTTCAACGAGTGTTTGAACAGTGATATCAGTCTAACCTACTTGTAAATTGCTACAAATTTCAACAAGGGTTTAAACAATATACTTAACCTTTGCTTCAACCTGTAAACTGCTGTAAATTTCAGTAGATGATAATATGTCGGTTTAACTTTAACTTGTAAATTGCTACGAATTTCAACAAGTGTTAAACATCTTTTTTTGGTTTATCCAACCAGTAGATTGCTATAAGTCTGTAAGCAATAACATCAGCTTCACTTCGACTCGTAAATTGCTACGAATTTCAACAAGTGAAGAGAAACAAATATCTCGGTTTAACTTCAACTTGTAAATTGCTACAAATTTCAACAAGTGAAGCTAAGGAACCATCTCGGCTTACTTTTAACTTGTAAATTGCTGCAAATTTCAACAAGTGGTAAGCTTTGCATCGGTTTGACCAACTTGTAAATTGCTGCAAATTTCAACAAGTGGTAAACTTTGTATTTGGTCTGACCAACTTGTAAATTGCTACAAATTTCAACAAGTGGTAGACTTTGTATTCGGTCCGACCAACTTGTAAATTGCTACAAATTTCAACAAGTGGTAGACTTTGACCAACTTGTAAATTGCTACAAATTTCAACAAGTGGTAGATTTTGTATTCGGTCCGACCAACTTGTAAATTGCTACAAATTTCAACAAGTAGTAGACTTTGTATTCGGTCCGACCAACTTGTAAATTGCTACAAATTTCAACAAGTGGTAGACTTTGTATCTTCTCTGGCCCCAATGTGAACTTGAGTTCCACTTGGGTTCTCATTTTTCATGTCTTCTAGAAATAATGTTAAGTATCTTAATCAATCATATGTGCTTGAAGAATTCTAAAAAATTTTATTGATGACATCGGCCAAAAATAATGAACATCTCAATGATAGAAAAATTTCAAATTACAAGTGTTCCAAGGTCTTGGCAATGCTTTGCCCTCATTGTCTTCATGCCGATAAGCTCCATTGCCTAACAATCAAGTAATCAGATGGTCCTTCCCAGTTTGGGCCAAGCTTGCCCTCTCTGGGATCTTTCTTGTTGCCGACGACTTTCCTTAAGACTAGGTCGCCGACTTGAAAATCTCTTGGGTTGACCTTCTTGTTGTAAGCTCTGGCAAGCTGTTGCTGGTATACTGCAAGCTGAATTGCAGCCTTCTCTCTTCACTCTTCTAAAAGATCCAGATCTCGGGCTAAGAGTATGTCATTAGTCCCATTCTCGACTCCCTGGGTTCGGATCCCTAGGATGCCGACTTCCAGTGGAATTGCAGCCTTCTCTCTTCACTCTTCTAAAGCCAGTGCCAATTTCTCTAAGGGTAGATACCTTATTTCTGCATTGGCCAGGGTTTTGCTTACATAGTAAACAGCCCTTTGCTCCCCTTTTTCTTCTCGGATTACCACTGCGCTTATTGCATGTTCTAAAACTGCTAAGTACAAAAATAACTCGTCTCCAAGTTCTGGATTTGAGAGGACTGGAGTCATAGTCAGATACTTCTTCAAGTCAGCTAAATTGGCTTCGCACTCCTCGGTCCATAGGAAGTCTGTGGCTTTCTTCACTAAGTTGAAGAAAGGTTTGCACTTGTCTGAGCTTCTACTGATGAACCTATTCAGGGCTGCGGCCCTTCCCGTTAGTATTTGCACCTTTTTTGCCGACATCAGGCTCTTTAAATCCAGGATGGCCTTGATTTGATTTGGGTTGGCCTCAATGCCCCTTCTTGTCACCAGATATCCCAAGAATTTACCAGATCCAACTCCAAATGCGCACTTAGATGCATTGAGTCGAAGTCAATATGATTTAAGGATTTCAAAGACTGCTTTGAGGTCGGCTAGATGACCTTCCGGTTCCTTGGTCTTCACGACTATATCGTTGATGTAAACTTCCACCGTTCGGCCAATCAGGTGTCTGAACATCTTGGTTACCAACCTTTGGTATGTTGCTCCTGCGTTTTTCAACCCAAAAGGCATCACCTTGTAGCAGCACAGCCCTTTTGGGGTGATAAACGCAGTCTTCTCTTCATCCGTGGGGTACCTGGCTATTTGGTGATACCCCCTGTAGGCATCCAGGAAACTCATCCTTCCATGCCTTGAAGTGGCATCCACTAGCTGGTCAATCTTGGGTAGAGGGAAGTTGTCTTTGGGACAGGCCTTATTTAAGCTGGTAAAGTCTACGCAGACCCTCCATTTACCATTTTTCTTCTTCACCACTACTGTGTTCGATAGCCATGTCAGGTAATTTACTTCACGAATAGCCCTGGCTTCCAATAGTCTGTCTACTTCCTCCTCCATTGCTTCAACGTATATCAACGTCGGTCTTCTTGCTCGTTGGATTACAGGTTTGGCCGACCTGTCAATGTTCAGCTTATGGCAGGTGACCTCTGGGTCAATGCCAGGCATTTCGCAAGGCGTCCATGCGAACACCTCAATATTTGCTCTAAAAAAAGCTTCCAACTCTTTTTCCTCTTCTTCGACTAAGCCCGAGCCAAGAAGAAAAAAGCGTTCTTCATCCCTCTCCTGGACGAGGATTTTCTTCAGTGCTTCTTCACTCTTCTCGGCTGGCTCCTTGCCGATGTCCTCTAAGACCTCCACGTTCTCGTCTTCGATTTCTGTCTTCTCTAGTTCTCAAATGCTGTAGGTGGATTTCATTGCTGCCATGGAGCAATTCTTTGCCTGCAGCTGATCTCCTCTGATCTCCTTAATCCCATGCTTTTTTGGGAACCGTAATAGTTGATGCAATGTTGAGGGAACAGCCCCCATTGCATGCAACAATGGCCTTCCCAAAATGATGTTGTAAGGGGAGAATGTGTCGATTACGGTGAACTCGGTTGTTATCTTCCTGGTGCCTGCCTGCACCTCAAAGCTGGTTGTTCCCAGTGGCCATGTCGGCATTTCATTGAACCTGACCATCGGGCTATTGGATTGCTCCATATCATCTGGGTGAAGGTTGAGCTCTTTGTAACATCGGACGTACATGATGTCACAAAAGCTGCCTTGGTCAATCAGGATGCGCTTTACTTGGCATTCCCCAACTTGGAGGGATACTACCAAGGCATCATTTTGCGGATGCTGCACCATCTCAAGGTCAGCTTCAGAAAAGGACACTACTGGTCCTTGGCCCTTCTCTGCCCGATGTCTCTTCTTCCCGACTTAGTAGACATGCTGTAAGTGCTTCACCTTCTGGGTCTCCCCCCTAATCTCGTTCTCGTTGACCTTCGAGTGAATTACATTAATTACCCGAGGTCCTCCTGCCTGAGGTTGTTGTACTGGGGGAGACGGAGCTGCTGGTGCCTGAGGCAGTCTTGCCTACTCTTCTCTTGTCCTGGCTTCATCGACAAGGTCTCTCAGATGGCTTTGCCTCACCAGGTCTTCTAAGTGTGCTTTCAGGGCTCTACAGCCCTGAGTCATATGCCCGTTTTCATTGTGGTAAACACAATGCCTGCCAAGGTTTCTTTCCATTAATTCTCCTGGTGCCCTTGCTGGTGTTCTGAAATAGGGTTGATTCCGAATTTGATCCAGGACTTTGTGAATTGGGATTCGGAACACAGTTGTCACTGCCTGTGTAGCCCTCAGTTCTGTCTCTTGCTTGCTCGATCCATTGTTACCTCGGCCTCGCTTCGGCGAGCCGTTTCCTTTCTCTTGCTTTGTCTCCTTAGTCCCCGATGTATCTTCCTCGGCTCTGGCGTATTTTTCAATTCTGGCCATGAGCTCTTCCATGCTTTTTGGCAGTGTCTTTGCCAAAGACTTTCGTAGCGGGTAGTTGTCTTTTAGGCCGTTCTTGAAAGATACAACCGCCACCTCTTGGTTATACTCTAGTATTCGGTTGAACACCTCATAGTATCTTTTTGCATAGGCCTTAAGGCCTTCATCCTTACTGATCTTCATAGCCATCAATGCGTCCACCCTCAATGGTTGCAGCTTGTTTGTCACGAACCTGGTCACAAACATCTCGGCCAGGCCTTCCCAAGTCTTCACGCTTCCCTTTGGTAGTTTGTGGAACCAATCTGATGCAATCTCCCCGAAGGATGAGGTGAACACTTTGCGGAGTAACGGCTCGTTCCCACTATACAATGCCATTGAGTTCAAGTATAATCCAACGTGAAAGTTGGGGTCTGACTTACTATCGTATATTTAGAACCTCGGCATACTGAATCTCTTTGGTGCCTCAAACTTGTCCAACTCCACCGAGAATGGTGTCCTCGGCTTATCTGGGGAGGTTACCTCGGCGTCGCCATTCTGTTGCTTCCTCTTGAGGTAATCTCTTAAGTCCTCATTTGTTCGCCCAGGAGCTCAGCTATCTCCTGCTTTCAATCTTTTTGGTGCACTACTTTCAGTCTCGTGGAGAGTCCTCTTCGACCTTTCTCCATTGGTTGTGTCGAAGCATAGCGCTTGCCCCCTGAACATGCCGATGTTCTTTGGGGTCTGCCTCCTTTGTGCGATGCGTCCTCCGTGATTCTTCCCTTCTTGACTCCCCTCGTCCGACTTCCCTGGAAGGTCGGTGAGAATGTCTTTCGCTCCTGGTGTGTTGAGGGGCTATGAGGATTATTTTTTGCCCTCCATTCTGGGTATTGGCCGCCAGAATCGACGTGTCCAGCAGCGGGAGTGATGGCTGCATAACGTTGTTTTGCATCATGAAATTGGCAACCGATTGCAGGTCCGCCAATTTGTTTGCCATCTCTTTTACCTCTTCGTCCCTCCGCAGGCATCTATCTTTCCATACCTGGAGGTCATCCTCTTTGTAGTACCCACTTCGATCTGGCTTCTTTGGTACGTCGCCATCCTGGCCGACGTCTTTGTTGCTGTGATTCTGCTCACGAGTTTTTGTGTTGCGGTTGTCTCCTTCGATGTCAAGGTCGATAGGTTTGCCACTCCCAGCAGGAGTGTCTTCCTCAATCTTTTCCTTCTGTCCGTTGCTGGCCATCTATTCTCCTTTCTTTCCCACAGACGGCGCCAAATTGTGTGAATGTTTTTTTGACCACACTGCCAACTCAGTATTCAGCTGGAGAATACTAGCAGAATAGTTGATGCCTGGCTGACTTGCAACAGAAAGAGAAGACTCCGGCGGTGGTTCGTCCACCCGGGGGTACTCCGACGATCAAGTCAGTATATCTCTCAAAGATAATCAACTGTTAAACTCACTATTCTGAATGTAAATTGCGTACCTTAGACCTATCGGGGGTGCCTTTCTTTTATAGTTAACTCAATCCTTATCCCAACAGAAGCCTAACTTCAATGGACTTTAGCTCAGTACTTATCCAGGACTCTTTAATAGATAGAGATAAATTCCCTAAGAGGTTTATCCTTATTTATGTTGAGTCCCCTCATCATTCTAAAACTCTTCTGTCGTATCCACTTATCTCGGACTTCGACATCTCAGGGGATAACCTTGGCCTTGCCGAGATTAGGACACGTGACAACTCGGTTGACACGTCAACATCACGTTGATCACGTGTTGATACTCAGAAAATATATCCTCACAGTGTCAATTAAAAGTTTTGAAAATATTTGTCCTTTGCCATGTCTCTTACGAAATGGAATCTCTGATCGAGGCTTGTGGATTAACAATTAATGTTGACTAACAATTAATGTTGACTGCTTTTTAAAAGGAAAAGTGTCACATAAAAGTTTAGAAAATAATATTATACTTTGCTATGTCTCTAATGAAATGGAATCTCTCATCTAGACATTGAGACCTGCACAAGGCCAGGGATGCCGACGGGGTGAGTTTGTATTCTCTATTCTTAATTTGTATCACATCGGGAGTGGGATAAGGGATTGATTAATTTTATAATTTAAAAAATACAAATTATAGATAATAGTATATTATAGATAGTGATTTATAATTAATAAAAATTAAAAAACGTAAGATAAGAAATAAATGAGTAAAAATGAATGTTAAAGGGAATATTTTAGATTTTAGTTTTACCATATTGAAAAAAAATTAAATATATATTATATACATGTACATATATTTAGGGGTTGTTTGAGGTGTCCTAAATAAGTACACTTTTTGTCTTTTTAGACTAAAAAGTTGAGGAAAAAAATATGAATGTTTGGATTAATTTTTTAACTTTTTATGAAAAAATATGTATTAAAAAATTATATAAAGAAGTTTGTAAAAATTGTATAAAGAAGTGTGTAGAAGAAGATAGTAGAGTACGCCGTACAGATTGACAGTGCAGAGGCTTGGTGAATACATGGGAAAAGATTGTCTCCTTTTCGGACTTTGATTGGACGGTGTTGTTCGGCCTGTGAGGGCCCACCACGGGTCCCCTTTTTCTAATCGAAACCGTGAAATGTGTAGAACTCGTCGATTACTATATGCTTATAATAAATCATGTTGATTGAATATCGATAGCTCTCTGATCGAGTTAGTTTTTGTTGTCAACTATTAATTATAACACCATCCAATTTTTATACAAAACTGATTTGATCATGTAGTTAACGATATCCGATAGGCGTGATTTTTAACAAGCATATAGTACTAGACGAGTTCTACATCTTAAACAGTTCGGATTATCAAAATGGGACCTATGGTGGGCCCCCACAGGCCTAACTTTGCCATCCAACTTAGTGAATGTACACATACAAATTTTTTTTTTCTTTCACTAACGTTAGCCGGACGTTAGTACATTGATGAGTCAAAAAATTGATTTGTATTTAATATTTGTATATTAATTTTTTATATTTTTTTAGTAAATAGTGATAATTTTTTAACTCTTTTGATAACTTTTTGACTTTTTTTACACTTGTCAAATCAGCCCTTAGTAAATATATATGGAGTTGAGACGGGAGAAGTAAAACCCATTCTTATTCTACTCTCTCATTGAGGCAGGAAAAACTTGGGCAAGGCATGACGGGAAAAAATGGTCATTCCATCACAAGGTTAACTAAAAACAATTAATTTTAGGAACACTCGTACAAAATGTAAATTTGGACATAGAATTCTAAAAAATGGGCTATATTAACAAATTGTGTAAAACTATATCCATTTATATGAAGACTTCTTTTGGGAAGTAGCTTGTAAGCTAGTTTATCGACTTTTTAATTTATTTAGATTATATCATCTCTCTATACTTTTTGAACGTCTTTTTATAATAAGCAAAAAAATAACTTATTTGACACTTTCCAAAACAATTATGTGTCTTTTTCTTTTTTCTTTTTTTGGTGCGTATATGTGTGTTTTGTTTCCATGTTAGTAGTTGGACTGTCTAAGAGCTTTTTTTATTTTTTATTTTTTTGATTCATGTCTAAGAGCTTATTGGCATGTTGGATATTAGCACTCTTTTTAATCTTTTTTGAGTTATATTAATTCTTTATTTTTTTATACATTTTTTCATAAAAAATTAAAAATATATTTATTTAAATCATTCCAAATAGCCCGTAAATCAAGATAAATCACTCAATGTTTCTGAAACAAATTTGTATGGTGCTTCACTTTGGTAGTTATTGGCTCATCACTTTTTGTTGGTGTTTTAAAGATATGGTACAGAGTATTGATCCAAGAACACCTAATAAAATTTCTTAAATAAATCCATCCATAACAGTTGTGGTTTACTAAAAAATTGATAAGTAAAATTATATTGTATGATTAATAATATCAATTCTATTGTTAAGTAATAGGGATGGCAAGATTTCTCGACCCAATTGTATTTGATCAAATTTATTTTTAATAAAATTTTAAAAAAAAAAGTTTGGGAGGGTACTAATAGAATAGGGCCAATCGTAAAAATATACAAGTCAAAATTGCCAAGATTTTGGATAAATTTTGAAATTATATCATCAAAAATAATTAAATTTAAAATTAAGAATTCACATGTAAAACTCAAAAATCCTCGACTTATTTCCATCCCTAAATAATACCATGAAAATCACTTCATTTTTTTACATATAATTTTACTCATTAAAATTTTTTCCATGTCTGAATCTAAAAAGTTAGAATTGTCTTGATGCATACTACTACACATAGAAATAGAAATATCTAAGACATCCCCTACTCCATCTTATCAAGAACTCTAAAACTACATGAAAACTCCATGCAACCACTATCACGTACTGATGTTTTTAATCAATTCAAAATTTTACTAGTAAAATATATTAAATCACATTCGTTTGAAAATAAATGATGACTAACTGAGTGTATATATGTTTTTGATCGGTTGAGAATATCATACAAATAATATTCCATAATTCTTCAAAAATATCTAATAATTGTCTCAATAATAGACAATAGTAAACTAAGTAAAACAAACTTCAACGTAAGCATTGTTCGTTTTTTTTATTAGAATAAAAATTTGGTTATGGTTGATGCATTTTATTATAAGTTTGAAGTTCTTAATTAAAAATTTACTATTAATTTAATTAGTTGTTTTTAACTTACTCATTAGTTATAAAAAATAGACCCCTGACACATATTTTTTAAATAATTAATAAAAATAAAATAAAATAAAAACTGCAAACCACATTAATACACTGTAACAAACAGCGCCTACATCTGAACTTGTTTTCATTTGCTACCGAAGTTTCCTTCAACATTAAAGTTTTTTTCATTTTAGGGAATAAACTGAGTTTGCCGATTTCCAAACTTACATAAATCAATCAATTTTTTTTGTCTTTTATTAAAAGAAAATTTTATTTAAAAATATTATTGTTCAAATCCTTATAGTTTAGAAAGATATATATATATATATATATTTATTTTTAAAATTTAAAACTAAAAAAGAAAATAAATAAAAGTAAATTTTTTTAATAGCGATTCATAATTTGAACATGTATTTTTAAAACAAATTATATTTAGACCAATAATATTATGACACATGTGAATATTGATCTCATTCTAATTATAATAATATAATTTGAAGAAGAATTTAAATTTGAAATTTTATTTATAATTTAATAAAAGATGCATGATTTAAAGAATGAATATTGATCACATTCCAATTATAGTAACATTATTTAAGTAAGAATTCAAATTTAAAATTTTATTTTAAGAATATAAAATTAATTTATAGACCAATCATATTGTGACACATATTAATAAAAATTTAAAAATTTTAAAAAATAAGAAAAAAGAATTGCAATTTTTAATCTTAATGGGATGACAATATTTTATAATTATAATAATATATAGATAGATGATTTATAAATAAAAAAATTCATACATAAAAATCATAGTGGCATTTTTTAAAAATTATAAATAATTTTAACGAGTCTTTTTAAGAGAAAATTTTACTAATTCATTATGTATGAATTTTTGTACACATTAGTGTGGACAATGCCACACTTTTTTTTTTCCTCGCTTTTTTTTTAACAATGAAAAATACTCTGGTATTTTTTTTTTATGGCTAATTGTTCGGGCTAACTTATGCACATTTCGACTAATATTTTATATCATTTTTTTTTTGACCAAATATCCCGACTAACATACGACTAATACTTTATACCATTTTTTTTTATGACCAAATATCCAGGCTAACTTATGACTAATACCTTATTCCATATTTTTTTGGGACCAAATATCCAGACTAACTTACCCACGCAAAGCGTCCCCTTCACGTAAATCAGATAAATCTCAAACAGAGTTCATAAGCGTGGCTCTAAAGAACGAATTGCTCTTAATAAGAGTTGAATTTGAGACTTAAAAAGAACACACCCCTATGTCTCAAGTTGCACCCACTAAACCAACCCTTTAGAATTTATCCTATACCATATCATAATGAGTAAATTACACTAACTCTTCTTAAGTTTAAAAAATATATATATATAACAAATTCTATAATTTTGACATCATTACACTTTTTTTTCCTTTTAATAAGGTTAGTGTTGAGTTGGTTGGGTCACTGACCTTATGCTCACCCCTAACTTGGATTGCACTCGTGGATTGGAGACAAACCTTAGCCAAAATAAAAATAAACAAATTTTAAAGATAAACTATAAATACAATTCTTGAAATTTATTTAAATTACAAATTATTCTTTACAATTTTAGAAATTACATTATACTTCTTAAGGTTTCTAATTTCATAATAAATAAGTCTTTTTATTAATAAAGTATTAAGCTAATTAACAATTTTTAATAATATTAAAATTTTATTTCAATTAATAATTCAGATAATTTTATTATTGTATAGGTGAACAGTTAAAAATTTACTTTTTTAATTAATTTTGTTAAATAAAAAATTCTGACAAAAAGATATTTGTAATTTTCTAAATCACAAGAAACAATTCGCATTTTAAACAAATCTCAAAAAGTGTATTTATAATTTACCCAAATTTTAAAATGTTAGTACTGATCTTTGGGGAAACATTACCACCAAATCATTGGGAGAAAACCCCCCATCAGGGAGAGTAATAACCAAGGGGATAAGTGCATATCTTCAAGTAAATTTGCAAATGAATAGAAGAAATACCACGATAACTACCTACATTAGGGGTGTTTGGCAAAGGTTTTTTTTTTTTTTGGTTTAAAATCTACAAAATAACAAAATAGGTTAAAATAGTCAATAAGATAAAATGTCACATCAAACTCATAATCATTTTACTTTTTCTCTTACAAATATCACATCCAATTACAAAAAAATCTAACTATCTTTCTAAATACAAAAATTTTAACCTATTAAAATAGTCAAAAACTAAAATACCCTACTAAAATAACAACTTTCCAAACACCCACTACGTAGAGTTAAGCCAATTTAACAGGAAGTGCTTATTTAGCAAGATTCAAATTGTTCTGTGGGTAATTAGCAACCTTTTTATTTTTTATTTTTTATGATCAGTAATTGGCAACTTTTGCTCAAGCAATACCACAATAGAACTTCTACCCAGCAATCTAGAATCGCGCATATAATCTTGCAAGTCCTCATCGCAACCTATTAAAATCAACTCACCATCCACATCTTCATACTTGACATAATAAGTTCCAGCCTTTAGGTATAGGATTTTACCCACTTCTTGCTGCAACTGTACGAAACTTGATGACAAAGACAGACGAAATTTGATTGTAATACTTTCTCCATATTTTGCTTTTATAGTCACAATATTCGCATCTCGCATCGCTGTATCATGTGGCTCGGTGTGAACAATAGTAGCCAAGGATTGAGTAGAAGACAGATAATCAGAATTAACACACGGGGCAGATTCATCGAGTTGAGAGCAACCAACCTTGTTTATGCGAGGTGGCCACCTCTCTATACCATAAGGCCTACATATACGCTTCAATGTAGATTTGCTAACTGCGAAAGGAAAAATCAAAATAAGAGAACTTACTTTCTATTTGTTTCTGCAAAAAGCTCAATATATATTCTCTATTAGAAGAGTCCATCTAGTTGAAATAACTACTAACATCACCAGTACAATTACATTTTAATTTAAGAAAGTGCAAGCATACCTTTGAGGTTTTTTGCAGCATTCTCAAGGGTCAATGCTGAATTTTGTAGGATATCCTCTAGCGGAATTTTAATTTTAACTCCGATATTGTTGCCTTTTTTTTTTTTGGCACCTTTACTGTGCCTCCAGATTTGTTGCCTTTTCTTTTTGACACTTTTATTGTGCTTTTCTCTTGCGTACAAGTAATAGCAAAGTTGTTATGTTCTGTACCGCCAGCATTGCTTCCAGTATTTATGGCATTCACTAATTGTTGATCTGATGAATCCACTTGCATTACCTCAACTTCACTTTGTGAGAGTTCCAGTTGAGGCAAAGATATAGTGGTTTGGGGGATTTGAACAGGATCAAGTTTCTCACCATTTTGAATACTCCCTCCGTCCCAAAATATTAGTCCCTTATTCCATTTTTCATTGTCCCAAAATATTAGTCCCTCTTCTAAAATCAAGTACAAAAATAATATAAATTTCCTATTTTGCCCTTCTTTTAAATTAATAAATAATATAAAAAGTACAATTATGCATCGATATTCTCAAAAATTGTACTATCAAAAGGGTCTTTTTGGAAAATCAACTTTTTTCAAATACAATAATTGTACTACCAAAAAAAGTTGGATTCCCCAAAAGGGACCATTATTTTGGGACGGAGGGAGTACTAATTTCTTCAATATGTAATTCTGCCCCAAGTTCACTAGAAGCAACCCTAAGACAATGAAAATTTTTCCTCATTGTTTCCAATATTTTCCTTAATGAGGTATGTGGGTTTTCACTGGCATTGTTGCTCATCGGCATAAAAAACTCTAGCACGTAAACATCATTTCCAGTGTAATTGCTCTCCAAGCATATTGCGAAGCAACTACTTAATCCAGCATTTCGTGCATGGTGTGCCAATGGGTACTCAGTGAGGCAAAGTTGAGTTACATCCCTGCAGAACACCATATTAGTGGACAAAAGTGCTCTCCCAACAACCCCCACCCCATTCTTTAAGTGAAACAAAGAACTGATATGACAAATAGCTTCTACATCTTCACCATAGCCATCTTCATCTTCACCATAGTCATCTTTCTTGTAATAACAACTTGCATGAAGCATGCCACCATCAACTAGAGCCTTGCATGGCCAACTTATCTTGCATGGGACCCATGCCTGAGCAAAAGGTACATTATGAACATCACATACCCTTTTCAACCTGTTCTTGATTTCATCGAAGGCAACTTTATGAGCTTCATTTTTGTCGTCATCCTAGTTTGAAAGTATTGTCAGATTCAGGTATTAGTGAGCAAATATTTCTCACCATATTAATTTAAGGAAAATAAAAAAAAAAACAAATTTGACATTGCATTATAGTTTGCCACTTACTAATTCCATGTCCTTGTGATAAAATACAACTAAACATTTCAGACCAAACTTCTGCAGGGGAATGGAAAGATGCAACTGAGGAATCTCATAAACTTTGAAATGTAGAATAATATTTTGCAAATAAAAGGAAGCATATAAAAAACTCTATAATGGAAAAAATTCAGTCCATCGTAATATCTATTATCATGTTTGGTTCGATGAAAAGGAAAGAATATACTTTGGAAATGAAATCACCATATTCTCCAATTTAGGAGAATGGTCATTTTATTGGAAAGCCAAAGATTACTAGCCATTCTATTCAAGCCTGTAATCATTCCAACCAACAAAACACTACCTTAGTGTAGTAATGTCATTCCAGTTTGGGAACTGAACTAGGAATTGTACTCTCATTTTAGAACACATCAAAACAACGAAATGAAAGAGACTTGACATAAGATTCTTATTATGTGTCATTGAATTGTTCTTGCCATCCAAACATGATGTTTTAAAACACTCATGATCTAGAAAAATGAGAAAGTGGTTTACTCTTTTGTGTGTTAACCCCTCCGAGCATAGTTAACAAACACATGACAAATTTAACAGTGTTTAACACTTGCATTAAAGCATTATTTTTCTCTTTGAACAGGCAAACTCCCACCAACTTATTACACAAACAAACACACCACACCACTGTAGATGTTCTAAGAGAGAGAGAGTGTAATGAGTAATCAATATTAACAAGATATTGAAAATGCCAATTTGTGAGTGAGTGGGGGGTACTAACCTCAAAATCTTTATATATTCCGTGCCGAAAATAGCTGTGACAAATTAGTAATATAAGGTGTTCCTCTGATGTCACTACTTCCATTACGCCAACACACCTTTGGGTAGAAGATTCAAAGACTGGGAAAGCGAAAGATTCTCGGACTCCGCAACGTAGAGCATTGTTACGCTGTGGATACTCTGTGATAGAGTAAAACTCCACATTAGGAGTGGATTCGGGGTATTGATTCTTGAACACTCGGCCAGGAAGGTGTTGTTCACAAGTCTTCCCCCCATCCAAATCAATGTCAAATTTAGAATCCATACAGATCATCTTATACCTACAAAGTCGTTCAATATTAAGTTTATAAAAACATGATGATAGAGAGAAAGGTTGGTTTCGAGTTGTAAGAGAAGACCGGCCCTCTTTTGTTTCGAGTGCCCAAAATTGAACTAGGACCGGATAACGAGGCCCATCGACATCGTCCATAATTGTGTAAAGCAAATCTCTGATGATCTTGTTTGAGTTGGAAATATCTGATAAAAACAAACAAATTTCGGGAGAGGATTGATTTCAAAACAAGGTAACATAAGTGTGTTTGATTTGAGTTTTTTGGATTAAATTTTTTGAAAATTGAGTTTTTTAATTTTTGTATTCTTTTGTTTTTAGTGAATATTTTTTTAATTTTAAATATTTTTTTATTTTTTTAAATGCACCTTAATTAGTTGTATTTAAAAAGTAAAAAAATTTGTGAAAAAATATTTTAAAAAATTAATAAATACGAAAAAATATAAAAAATGTACTGAATTCTTGTATTTTTTTTTTATATTTTTGATATTTTGTGAATTTTTAAAAGATTTTTTTTATAATTTTTTTACTTTTTAGGTGTATTTATGTTAGGTATGTCTAAAAAGTAAAAAAAAAATTACTTAAAATATTAAAAAAATTCAATAAAAACAAAAAAATACGAAAAATAAAAAAATAAAATTTTTTGAAAAATACTTTCTGAAAAATAAAAACAAGCAAGCTGATTATTGATTTAAATTGAGTTGAAACGACTAAACTATAAAATAAATAAATAAATAAATAAAGATTCAAATCTAAAAATAATAATCATAATAAATAAAGAAAGAGAGATAGGAGTAACTCACCGCCGTCGGGGAGAGTAGAAGGAGGTTGGGGTTCGTCGTCTTCTCGGCTCCAGAAAACCCTTCCACACAAATATTTTGGATAAGAAGAAGAATATATGGGCAACCAGTTGAGTTCCTTGTCCAGATATTCCTTGAAATCGTCAGATAAATACGACAAAAATCGCTCCTCTTCTGGGTCGGCCATTTTTCTGAGAAATCGGGGACCTTCCAGTGCCAACTATGGTGTTTAAATAACAATTTTTTCCAATCAAATTGGGTACAAAAAGGGTCAGACTTCAAAATGGTTGGGTTCAAAGGGTTTTTACCATGGAGGAGTTCAAAAGGCTCATTCACTCTCTATAAAAAAATAAATAAATAAATAACAAGTCAAGTCAATATTTTCTTCCGTCTCCCTTTGTTAGATTATTATTTTTTACAAATAGGATACTCGGTTTGGCTATCATTTTTGGTAAAAAAAAAAAAAAAAAAAAAAAAAAGAGAAGTACAAAATGATAAAATAGGCTAAATAAATTAATAAGAAAAATATTGCATTCAATCCATAATCATTATCCTTTTTTTTTTACAAAAATCAAAAAAGTCAAAAAATTCAAACCAAATGAGGCTAAAAAAGTCCCAACACAAAAAGTTAGCTATAGTTTCGTTTGGTTTTAGATTTTTGGCTAAAAAATTACAAAAAGAAAAAATTGGCTATATAAGTCAATAAGACAAAATGTCACATTCAAACCATAATCATTACACTTTTTCTCTCACAAATGTAAAAACAAAACCAAAAAAGCCAAACCAAACGAGGCTAAAAAAGTCTCAACACAAAAAAGTCGGCTAAAAAAGCCAATGCCAAACAAATATTATATTAGCCAATGTTAAATGAAGCTTCAACGAATATTTCGATCCATTTAAACATATTTATAAATAAAAATTTTGTTGCCATTTGGAGGATTTATAAAGAATTGAACAATGCAAAATATTTAAATCAGATTTAACTCAGGCACAATCACTTTCAAAATATTTTTATTCTACCAACTAATACTAAATTTCTAAGTGATGAATTATAAAAAAGATTGAATGCAAAAGCAATTGCAAAACTAACAATAAGTTAAGCAAAAGTGATCATCTCTGCCTGTTGACTCAAAAATGTTAGAAATGATTTTGAAAGTTTTGGAAAAAACAAAATTTTTTCTCAAATTTGATCTAATTTTTAAGTGGGACCTATGGGCCAAATTTCGCGGGTCAATGTGGTAATGCGTTCTATGTCGCGCTGTGATTCACGTGGTATATTTAGTTGCTCAAAACCATTATCGGGTGAATGGGAAATTGAAGCCAAAGAGAGCTTTATGAAAATGTTGTTTTTGATGAAATTTCCTAAAAGTTTGGTTTAAGACTTGTCCCACATTGATTTGGTGGACAACTTTTGAGTGAGTTTATAAGGCATAGGATTATAACTTGGGGAGGGCCTCAAGAGGCACCCCAAGTTTATAGAAGGGAGATGTTATGGGCAAATTAAGCTAAACCCATTGGACCCATGCATGCCATCTGGCTGGGTGCGTGATGTGAGGTTGGATTGGGCTTGTCCGGCCCAATACTAATTATTTTTTGGGCAAAAAACATTTGAAATTAATTTTATTTTTAAAATAAAATCTGTCCAGTTTTCCCACCGGAACAGATTCAAATCTATTTGAATTAAAACCGGACAGATTCAATATCTGTTTGAATTTCAAACCAAACAATGCCTTGGTGTGAGGTTGGGTTGGGTTGGGTTGGGCTGGGCTTGTCCGGCCCAATACTTATTATTTTTTGGGCCAAAAACATTTGAAATTAATTTTATTTTTGAAATAAAATCTGTCTAGTTTTTTCACCCAAACATATTCAAATCTGTTTGAATTAAAACCGGACAGATTCAATATCTGTTTGAATTTCAAACCAAACAATGCCTTAACTGTTTTATTTGTCCTGAACAAATTCAATACCTGTTCAAACAGGTTTTGTACCTGTTAAATTTAAACCAAACAGCCACTAATCATCTATAAATAAGACAAGTCCCTCATTTGTTTTTCCACTCCAATTTTCGTTCTTCTTTGCTGCCTTTAATCTTTACATTTAGCTGCATTAATTTTCGGTGAGAAAGAGTATATACACAAAGTGTGTTCGTTGTGCGAATAATTTGTAGTGCTGCAGTTATTCGATGTTGATCATTTTACCATGGGAGATAAACGTCCGCAAATCTGAAAGCACCGCGGAGAGGACGAATCTGTCTTAAGAACAAAGTGTTGAACACTGGACTTGATCAAAAATTTGTTCAAGAAATTAATCAAGTAAGTTGTTAATTTATTTTCTGATTTATTATTTATTTATATCAAATTTTGATTTTGTTTTTGTAACAAAATAAAAATCTGTTTTTATTTATTTAATTTATTTTCCAATTTGATTTTTGTAATCAAACATTCTCCCTCATTTCCTTTATTTTGTTTGTTATTAAGTACACAAACTTAATTTATTCGGAATACAGTGAAGATTGTCCAACAAAAAACTGATCCAGCTTGTCTTCAACCCAAGAAATGTTCTTCAACTTTTTTAAGACTTTTTTATTATTATTTATAAAAAAAAAAAAAAAGGAAGAAATTTTTGTAATCTCATTGCCGTTTATCTTAATTTTTATTGTTTGATCTAAGTTTAACTTAATTTCAAGGTGCATCTGGCTATTTTTATTAAAGAATTAATCACTATATTATCTATATTTATGTGGTTGTGCATCAGAAGGTCATGCGTAATTGGCACACAAGATAAAAGGAGAATAAAGTTATTTTTGGGATAAGTGGTGAGATAATGAGTCCCACAAGACAAGAGAGGATTGTGAAAAACAGTCTATATTTTCCTATCCTATGCTTAAGAGGGATGACATTAAATGAAATTATTATATGCTTAATTATTTTGTTTCATACATTTTTTTATCCTATGCCACTTATTATATTTCACAAGAATAGTGTCCCATCTTAGAACGTTATTATCCTATGCCACTTATTATATTTCACAAGAATAGTGTCCTATCTTAGAACGTTATACCATTTTCAAATTGTAAAACCAAATGTGAAATAAAAGGACAAGAATAGTCTAATCCACTCTCTTTTATCCAACAACCAAACATGTAGAATTCCTATCATATCCTTTGTCCATGCAAATGGATCGAGGAAGGAAAACAAGAAAGACAAGATCCTCTCAACGTAAAATTCCTACTTCCCTCTATCTAACACAATCTCAACCGGACAAATATAGTGAGAATTTGGGAAACAAAAATTTCGAGACAATCGTATCAATATGGTGTATTGGATACACGAAATAAAAATGATACTCCAATAAGCGTCGCTCGAGCGAACAAGCAAAATTCTGGACAGAATTTCTTTTGACAAACAAGCTACCAACATGCTCCAAACACGACAATGATACTCTAATAACCAAACTCAATGAAGTACAAGATAAATAAGGACATAAACGATGATACAAGACAAGATATCCCAAATCTAAAATAATAAACGGGTCGAGTCTAAACTGAAATCGTTATAAGCTTTTTCTTTTTCTAATTCCACATAACCCAGACTCCCTAAGGCTTTTATTATTTTATTATTCTTTTTATTTTTGCATTGATTAGCAAATTGGCCTATTTCTCTACATACTCAACATTTGCAAGTCTTTTTTTTTTTCTGGACAATAATTATTTTTTCTAAAAAACTTTCTTCTTTTGTTGAAATTATAGGGGGTTTTTTTATATATTTTTCTCCTCTTTACTTATTAAAACTTTTTCTTTTATAAAATATTTTCTTTGTTTTATTGTAAGTTTTTCTTCTTGAAACTCACATCCCCATGAATTAGATGTTTGCTAGCAATGTAAATATTATTTTTTCATTTTTCTTCTTTACTTCATTTTCATGCATTATTGCTCTATCCATTCTCTTAGATATTTAATTCTATGACCCAAGGTGTCACTTGATGCATCTCCTAATTCTTTTAACCATTTTTCATATTTTTCTTCTATATTAACATTTATAGGATATGGTAATTTATGAAAAACACATGGTTAAATGAATTTTATTTCTACCTATTTGATAATAATAATGGGAGTATTCACATATATAATTTTCTATATATTACATATTTCTATGTTACTTAATTTCTTGACCCATTCTCTTTTTCTTTTATCTTCATCCCACTCTTTTCCTACAAATTCTTCTTCAATATATTTTACAAATATGTTTAACATACCTTCCAGGGTAGTTTTTGTTGTTAATTTTTCTTTGTCACTTTTTCTTTAGTTGTCATACCAACTTGCTACTATATCTATAAAGCTATGTTCAATATAATTTAGAAAACTTTTCATGATCCAACTACTACTATGGATATTTAAAACATTGTGGATACCTCTCTTCCATTGTTTTATTACTTCACTTTTATTTGTTGCAAAATTAATATCTAATAAATACCCTATATTACTTATTAGTTTTAATGGTACCTCCCTTAAGAATACTTCCTTCTTAAGGGTAAAATCAATATAATTGGACGTTCTTCTAGCAAAAGACCCTCTATTTAAATAACTATAATGTCCCGTTCTTCTTCTATATTCATAACTTCTGGTATCATTTTCTAGTTGTTGTCTGGTAAAATTTTTAAAATCTGGATGATTTGGATTAGGTGGAGTAGACAAGCTACTTTCTTTTTGTTTTACTACTGCCATATCCATATCATTAACGTTATTAGTTTCTTCTTCTAAGGCATTATCCTTTTTTATGTCTTTGAAATTTTCTAGTACATTATTTTCTTTTTCTTTTTCTTTTTCTTTTTCTTTTTGTGTGTCATCATTTCCCATTATTTGTTCTAAATCTTCAAGGAGAATGTGTTCCATTTCTCCCAAACTGATTAATCCTAATTGTTTATAGATATCTTCTTCCAACTCTATTCTCTCATTATTTATTTTTTCTATTATTTCTTCATCTACTATATCTAATAGTTCAGCTATTTGTAATATTATCTTGTATTTTATTTCATTATCATTTTCTTTTTCAACCATTTCTTTTAACTATTTTAAGCTCTAATTACTTAACTCCATTATCCTTCTGTTTTGCAAGTGAGACTAATTCAAAAGATTCCTCCAGATTATTTTCTTTATATGGATATAAATATAGATCTAATTCTTTTTGTTTTTCTTCAAAAAAGGCTACTTGTTTTTCCAGATCTTGTACAAAATGTCTAATTTTGTTTATTGTTTCTAATTGATTAGTTCTAAGTTTTTCGTTAATTTCTTTTAATAACCTAATTAAGGTATTATTTTGTTCTATTATTATTTGTAGAGAAGTATTATTATTTAAGTTATCAGATTCTGCTTCTTCACTATATTTAATACTCATACAAGGATTATTGGTAAGGCTGAGAAACCAGGCTCTGATACGAATTTGCGATAGATCTAGTTTAATATTAACTCCTGTAATAGTTTTTGTTAATAATCTACACTTGTTTTTTCTAATAATATTTGCTTTTTAATACTAGTATAATTCTTTGGCTATAATTTATTATAGATTCCTAAAGCAATACTTAAAGAGAATTTAATTTATTTAACTCACTTTCTAATTCATAAATATAATTTATGTTATCTTTTATTTCAGTTCTATGCATTGTAATTAAAAACATATAATTACTAATTCTAAGTTTATGTAAATTTTTAATAATTATTTATATTTTTATAATTTTGTCAAAAAGTCAATTTATAATTCAATGAAACTTTATTGAGGATGTGACTTTGAGTGTTGAGTTGGCCTTCCACCTAAGATTTGAGACAAATTTGAGCCACGGTATTTGAGGTTATTAGTTTTAGATCTAATATCTCTCTCATTTTCTCACTCTAAACTTTTCTGCATCAATGGGTCCTTCATCTCCCCTCCACTTAGCTTTAAAAGAGTCCAAAAGAGGAAAAGAGTGGATGGGTTGGTAGATGGTCAGTGGTGGCTGGTGGCTTTATCAAAAGATTTTAGGAGTTTTCTTAGGTGTGCAACCCACAAAAGGTGTAAGTGGGTTGCACACCATGTGCCACTTACACAAAAAGTGTAAGTGTAAGGTGTAAGTGTAAGTGTAAAGTGTAAGTGTAAGGTGTAAGGTATAAGTGAGTTGCACACCATGTGCCACTTACACAAAAGGTGTAAGGTGTAAGGTATAAAAGGTGTAAGTATAAGGTGTAAGTGTAAAGAATAAGGTGTAAGGTGTAAGTTGCACACCATAACCAAACCCAAGATTTTATCATCATTGTGTTTGTTTAAAGGTAAGGCTATAGATTACACTATGCATCTTGGTCCATCATGAATCCTAGACTCCGAGTTGATAGTTTTCTTAAATTATATATTTCCCATATCAAAGACTATTGAGTCTCATGAAAGATGGGAGAGGTAGTGCTAATGGTGGAATTATGCGAAATTTGAATTAAAATATTAACACATCATTCATATTGATTATTATTACCATTACACTATATAAATCAAGTCTAGTGATTCTAATTAAACATGTAATATGATAAAATTTTACTAATATTTTTCTAATTTGAATTTAGTCTAAAGTAAAATAAGATACATAATTTCAAACACGAAAGAAGGGAGGGTAAGGGTGGCCATGGCCCTTCCAACTTTTTCAAAATTTTGTTAGTATCCCTATAAATTATGAGATTTAATAGAATGGCCCTTTAAATTTTAGAAAATTCTTTTATTGACCCTTTATTTTATAAATATTCTTACAATATTTATGACATAAATCTTTAATTATTTCATATATTACATAACGGTATAAATTATATTGATTTTCTTTGTAAATCTATTTATTATTTTTTTATTAAAAATATTCTTTAAGTAGATATTTTTAATTATATAAATTATATCAACCAATAAATGCCTTAAAATGGCAATCTAATAAATTTTATACATGATCTTAATTATTAATTGTTTGGTTTGGAGTTTTCAAAAGTAATTTTTAAGTTTTTAATTTGTACCTATCTAAAAAATATATATATATTTAATTTGCATTTTTGTATTTTTAATAATTTTTTAAAATATTTTAATCAATTTTTTTTTTTTTACTTTTAAAATCATTTAGTCTTGATATACTTAAAAAGTATAAAATTTATATAAAAAGTCATTAAATACAACAAAACACGAGGATGTGGTGAATTTTCATATTTTTTGTATTTGGTGAATATAAATATTATAAGTTTTAAGTGTATCTAAATTAGGTGTATATAATAAAAAGTTTACATAAAATATTTAAAAATTTCACCAAACACAAAAATATAAGAAAAATAAAAAAAAAATTAATTTTCAAAATAACAGAGATAACGAAACAAAGACGATCTATTGATTTCTTTTGCTAACTTTGCATAATGATTATATAAAAAAATTAGTATTTTTCAAAATGTTAACTTCTTTTTTTGTATTGGCTACACTTACTATAATTTTCTTGGCTTCGTCCCTAATTCTAAAGAATTCATAATTCCAAAATTTCACCTTGTTTGGTTTCAAAAAATTGAGCCTACTTTTCAAAAAATTGATTTTTTTAATTTTAGTAATTTTTTTAAATATTTTAAGAATTTTTTTTAGATGTACCTAATCTAAATACACTTAAAAAGTAAAATATTTATGGAAATTGTTTTTAAAAGTTCATCAAATACAAAAAAAAATAATAATAATACAAAATTTCAATATATTTTCATATTCTTGTGTGTTTATTGAATTTTTAAAATATTTTTTCACAAATATTTTACTTTTTAAGTGCATCTAAGTTATGTGCATCCAGAAAGTAAAAAAAATAAATATTAATTAAAATATTAAAAAAAAGTTTACTAAAAATAAAAAAATGAAAAATAAAAAATTTAATTTTTAAAAAATCAATCAAAATTAAACACGGTGTAATCCCGGGAATCCAGATCCTCGATGCCCCTTTCCTGCCGCACGACCCTGTAGCCCCCCAAAACGACATCGTTTTGGGGGGTTTTTTGTTTTTTGTTTTTGTTTTTTTTTTCTTTTCTTCTTCTTCTTGCCAAATTTAGAGAGAGAAAGCAGAGAGAGAGAGAGCTGGGTCTGTATTTATATGTTATTCTTCATCTTCGTCTTCATTTTGGTCTGAACTAAAGGCGAAGTTCGTAAATCTGGGTTTCATCAAACTAAAGGCGAAGTTTGTAAATCTGGGTTTCATCAAACTAAAGGCGAAGTTCGTAAACCTGGGTTTGATCCTGATGTTGCAAAGATGAGGACGGAGGGGGGGACCAAAATAAAGATGAAGAAAACCCAGATTTCTGTTCTGTTTCTGCTCCCTTCTGGTTTTCTTGCTCGGATCAAACCCAGATTCATTGCTGCAGAAAGAGAGAGAGAGCGAGAGAGAGATAACTCTTTCTTTTCTTTTTCCTCTTCTTCTTTCTTATTCTTTTTCTTCTTCCTGGATCTGTAAACTTCAAGTGTAGAATTATTATTATTATTTTTTTTAAATGTGAGATATATGTGAACAGAATTTCAGAACACAAAACCTTCTGCTTTGGATCATCTACCATGTGTATCATCAAGAAATCAAGACAAAAAATAAACGTACCCGAATCCATCGTTGAACGGAAGCGTGATTATCAATTGCCTTTGTTATTGCCTTCCAATCCTTTCCTTCCTTTTGAGTGCCTTAAGGTTCTCCTTGAGAGGATATAGAAGAAATTGGTAGTTCCTTTTTCTACGCAGGATTAGGGACCATAACAACTTAAGGTTAAAATAGATTGTCAAAAAAGAAAACCGTGTGGTAGTTTTTTTTGAAGAGAATGAAAACCAACTTAACCAATTTTGTTTTAATTTCTATTTCTGCCCCTCATAGAAATAAAAATTACTCAACTAGTATCTACACATTAGGTCCATGACACATATACCCTTAAGCCTATTGACTAAATTGAATCACTTAAATTATAGGCTTCTTATAAATGATAACACCACATTTAAATATGTGGTCCCATTGAGACATTATCTAACAATCTCCCATTGGACCACATATGTAACCTGAAAAATGTGTTTAACTTTAGTGAGCTCAGAAATTTGTTATCATGACCTGAGGGTATCCAAACAATCTTGTCCATTAACTATATTGATATAGGATCAAAGCGGTCTTCGTTACATTAATTGTAACTCGACCCACCAATGGTCACATATACCAATACAGCTAAATGACATAGATCAATCATGGATGCGTAGCATGGAAATTACATATAATGTGATCCATACATGCCTATTTCCAACTGGTCCTACTTAACTTTATTGAGATCAATACTTCGGGCCATTTCCCTAAATAAGCAAAAATAGTAAGGGTATTTTCAAACTAAGCCTAATTTTGAAAGAATTCCCAAAATAGGCTAAATCGCGGTTCACAATCGCGAGTTCAACACTTTTCCAACAATTTCGCGTGAAGTCTGGGTAAAGTTAAACTCGCTGTTACGAAACGCGAGTTTGATTAAGAACTCGCGGTTACAAAACGCGATTTTAGTTTTTTTTTTTTTTCTTCTGAACTCGCTATTTCAAAACACGATTTAAAAAAAAAAAAAAAATTTCTTATGAACTCGTGGTTATGAACCACGAGTTCTTCATTTCAACATATGCATTGCCACACATGCACACATCACTCACAATAATATTTATATATATATATATTTATAATTTAATATATATATAAATTTTATTTCATAAAATCGAAACCAATATTAAATATGCATAATAATAATTTATAATAGTAAATAATAATTAACTATATAAAATAATTATTTTTTTATTTTAATTCTTAATTTTTTTTATTTTACTGCTTAGAGATAAAATTTATTTTTATTTTATTTTAGGGTTTAGGGTTTAATTCTTAAAATTTATTTATTTTTATTTTAGAGTTTAGGATTTATAAAAAAATAAATTTTACGTTTTAAATTTTTTTTAAACATTTTGTTCAAACCAAACACGTTTGTAATTTATATTTTTCTAAAAATAAACAGAAACCAGTTTATAAAATTTTTGTAAATATAAACAAAAAACGTAATGTTACCAAACGCTACCTTAGTGTTTAGGGATAAAATTTATTTTTTTTTTTTAATTTTAGGATTTAGGGTTTAATTCTTAAAATTTATTTATTTTTATTTTAGAGTTTAGAATTTAGGGTTTAGAATTTATAATTTAATTCTTAAAATTTATTTTTTTATAAATCCTAAACTCTAAAATAAAAATAAATAAATTTTAAGAATTAAACCCTAAACCCTAAAATAAAATAAAAATAAATTTTATCTCTAAGCAGTAAAATAAAAAAAATTAAGAATTAAAATAAAAAAATAATTATTTTATATAATTAATTATTATTTACTATTATAAATTATTATTATGCATATTTAATATTGGTTTCAATTTTATGAAATAAAATTTATATATATATTAAATTATAAATATATATTAAAAATATATATATATATATATATATTATTGTGAGTGATGTGTGCATGTGTGGCAATGCATAAGAGCATGTGTGCATGTTGAAATGAAGAACTCGTGGTTCATAACCAGGAGTTCATAAGAAATTTTTTTTTTTTTTTTAAATCGTGGTTTGAAATAGCGAGTTCAGAAGAAAAAAAAAATTAACTAAAATCGCGTTTTGTAAATCATGAAGTTCTTAATCAAACTCAAGATTTCAGAATAAATGAGTTTAACTTTACCCAAACTTCACGCGAGATTGTTGGAAAAGTGTTAAACTCGCGATTGTGAACCGCGATTTAGCCTATTTTGAGAATTCTTTCAAAACTAGACTTAGTTTGGGAATTCCTTTACTATTTTGGCTTATTTAGGGAAATGGCCCCAATACGTAACAGAGTGTAATAAACTGAACACTTCATTTCTGCAGAAATTAATCTAATTACATAGATAAAACTCAAGGCTGACATAAAGCAGTAATATAAATACAAACTCCCACTAAACCAAAATGTTTTCAAATAGAACAACAACCATATGAGCAGTGTGCTCATGAAAAACCTTGGGTGGTAGTCTCTTCATAAGTGGATCCGCTATCATGGAGTTTGTCCCAATGTGCTCTATGAAAGTCTGTCCACTCTGCACTCTTTCTTTTACAACTAGGAACTTGATATTAATATGCTTTGATTTTGTCGAGCTCCTGTTGTTATTGGAATATAAAACTGCAGATTTACTGTCACAATATAACTTAAGTGGTCTTTCAATGCCTTCCAAAATACGCAACCCAGTGACAAAATTTCGCAGCCATATCCCTTAGTTTGATGCCTTATAACATGCTACAAACTCTGCGGCCATGGTGGACGAAGCTATGAGCATTTGCTTTGGAGACCTCCAAGAAATTGCTCCGCCAGCTAACAGATAAATATAGCCTGATGTGGATTTCCTACTGTCTTGGCATCTAGCAAAATCGGAGTCGGAATATCCAATGACCACTAACTTATCCAATCTCCTATATGTGAGCATATATTCCTTTGTTCTTGTAATGACCCGGAACTGTAGGACGTAATTACCAGTACCTAATTATGTGTTTATATGATTTAATTGAAGAATATCTGTTGATTTAGGAAAATATCTGTTGGAATGACAACTTCGGGACTGAAATTGATGACCATAATGGGTTCAGAAAATGAAATTGAACACGCCTATATGATATTGGGAATTTTTAGAACCATCTAAGCAATTAAATTGAAGACTGAATTTCGTCTGATTCGTAAGGCTTGTTTGGCACAAGTGTTTTGGTTTAATTGGTTATATTTGCTATATATGGCTTAAGATATGTATTGTTGACCATTGTTGACTCAAAGGAAAAGGGGAGAAAAATCTGGAAGAGAGAGAAGAGAGAGAGTTCGGGAGAAAGAGAGAAACAAGGGAGAAAAGGTGAAGAGAGAGGAAATCAAGCTTAAGGCTTCCAATTAAGAGCATAAGGTAAGGATTTCTTCCTAAATTCATGAAATTGATTGATGATCTTTGGTATCTAGCATGTAGAATTCAAGATTATGGCTTTAAATGTTATGAATTCATGTTTATTTGACAAGTTGAGGGAGAACCTCCATGGATTTCAAGAAATGAAGCTTTAATGTGTAAATTCATGGTTTTATCTCACTTCGTGGGTTTAATCTTGTGTATGAGACATGTGGGTTTTGTTTTGAAATTGTAATGATTAAAGCAAGTTGGCTTTCAAATGGTTTTGAGACTTGGATTCCATGAACTGGAAATGGATTGTGGCAAAGGAAGAAGGAAGCCATGGATTTGAGGAAGAAGAACAGAATTTTAGGATTTTTGCACGATCGCCGAAGCGGGTTCTCGCTGAGGGAAAACACCTCCCAACAGCTTTTGGATTAAGCGGTCGCTCGCCGAGCGCCAAAGTGGCGCTCGAGCGGGAAGGCTATTTTCAGGGAAATTTTGAAAGTTGTACAGCATGAATTACTTGGTTTTAACATGTTAATGGCATCACTTAAACATCTTATGAACATGAATTAAAGTAAAGAAGATTAGATTGAGCGTGACATGGAAATGAAAGAATATAAAGAAGAATGGAATGGCATGAATTATGTGATGTATTGAGAAATGTGTTATCATGTTGATATTTGCAGGACAAGACGTGAAGACCGGGTAATCGGTAGCAGGAAACCACTGTAAGTAACATTTTCGTAAAGATATGTTATTATGAATTATGTTCAATGATAAATGTTATGATATGTTTAAATGATAATGTTTTACGTGAATGAATGTCTTGAGTGCGAATCTAGTATGGTGTCCATAGATAGTTTTAGTTGTGGGGGACGACATAGACGTGTAGGCCCATGCGCTTGAGTCATGGGGGACGGCACGGATATGTAGGCCCATGACCAGTTACGAGATCTCGGTATGTGTTTAATCGGTGTCCGGGACCGGTTACTCTAGTCGTTTGTCGACACATGTTATGATACGTTATGTTATGATCTATGGAGTATACCATTACGTATGTTCTATATGATGACTGATGACTGACTACGTTTATGAATGTTTTATTACGGTTTTATGTAAAATGTTGGACTTCATTCTCTAACCCCTTTACGTTACTGTTACTTGCTGGGCTTTAGCTCACCCCCGTATTTATGTATCTATAGGTGAGCAGCCGGGAAGTCAAGCCTAGGCGGAGTTCAAGCTGAGCCGCCGTTTTGTAAGCCAACCAGAGTTTTGGATGCCTCAGAGCTGGGGCTAGGCCTGGAAGGCCGTTTTGCAGAGTTTTGTCTTTTGTTTTGTACATGTATTTAAGTGCTACACTTGATCTTTTGTCGCTTGTGTTGTAACTGTATGTGGGTAATTTACCTTATTTTTGGCATGTATATAAATGTTCATATTATGCACAGCTCTTGGACTATTAGGTTTCTTTTTCGCTTCCGCGAGCCCCTTTTATTTATGTTTAGTACAGGAAGGCCGGAGGTAATTTACGACCATCGCGGTCACTTCTGGGGGCGGGTTCGGGGCGTGACAGAGTGGTATCAGAGCGCACGAGTTAATTTCCCACACACGTGTCCATTGAGCTGTTAGGTGCATTGGAAAAAAAAATATAGAGCATGGCATGAGCATATGTGCATGTGTGTGTGTGTTTTACGAATATGAGAAACAAGAATTGTGAATGGTAAGATAGTAAGGGAAACAGTATATGGAAAATGAAATGTGCTATTGTTATGGGTTCTATAGACAAATGGAGGAGACTAGTGCAAGGAATGTAAATGAAACTGAAGCATCTGATGTTAGACTAGATCGATTGGAAAGAATAGTGGAGGCTCTAACTGGGATGGTAAGACAACAACAGGAACAAAACCAACCACAGCCGAGACAGCCATTTCCGCCTCCTCCACCACCACCTGTCCATGTGGAACCAATGACTAATGATGATATTATCAGTTTGACACAGAAGTATAAGAAGTTGAAACCACCTGAATTTGCAGGAGGCATTGAACCTTTAAAAGCAGAAGCATGGGTGTTAGAAACAGAGAAAATTTTTGAAGTGTTTCCATGCAATGATGTATATAAAGTTCTGTTAGCGACATTCACTTTAACCGAAGAAGCTAGGAGATGGTGGATCTTTGATGCACGGATCGTAACAGGGATTTGACGTGGGACCGATTTAAAGAAATGTTTTATGAAAAGTATTTTCCACAATGCATGCGAGACAGGAAAATATCGGAATTTGAACAGCTAAAGCAGGGTATGATGTCAGTGGCCGAGTATGAAAGTAAGTTTACAGAATTGGCTCGTTATGCCCCACATATGGTTGACACAGAATATAAAAAGGCAAGAAAATTCGAGGGTGGCCTACATGTAGAGGTCCTTGACAGGGTGAACGTGTTGAAATTAGAAAAGTATGTTGATGTTCTGGATAGAGCCTTGATGGCTGAAACAAATATTGCAGCTTTGAAGACATCTAAAGTAACTACCATGCCTGAAGGAGAAAATAAGAAATTTAAGAAACAGAAAATAGAAATAGTTAGTGAATCGGTGGGCTCCGTGAATGATAAATCAAACTTAATTGTTAATGATACTACCACAAAGGGAGGTGTGCCTACTTGCAAGGAATGTGGAAAGCAGCATTGGGGCGTATGTCGCCGTGGAACGGGAGTTTGTTATAGATGTGGACAGAGAGGACACATTGCCAAAGCTTGCCCACAAATTTATCCCAGAAATGAGAGATTCTTTGCTAGTGGAACCAATTCAACAGTGACACCGCAGACGATTGCAACATCTGCTTCCGAGGGTCCTACCTTGAGACAAGCAAGAGTTTTTACCTTAGTTTCTGATAAGACACAGGATACCGGCAAAGCAAAGACAGGTACAATTTTAATTTCTATTAGAACCGTTACCTATGCAATGGCACATACTGAATGTAGAACTATGTTGAATTTGACATGACACAATTGATTATGACTGATGGAACAAATTCCTTTGCTATTACTTTTGCTATGGACTGTTATATTTATATGACTATCTTGGAATTGAATGCTATAGAATTACTCTGTTAAGTTGAATAACTGAATAGAACTGTTGAATTGTCCTTCTCATATGATGAACTTCTGTGAATTATAGACATGTGATTATGAGTTATGATTGAAATTCTGCCCAGATAGTAAAGTTTGGAGGACCAAACTTCTTAAGGTGGGGAGAATGTAATGACCCGGAACTGTAGGACGTAATTACCAGTACCTAATTATGTGTTTATATGATTTAATTGAAGAATATCTGTTGATTTAGGAAAATATCTGTTGGAATGACAACTTCGGGACTGAAATTGATGACCATAATGGGTTCAGAAAATGAAATTGAACACGCCTATATGATATTGGGAATTTTTAGAACCATCTGAGCAATTAAATTGAAGACTGAATTTCGTCTGATTCGTAAGGCTTGTTTGGCACAAGTGTTTTGGTTTAATTGGTTATATTTGCTATATATGGCTTAAGATATGTATTGTTGACCATTGTTGACTCAAAGGAAAAGGGGAGAAAAATCTGGAAGAGAGAGAAGAGAGAGAGTTCGGGAGAAAGAGAGAAACAAGGGAGAAAAGGTGAAGAGAGAGGAAATCAAGCTTAAGGCTTCCAATTAAGAGCATAAGGTAAGGATTTCTCCCTAAATTCATGAAATTGATTGATGATCTTTGGTATCTAGCATGTAGAATTCAAGATTATGGCTTTAAATGTTATGAATTCATGTTTATTTGACAAGTTGAGGGAAAACCTCCATGGATTTCAAGAAATGAAGCTTTAATGTGTAAATTCATGGTTTTATCTCACTTCGTGGGTTTAATCTTGTGTATGAGGCATGTGGGTTTTGTTTTGAAATTGTAATGATTAAAGCAAGTTGGCTTTCAAATGGTTTTGAGACTTGGATTCCATGAACTGGAAATGGATTGTGGCAAAGGAAGAAGGAAGCCATGGATTTGAGGAAGAAGAACAGAATTTTAGGATTTTTGCACAGTCCGCTCGAGCGGGTTCCCTTCGAGCGAAAACACCTCCCAGCGCTTTTGGGCGATTTCGATCGCTCGGCCAAAGTGGCGCTCGAGCGGGAAGGCTATTTTCAAGGAAATTTTGAAAGTTGTACAGCATGAATTACTTGGTTTTAACATGTTAATGGCATCACTTAAACATCTTATGAACATGAATTAAAGTAAAGAAGATTAGATTGAGCGTGACATGGAAATGAAAGAATATAAAGAAGAATGGAATGGCATGAATTATGTGATGTATTGAGAAATGTGTTATCATGTTGATATTTGCAGGACAAGACGTGAAGACCGGGTAATCGGTAGCAGGAAACCACTGTAAGTAACATTTTCGTAAAGATATGTTATTATGAATTATGTTCAATGATAAATGTTATGATATGTTTAAATGATAATGTTTTACGTGAATGAATGTCTTGATTGCGAATCTAGTATGGTGTCCATAGATAGTTTTAGTTGTGGGGGACGACATAGACGTGTAGGCCCATGCGCTTGAGTCATGGGGGACGGCACGGATATGTAGGCCCATGACCAGTTACGAGATCTCGGTATGTGTTTAATCGGTGTCCGGGACCGGTTACTCTAGTCGTTTGTCGACACATGTTATGATACGTTATGTTATGATACGTTATGTTATGATCTATGGAGTACACCATTACGTATGTTCTATATGATGACTGATGACTGACTACGTTTATGAATGTTTTATTACGGTTTTATGTAAAATGTTGGACTTCATTCTCTAACCCCTTTACGTTACTGTTACTTGCTGGGCTTTAGCTCACCCCCGTATTTATGTATCTATAGGTGAGCAGCCGGGAAGTCAAGCCTAGGCGGAGTTCAAGCTGAGCCGCCGTTTTGTAAGCCAACCAGAGTTTTGGATGCCTCAGAGCTGGGGCTAGGCCTGGAAGGCCGTTTTGCAGAGTTTTGTCTTTTGTTTTGTACATGTATTTAAGTGCTACACTTGATCTTTTGTCGCTTGTGTTGTAACTGTATGTGGGTAATTTACCTTATTTTTGGCATGTATATAAATGTTCATATTATGCACAGCTCTTGAACTATTAGGTTTCTTTTTCGCTTCCGCGAGCCCCTTTTATTTATGTTTAGTACAGGAAGGCCGGAGGTAATTTACGATTCATCGCCGTCACGCTGTTTGACTTCAGGCGGGTTCGGCGTGATGTTCTGTAAATATCGCATAACACACTTGATTGCTTTCCAATGATCCATGCCAGGATTACTTAAATATCTGCCTAACATGCCAACTATGAACGCAATATCCGGACGCGTACACACTTGGGCATACATTAGACTCCCTACAGCCGAGACATAAGGAATCTTCTGCATTTCTTGAATTTCAAGATCGTTTTCTGCATTGGCTGAGACTAAACTTGTCTCCCTTAGCAACCGGGGTTTCACCTGATTTACAATTTTGCATGCCAAATCTATTGAGTACTTTTTCGATATAGCTCCTTTGTGATAATCCCAGAATACCCCAAGAACGATCTCGGTGTATTTCGATTCTTAATACAAATGAAGCATCACCAAGATCTTTCATTTCAAAATTCTTAGATAGAAATCTCTTGGTGTCATGCAATAAGTTTATGTCGTTTGTGGCAAGCAATATATCATCAACATATAAAACCAAAAATATGTGTTTACTCCCACTGAACTTGTGATACACACATTCATCAACATTAGTTTCAAAACCATACGAAGTGAGAACTTGATGAAATTTGAAGTACCACTGACGAAAAGCTTGTTTGAGTCCATAGATGGATTTAGTCAATTTGCAAACCATATTCTTTGGGTCTCCTGACACAAAGTTTTCTGGCTAAACCATATAAATTGCTTCTTTAATGTCACCATTAAGAAAAGCTGTTTTGACATCCATCTGATGCAACTCAAGATCAAAATATGCAACAAGCGCCATAATTGTCCTAAAAGAATCTTTCGAAGAAACTGGAGAGAAAATTTCTTTAAAGTCAATTCCTTCCTTTTGAGTAAAACCTTTAGCTACAAGACGTGCCTTATATCTCTCCACATTGCCATTTGAATCCCTTTTGGTTTTAAATATTCATTTACAACCTACGGGCTTCGTACCAACTAGTAATAAGACAAGTTCCCAAACTTTATTGTCTTGCATAGACTTATATTCTTCATTCATGGCTTCTATCCATTTATGAGAGTTGGAACTTTCCATGGCTTGACGAAAGTTGATTGGATCATCTTTCGACATTCCATTTTCTACCTCATGTTCCTGGAGATATACAATATAATCATCCGAAATTGCAAATCTCCTTTCTCTTGTGGATCGCCTTAATGGCACAGGTTCTTGAGGTTGAGGTTGTAGAGTTTGTTCCTCAGGAACAATTACCTCATTTTGAATGAGGGGTTGAACTATATTGTCTTGAACAACATTGTCTGGTTGAGGATCCGAAGTTACTTCTCGAGCAATGACAGGTATAGGAACCTGTAATTGGTCAAAAGTAGTAGTAGGAAGTGGGATTACTCTTGCTTCCTCCTCAAAGACAATGTCTCTAACTGGATTTCTCCCCCCAAACTCAACATCCTCAAAAAATGTTGCAATTCTCATCTCAAATATTGACCTATTTGTGGGATCATAAAACTTGTAACCCTGTGAGCGTTCGACATAGCCAATAAAGTAGCTGCTAACAGTTTTAGAGTCCAATTTTCTTTCATGAGGTTTATAAGGCCTTGCCTCAGTAGGAAACCCCCACACATGCAAGTGTTTTAGACTAGGCTTTCGCCCAACCCAAAGCTCATAAGGTGTTTTTGCAGCTGCTTTAGTTGGCACCCGATTTAAGATATAAGTTGCTGTCTTTAGAGCCTCACCCCAGAGGGACTCTGGTAAAGTAGAATGACTGATCATACTTCTTACCATATCCTTAAGAGTCCGGTTTCGTCTCTCAGATACACCATTCATGCTAGGTGATCCTGGCATGGTGTATTGTAGGACGATTCCACATTCCTCTAGGTATTTTGTAAACGGTCCTGGACGTTGTTCACCTGATCCATCATATCTGCCATAGTATTCACCACCACGGTCAGACCTGACACTTTTAATCCGTTTGTTGAGTTGTAACTCAACTTCGGCCTTAAATTTTTTGAATACGTCCAAAGACTGTGATTTCTCATGGATAAGAAATAGATACTTATATCTGGAATAGTCGTCTATGAATGTGATAAAATACTGTTGACCATTCCATGACGCCATAGGGAATGGCCCACAGATGTCTGTATGAATTAATTCTAAGACATCTGTAGTCCTATGGGCACCATATTTCTTCATTTTGGTCTGTTTTCCCTTGATACACTCAACACAGACATCAAATTCTGAAAAATCAAGAGAGTCCAAAATTTCATCAGACACAAGGCGCTCAGCTCTAGATTTAGAGATGTGACCTAGGCGTTTGTGCCATAATGATGCTAAATTTTCCTTAGTTAATTTACGCTTTGTACCTCATGATTCCATATGCAAGGTTTCATTATAAGATGCAATAGTTTCTAGCAAATATAGATTATCAAACACATTAAGTAAACCAGTACCAACAACATTTGAATTAATAGACATACTAAACTTCATATTTCCAAAAGAACAACAATATCCCAATTTATCCAATACAAAAACAGAAATTAAATTTCGTCTAAAGGACGGTACAACAAAAGTGTTTATTAAATCCAAATAATAACCAGTTTTCAGCAATAATCTAAAGTGCCCTATTGCCTGCACTTCTATTGACTTGCCATCACCCACAAAGATGTATTTTTCAGCATCAGTTGGCTTTCGGTAGTTCAGGCAACCCTGCATAGAAACACATATGTGAGTAGTAGCACCAGAATCTACATACCAAGTGTTTCTTGGTACTGAAGCTAAATTTATTTCAGAACAGACCAAAACATAAAATGTACCTTTCTTTACACGTTAGGCGACGTATTTGGCGCAATCTTTCTTTCTGTGTCCGGGCTTGCCACAAAAGAAACAACCATCCTGCACTTTCTGTTTCTTTGGTTCCGGACCCTTAGGAGCAACAACTTCCTTTCCCTTATGCTTTCTTTTGCCCGTATGCTTGGAGGTGCTTGCCAGATGAGCACTTTCAGTCCTTTCTTGCTTCAATCCCTCTTCCTCTTGCACACAAAATTAAATGAGCTCATTGAGAGTCCATTTCTCCTTCTGGCAGTTATAACTGACCTTAAATTGGTTAAATTGTGCAGGAAGAGAGATGAAAACTAAATGCACGAGCAAATCATCAGATAGGTCGAGCTTTAGTGCCTTAAGTTTTGAAGCAAGATGAGACATTTCCATAATGTACTCGCGAACATTACCCTTGCCTTTATACTTCATTGAAATCAAGCTTGCTAAAGGCGTGCTTGTTTCAGCCTTATCATTTTTAGCAAAACGCTTTTGAATTTCTGAAAGAAATTCACCGGCAACGGTAACATCCTCTGTTATTGCACCCCGAAAACTTCTGGAATCCCACGCTTCATGATCATAAGACTTAGCCTGTTAGAACGATCCCACTTTTCAAAGTACACAATTTCCTCAGGAGTACTTTGTTCAGTGAGATCATTCGGTTTTGGCATTCTTAATGCCAAGTCTATGTCCATGCAGCCGAGAACAATCAATATGTTCTCTTTCCAGTCCTTAAAGTTTGTTCCATTTAACATTGGAACATTGTTCATGTTGGCAGAGATTGAAATAGTCGACATTAAAGCTGAATAGAAAATAAAATAAAAGGAATAAACAATTATGCTCACATTAAGTTACCAAACAGATAATCTCTAAATAAATTAATTTAATGACAACATCTCAAGATACCTAGCACAACATTAATACCAAGCCTTTGGGTAGTGATATTAACTGTAAGTGGTATTCTTGTTGTAATGATCAAACATTGACAATAAGTTATGTCAAATAACAAATCTATCTTTTGATGGATTTATTATTCACATTAGGTTTCCTTGACAATTGACACATGTTTATCACCACAAAACGTGTGTGTAATTCTGCCAAGTATTAATCATGTCTTTGGACCGATAAATACCCGCATGAGATACACATACATGAACATCAAAACATTCCATATAAAACAATCTAAACAAGAGAGATCACTTTTGTGACATCTTGTTTGAATTGACTTATATTTAGAACGTTATAAAATTAAATTTCTGTAAACGTTGTATGAAATTACTTTAAATTTAAAGATTTCTTAATGTGTTACCCCGTATATGTTATATAATTTGTAGCAATACCAATTATATACATACATATATATATATATATATAATTGACGGGTCCAAAAAAAAAAATAGTTTTTTTTTTTTTTTTTTTAAACCACAAATCACATGCATCAAGTGAAATACTCCAAACCAATTCTTTATATGAAAATTAGAACACAATGGTGCTCGGTTTTCAAACACCCAGAAAATGCCAAAGACCAAGCCACAAATCACATGCATAAATAGATTATTAAATTCCAAAGACCAAGACACTTTTGTATTGTGAAAATAATAACACAATGGTGCTCTGTTTTCAAACACCCAGAAAATGCAACGCAGACGGAAATATATATATATATATATATATATTATGATGTTCATAATCAAACCGCATGAAAATACATATATATACATGATTCCATGAACTTGAAATATAGAATCCAAATGCAAACTGATGCATTAGAAGGATTTATAAACACATGCATTTATAATATATATAACTACAGAAGCCCATTTCAACATAATAGTGCACTGTTTCACACATACAATCATCCATATATATATATATATATATTAACACATGCATTTATCCATTAGAAGGATGAACTACCCACCAAATCCATCTCAATTATTTTACATTTCCAGAAACCAAACAGAATTTGCAGCAGAAAAAAAAAAAAAAAAAAACAGAATCCGAAAACCAGGAAACCAAATTGGATAAATAAAGCATTTCAATTTCTAATAATACACATGATATAACCACTTTGATACCACTTGTGAACAGAATTTAAGAACACAAAACCTTATGCTTTGGATCATCTACCATGTGTATCATCAAGAAATCAAGACAAAAAATAAACGTACCCGAATCCATCGTTGAACGGAAGCGTGATTATCAATTGCCTTTGTTATTGCCTTCCAATCCTTTCCTTCCTTTTGAGTGCCTTAAGTTTCTCCTTGAGAGGATATAGAAGAAATTGGCAATTCCTTTTTCTAGGCAGGATTAGGGACCATAACAACTTAAGGTTAAAATAGATTTTCAAAAAAGAAAACCGTGTTGCAGTTTTTTTTGAAGAGAATAAAAACCAACTTAACCAATTTTGTTTTAATTTCTATTTCTGCCCCTTATAGAAATAGAAATTTCTCAACTAGTATCTACACATTAGGTCCATGACACATATACCCTTAAGCCTATTGACTAAATTTAATCACTTAAATTGTAAGCTTCTTATAAATGATAACACCACATTTAAATATGTGGTCTCATTGAGACATTATCTAACAATATATATATAAATGTTGACCAGACCAGCATTCTTCGTCCCTCTTCTGATATCATTTCTTGGGAGTAATTTCAATTTTTGAAAATTTTCACAGACAAATTTAGATGTATTTAAACATTAAAAATATTTGTAAAGAAATTTGGAATTTTTTTTTTACCAAAACAATAGAAATCTGAAATAATTTTTGAGTTTGAAAACAAAACAAAGATTCCATAAAATTCCCAACACTTGAAACCATGTCTAACCCAAAACCTTGATCTACAACCCCAAAACCGCCAAATCTTTCAGAATATATATATATATATATATATTAACATTTCTATTTGGCTTTTTCCAGATTTGAAAAAATAATATGAGAAATCTGTGTAGATTGGGTAATCTTTCTGAAGTTAGATTTGTAAGAAAAACCAGATTTGATTTTACAACTATGGTAATTTTTTTCAACACAGTTATGGTAATCTTTCTGAATTAGATTTGTAGATATGTTTTTTTTTTTTTTTTTTTTTTTTTTTTTTTTTTTTTTTTTTTTGATGTTAACCCTGCATCGCAGCTCCTTCTTCCTTATTGATGTTGATCAACAAAATCTTGATGGGTTTGAAATGGATTTGAAATGGGTTTTCTTCATCTTCATTTTGGTCCCCCCCTCCGTCCTCATCAGACCCAGCTCTCTCTCTCTGCTTTCTCTCTCTAAATTTGGCAAGAAGAGAAGAAAAGGAAAAAAAAACAAAAAACCCCCCAAAACGACGTCGTTTTGGGAGGCTACAGGGTTGTGTGGCAAGAAAGGGACACCGAGGATCCGGATTCGTAGTCCCGGAACCAAAAGTTGTATGCAATCTATTACAGCAAAACAAACCTAGCATAAGTTGACAACAACGTGCAAGTATTAAGCTATCCCAATTTGAAAATTATTTGTTTTTCTTTTTTTCTTTTTATATATATTGGAGGCCATAACCCAATAAGGGAACTCGACCCTTATATACAGAAAAGTAAAGAGAGTGGTATAATAACTTATGATGACTTTTTAACTTTTTTAGCTAAAATACTTAGTCCCTAAACGAAGCCTAATTGAAAGTTTCAAAGAAACTATTGTTCTAACTTTAATCCGAATTAGGACCACCACACCAATATTTATTGTCCACTCACAACATTCACAAGGATGGGGAAAGAAAGAGAAAAGTTAGGGATCATGAAAAAAATTTCATGAAAATGATCATGAAAGATTTATGATTCTCGAATTACCTTGATTAGTGTGTGGTGTTTTATTCTAAGTGTAATACAAAGGTCACAAACCTTTCATGATTATTTTCATGAAAGGTTTTTCATAATACCTAACATTGCTGGGAAAGAAAATGTCAGTTGTACCATGATCTTCACTGCAAATATCCCATTCATCCTGTGAAACTGGAAAAGTTGAAATCAAAGAGCATATATAAGATATGGTACATGGTGGTTGTACAAGAGATTGAAATGAAATGCAACTTTACATGTGAGCTATTAAATTGTCAAGCCTAAAGGTACAAATGATGCTTAAATGTCATCTAAGCAAATTCTGACTATTTCATAATTAATGGTTATAAAAATTTCACAAAATTCATCAAGAAGGCACACTCCATTAAAAAAAAAAAATTAATGTGGATGAATTAGAATCATATGATAAATTAGTTTTTGAAATATGTTGTCGGTTGAGGTGGATATAATCACTGTTGTAATCTCTTACTAAGTATAATGGCTAAGTTCAAGTCTTACTGTTGCACTATGTTCTCTTTCTTCTATTCCCTTCCTAGAACAATTGAGAGAGAGAGAAAGAGATGTGTTGATGGTTGATTTGGTGATTTGAGGTGGGTTGTTGGTCCCAATGGCCACCGGAGTTGTGGGTCATTACTGGCAAAAGAGTTGGATATCATTCTAACCTACAAAGAAATTCTTGAATCCTCAAGAAAGTCTTGAATCCACAAGAACGGATAAGTATTATTAAGACTTAGATACTTGATGAGTTACAACCTTCATAGAATCAAATAATCACATTCCTAATAAGACACCCAAAAACTTTGCTACAATTACACCCATTTACATTATGGGTGTGTGTTCGGAAATGTAAATGGCGTGTGCCTATCTTTTTTCAAAATAAAATAAAAAATATCAAAGATAGAAAATTCAAGTTCAATTCAAACTTGGATGATGTAAAGTAGTATAAACATGCCAAAACAAATGGCATAAAAAATGTAAACATTTGAATAAAGTTATACCCAAATTTTAAAAAAGCAAAAACTAAAAGAAAAAAATCACATACATTTAGAAGCTAGACAATGAAATTTTGTCAAACAGCAACTTAGGATGATAGCAAATAAGTGAGTTTTGCTGGTATTTCTGCTTTCTATCTCTGCACAGATTTGATCTGAACTACTGTGGTGTCTGTCTTGCTGCTAACTTTGGCATAAGCTTGGCGTTGTGGGGCTGCTGCTTTCTAATCAAATTCGGGGCTGATGCAGAGTTGATTGAATCCTGCTGTTGGCTTGCTGATGGTGAAATGTTTGGTGGTTTTGCTCTGTTTTGGTGAAGATGGGCTACTGATAAAAGATGCAATTCTCTGTGGTGAACTATGCTGCTATACAAGGACTGCTGTCTTTTGGGCTCGGTTGGTTGTTGAGGCCTGCATCTGAATGGAGGTCCTGCTGCTCTGAGGTTTGGGTAGCAGATACAACAGTGTTGGGTCAATTGAAGTAATGCTGCATTGGTGGGCTGGGGGAGGGGTGGAAAACAAGTGTTTTTGGCAACTGGTATTTCAGGGGAATGATTGAATGCCTTGTTGATGCATGTCTCTTGCCTCATTGTGTTGTTTTCGGGTAGTTGTTTTGTTTTTGCGGTTCGATTCTCTCCAACTTTTGATGGTGTGCTAGTAGATGATAGGGCGGACTTATCGGTGCCAACCTAGTTGGGACTGGTTTGTTTCGTTTTAATGCTCTTTGCACTCACCACTCTCTTTATTGATGTAATTCTCTTTTGGTTCATCAATAAAATTTATCTTTTGCTGATAAAATAAAAAAGAAGAAGTGAGTTTTGCACATTAGGGTGAGATTAAAGCAATTTTGAGCTCGTTTATCAAACTTATGTTTTCACCCATGGATTTTCTTTTTGACTTCTGTTAATCCAATTATTCAATAAACTTTGATGTGATTTGAGGCTGCGTTTTTTCTACTTCTGAAAAAGTCAGAAGCTAACTTATTTGGGAAACTCATTCGGGAATGTGGTTAAAAGCCGATTGTAAAATTACGAAAATACCCTCTGCACGTGCCTGGCCTCTCGCGGTGTGTCAACATATTGTCCGCTTTGGGGCTAGGGTGTTATGGCGCATGACCACCGTCCCTGCGACCTGGCCTCTCGCGGTGTGTCAACATATTGTCCGCTTTGGGGCTAGGGTGTTGTGGCGCATGACCACCGTCCCTGCGACCCCTCACGGTTTTGTTCCTTCCCTTGGAGAAGGGGAAAAGGCCTGTTGACAGATGGAGAGGGCCAGTACGCTTATAAGGTAGATGAGGAGTCCCTCCCGAGTCGATGTGGGATAGACCCAACACCCTCCATGTTCTTTAGGGTTATTCTGGGCTAGGGCTTCACCATTTCTCATCTCATGCCGCTTCATAAATCCATGAAAGTTATTGCTTGAACATAAGGCAGATCTGAAAGGTAGACTTCCAGATTAACCTTTACATGCCGCACAATTTGTTGAAAAAGCCTGCAGTTAGACCACAAAACACCCCTTTATAGCTAATTGTTCTATATCAACAATAGAATTGTTACTTGGGTATTTTAAAAGAGAAAAGAGGGGTGTCAAGTCAAACAACCTACTATTCAAGTTAATTTGACTAATTTATAATCCTAATATTAGTTTTATATATAGAAAACCTAGTATTCAACTAATTTACAATGATAATATTAGTTCTATAAATAGGAGAGTTCTCAAAAGGACTAAGGCCATGTTTGATTGGCGGTTTGAGTGGTTGGATTGGATTACTATGATTGTGAATCTCATCCATAGCATGTTTTGTAATGAAATGGGAGGGCAGATTGATAGTTCAAGGGAGTTATTAATCATACTCAGTAAGGGGATTAGCTTGGCTGAATTTTGGATGGGATCAGGAAAATAGTGAGGGTATTGAGTCTATTTTATATAAAAAATTTAGTTTTTTAATTTTATTTTTTTATCAAGGGCACCTATTTGTTTTAATTTTTTTAATATAAAAAATAATTTATTTATTTATTTGTTTTTTATAAAAAAATAATTTAACAATATCATCACTAACCATCTTCCATACTAGTATGAAAATAAACACACTTTTACTTAATCCCCTCATTAACAACTCTCACATCAACAATCTCTTCACTAATCATCATCTCATTAACAATCTCATCCCACCTAATCACCATACAAACGTGGCCTAACTCTCTAATTGATTGCCTCTCCCTCTCCAAGTCTCTGAAGAGCTTGTCTAATTGAGAGTGACTTTGAATTTCAAATTTACCTCAGTATGAATATTTTTAAAATGGTTGAATTGGGTTTGGCATTTGAAGTACTCATCTAACTCCAATTGATGATCGATTATTTCTATAATTTGTAAACAGAATCATAAATATTAAAAATTGAAATAAAAAATTTTAATTCTAATATACATGTACTATATGATTCCTTTCATATGTCATTTCACAGTGGATTATTTTGTTTCCATAAAAGTTAGGCAATTGCTAAGGTGAGTGAGATTTTAAGTTTGAATTTGGAGAGACTTTGGCTTTTATTATAATCTAATTACTAATATACTAACCGCTATCTTGAGAAGAGGAATTTAAAAAAAAAAAAAGTGATAAAGGGTGGAGGATCTTTTGACAGAAAAGCAAGTGCAGAGAGCCTTTTATGAAGTGCAACAACACTACAAACCTAGTGTCGTGAATCCAAAATTTATTCAGAAAAAATAATCAATGATTCAAATTTATTTTACTCATAAGTCGCACACTATATCAATTTAATTTCCACCACACAAATACATTTAAGATAAATTATGACTTAATAAAGGTAGCTTCATAGCATTTTTGCATGAAGAGAGTACTGACTTTGACTAATGAACATAATAGGTAATGCACCTGAAGCTCTAGCATCCAAACAATAACTAATGAACAAGCAATCATAGGTCAGTATATATGCTGAAAATATAGGTAGGAAAAATGTGAAAGTTTGGAAATCATATTGTGATTGAATGAGTTGCATCTGAAAAAGAGCATATGATGATCCCATCTATTCCATGAAAAAAAAAAATATAGGCTCTGTTTGAAAAGATTTTGAAAATAGTTTTCTACTCACACATTCTAACTTCACGTTTGTTTACGATTTTCAAAACACATTTCCACACCTGCGTTTGAAAAACCGTGTACTCGGACGTCCGGCCGGTTGACCGGAATAGTGTTCTTGAATTTTTTATTTTTTTTTATTTTTGCACTTGTTATTTTTATATATTAAATAAAAAATATTTTCAATTTTTTTTAATTTTTTATGAGTTTTGAATAGAATTTTGGGTTGTGTTTGGTTATAAGTTGTAAATTTTTGTATAAAAATTATGTCACATCACTCAATTCAAAAACTCTTTTCAAAATTTTTTTCAAAACTCTTTTCAAAATTTATTCACCAAACAAATTTTCTACACTCAAATCATAATTTCAAAACTCACAAACTCAAAATATAACTCATATTCTCAAATTATATTTATAAAAATCTACCAAACGCAACCATATTCTCTTACTGGTGAAATAAGTGATAATATAGGATTTGAAATTTGTTGCATACTCCATGTTGATCACTCTTCTGATTAGCCCTCATTTCATTTTTTATTATATTATAGTATACGAAAAGCATGAATGCATGTACAACTCATTGCATTTGAAACAAACTATCAATAAAGAGTAATTTTATATGAGCAAATTATATTAAACCCCCTCAAATTATCATATTTACATTTTACCCTCTTAATGATTTAAACTTAACAATTACTCCCCCAAACTATTTAAATTTGAATATTAAATCGTTTTATTAATCATTTGTTAGATATTTGAATAAAAAATTGTCAAATGTTGTACACATAATGATTACATTAAATTTTTGCAAAAGATAAAATAAAATAATTTGGTCATAAAATTAATATAATCATTATGTGTACATCATTTGATAATTTTTCATCTAAATATCTAATAAATAACTAACAGAAGGACTTGATGTTCAAATTTAAATAGTTTGAGAAAAGTAATTGTTAAGTTTAAAATATTAAAGGAATAAAGTATAAATAGCCAATAATTTGAGCGGGGTTTAAGATAATTTGCCCATTTTATACTATCTAGAAAAGAATGTGTACATGTTTCAAAAACAAAGAATGGTGATCAGTTAATTGATCTGGTCTTCTCCCAAATCACGGCTTGAGACATTTGGCAAGTCCAAAGCAAAGTATATAAAATACCATATATTTTACAGTAAATCTCACTTTGACCCCTTATTTTTCAAGGTCTTTTTTTTTTTGGGGGGGGGGGGGGGGAGGACTCTCATCGCCAAATGGTCTCCATCCTGAGCATATTGGCGGGGTTTGGAAAATCTAATTTGGACTTTCTTTTTTTTAATTCACGATGGGAAGTCTAATTTGGACTTTTGGTTTTTTTTTTTTTTTTTAATTCATGAAAAAAAAAAAATTAATAAAGTAAAACGTTACATCAAACTTATAATTATTTTTACTTTCTCTCTCACAAATATCATATCCAATTATAAAAAAATTCTACAATCTTTTCAAATACAAAAATTTTAACATATTAAAATAACTAAAAACTTAAATAGCCAACTAAAATAGTTAACTTGCCAAACGAAAGGTATAACCCTTGTATAGTGTACTTACCATGTTTTCCTTATTTTTTGTTTTTAACTTTCCCAAAAAAAAAAAAAAAAATTGATTTTTTTGTTTACTTTAATTCTATAAATTTTAAAAACAGTTCATATTTTCTTTGAAACATTATTAAACATGTTTTTATTTTTACTCAAACGTCACCATGTGTAATTTTTTTTATTTCATATATATGATACTCAAACCTCCTAGCAAGCACAATGTGAAGATAAATCATGCCTAAGTTTAGTTGAAATGAAAATAAGGGAAAAGTGAGGGAAATGGAAAAATAATCATCTTGTTTGGTTTTAATTTTTTGAAAATTAAATTTTATATTTTTGGTGAATTTTGTTAATATTTTAATATTTTATTTATTTATATTTTTTTTTTACATTTTAAATGCATCTAACCTAGATGTACCTAAAAAATAAAACATTTGTAAAAAAAAAATTTTAAAAAATTAATAAATACACTCTCTTTTTTTTTTTTTGTATTTTTGATCTTTAGTAAAAAAAAATAATAATTTATAAAAAGTTTACAAATATTATACTTTCTAATTGTATTTAACATGAAAATAATAGAAGTTGCAAGAAAATTAATCAGTGTGTTTGATTTGAATTTTCTGGATTAAATTTTTTGAAAACTAAGTTTTTTGGTTTTCATGTTTTTTTTTTTTTATTTTTAGTGAATATTTTTAAAATTTTAAACATTTTTTTTACTTTTTTAGATGCACCTTACTTAGATGTATCTAAAAAGTAACAAATTTGAGAAAAAAATATTTTAAAAAATTAATAAATACATAAAAATATAAAAAAATGTACTGAATTCTTGTATTTTTTTGGTATTTTTGGTATTTAGTGAATTTTTAAAAGATTTTTTTTACAATTTTTTTACTTTTTAAGTGTATTTATGTTAGGTGTGTCTAAAAAGTAAAAAATTGCTTAAACTATTAAAAAAATTCAATAAAAAAAAAAACACGAAAAATAAGAAAGTGGAATTTTCTAAAAAGTATTCTTGTACAAATCATGTTAATATGACAACTAAGCTTCTAGTTTCTTATAAATAAATAAATAAATAAAAAATATGTAAAAACAAAATAAAACTTAAATTTGTTATAAAAATAGTTCATTATAATTAGAATTTTTAATTCTTCCAAAGTTCATCCTAATCAAATTCATACCCAAAAATAAATAAATAAAAAAACTTCGATTCAGTTTTTATCATTTATTTCTTTTGAATCAAACAAAGTGATGTCAATGAACATTGGAAATAGAAAAGAGTTAAATAACAGCAACACTGAAGGCTATTAGAGAAATCGCAATTTTTTTTATTAAAAAAAAAAAGAAAAAAGAAAAACTATAGCACATTTATATTAAAATAAAAGTAAACATCATACAAAACAAGAAGGAAAAAAATAAATAAATAAAAATAAGATTGCAAAAGGCCAGACAAAAAATTCTACACAAACTACAAACTACAAACAACAAAAGGCATCAAAAAATTAGTTACGATTCTAGAAAAATCACCAATTCTCTCCCATATGTGATTTGGAAAAACAAAATTTGAACTAAAATAAAACCCAAACCCACCGAAGTCATAGTCATTGTCCTTATCGCCTCTGCCCAACTATATCGTTGCCACCGCAACCTTTTTGAACTTCAATCATTGGCAGAAGCCAGAGTTGGAAAAAAAAAACATCCGCAGTAGTAATGGATGAGTAAGCAAAAGGAGAGCCATTATAGATGTTGAAAATTCAAAAATCTATATATATAAAAAAAAAAAAAAAACATAGGAGAAAACTCTCAAACCCTTCTTCCTACGCATAAAAAAACTAAATCTACACTATATAAATGTTTTTGGAACTCACCGAAAAGACAACATAGGAGAGGAGGAAATAGCCTCGAGAGAGGCTCTCCGGCGTCTCTGCTGGGTCTTCGAAATCATATTTTGTCCTCAACAATCTAATAACCAATGTAAGTTATAGAATTGAAACCAGTCAAAGCCTCTAAATAAAATTAGAGGATTGAGGCACACGAACATGTGTAACAGGACATCTTGGTGACTCAAGTACATGGTACAACACATTTCAATGAACATCTCATAATTGATATTAACCACAGCATTTTCATTGATGATTTCTAAAACCCATCCAAAAGATTCACCCAAAACATCACCACGCCAAAATTTCATTAAAAGATGTTATTTAGGTGTTTGTGCAATGACTTTAACCCTTAGATTTACAGATACTGCACATCGGAAGAATGATTGGATAAGGTAGTGTAGACGTGCCCGAGGACTCCCGGGCTCCGCGCTACGAAGGCGCGGAATCCGTTTTGTTCTCTAGCTACTACAAGTTCGGACTCAAATGTCACGGTTCTGAATCTAATCTCACAATGTGCGATGTGAGACCGATAAATCACCAAAGAGTCCAAATCTGGCAAATCGTTTTGGAAAACTGATTTTTATAAAGAAGTGTCAAACATGGACTGCTTTGCCAGATACAGAATCGCCACCTAAATATTTTATTTTCTGGGAATTTAGGAAACCTTGACTCGTACCTAAGGCCACATGTTCGTCATCACCAAAGTTGCCTCGGCTCGGGAACTTGGGTACGATTGGGAAAGGTCATTTAATGAGCACCCCCGCTCGCCCGATCAAAGATCGACCTGTACTAAACATGATATCTTGTTTTTGAAAACACATGTGTTCTTATTCTGGTTAATTAGCTAATCTTACTATGTGATGCGCACAGTTAGTATGATGCGCCGAGCCCGGTGCATGCAAAACAGATGAATGGATGCACGCATGCAAAAGCATAAGGTATGCTAAATGAAATATGCCCTAAAACTAACCATCGTAAGCGGTTAAGTAAAAGGGAGAAAGAAATAGAGGTTGGAAGACATGCATCACACACACGCACGCTTATTACAACAATGCGCCCTCTCGAAGGAGGGATCGAATGAGAAGCTAACTAGCTAATCTAAGCTAATTAAACTAATTAGTACACAACAAATTAATTAACTAATCATAGTTAACTAATTATTACAAAACGAATTGAATAGCTAACGCATTAACTAATTAAAGTACAGACCAAAGCAAAAGCAAGCTATCTAAGCATGGCAGCTAAGGAAAGCAGTAAATCAGGAGCCTCAGAGGGAAAAGAATACATGCAAGCCTGGTCGCCTCGTTCGGAAATCCAATGCGATGCCCCGATTTGCCTCTGTTTTCATCTGTCCTCAGAACTCTGCACCAAGCTCCAGAAAGATGAAACTCCACCTAGGGAAGCCTGTGGGAGGGTGGCCGACCACTTTTGGTCTCTCCAGACACCTGCCAACCACTTTTGGTTGTTGAAAAACCAGAAAAGTGGTCGGCCAGCTAGTTTTTCTGGCTGGCCGGCCAGTTGTTGCTGCTGAACTGCAATTTACTGCAACAGAGAGCAAGAAAGAGCATGGCAATGTATTTGCAAGATATGTGTGCACACCCACCTTCCCTATCATGTCATGAACTCAAAAGTGTGTGGTTCTCGACCCTTGGGCCACCAATCGCGCATTTCAATGCATGATGGCCGAGAGGCGAAGTTGCACAATTCAATATAGAAATGAATGCACAAGTAAACACATAAAGCCTGAAACTCTATATATATGATCAAGAGCGTCGGCGACCGAGAATTAAGGCACGTTTCATCACTTTAAGTATGAAACGTCCCTTGTTCCTTGTGTTTGGACTAACATCTATTCCAAACAACAATGCAACACATAACATGGCATACTCAATTCAATGCAACATAAGGGCATGCAAACAACATGCAAGGGGCAAGCATGCACAATGTAACTAACAACATAGCATACACAATGCGGGGGATAACATGGCATACTCAATGCTAAATATGCTAAGAACTAGACGGCATACTCAATGCAAGACAATCATAAGGTTCTAAACACCATGTAATGCATGCATGCACAATGCAATGCAACAAGGGCAACAATATGCAATGCACCAAACATGCAACAACGTGCAAACCATATACTCAATGGACTTAAATCGAAATGGACAAACCTCAGTCATGCCCAAAATAGTGGCCATAATGCTAAAATGAAGGCACCAAAAACACATACAAGCATGCATGTCAATTGGCTCACCAACTAAGGCACTAAGGTGTAACTCTCAAGAATACTTAAAGAGTAAAAAGCATGGAAGTGTAGCAACACTAAGTACACTGAAATGAGGTAATAAATGATGTCAAATCATTCAAACAACACAAATATGGCATGCTAAGGTCCTTAAAGCATGAAGCTAGTAAAGAGGACTACAAAGGAGGCATGCAATACATGGCACAAATGCATGAACTAAGCATGGACAAAGCTCAAGTAGGTTAAAATAAGGATCTAAACATGCTGAGATGAGGGCTAAAGGGCGTAGGCATGCAAGCATACGAGCTAAGGCATAAACTAGGCAACAATGCATAACACTTAAAGGCACTTAAAGCATGATTGAGGTAGGAACATGGCAATGTAAATGCTCTGAAATGTCATGTTAAGTGATGCTAAATCATGTACACAACACAAATGAAGCATGCAATGGTGCTCAAAGCTTGAGGCAAGCAAGAGCATTTCTACTACAACTATGCAAAACACGAAGCATGTGACCAAGGCAACCCAAAACGGTCCTAGAACATGTTAAAATGAGTCTAAAACATGCATGGAAGGAAGCCAAAACATGCTAGCATGAGGGGCATAAGGCATGATGCATTCAAGGCAAATAAGATGGATTACACTGCACCTATTAAGACCAAGCATGGAATGACTCGACCAATAAAAATCAAAGTTATATCATGGCATAACAACCCCAAATAAACACTGAAATGATGGCTCGCAAGCTATGGCATGAAGGCATACGTAATGGTCCATGTTAAGGCATAAAGGGGCAAACCCTCCAACGCATTGAATGAGTGATAAATGCAAGTGTATGACCATGAAACATGGACTGAAATCACATAATAAATGATGCCAAATCATGTAAATAGGCCAAGTAATGCATGCTAGTGGACTTGGTGCACAAAGCTAACAAGCTAGATTGAACCATGGCTATACAAAGCAAGTCATGCATGGCCAAAACAACTGAAATCAGAGCTAAAACATGTTAAAACATAGACAAAAGCTTCATGAAGTTAAGCCAAAAGCATGCTAAAATGACATGTTACAACATGATGCATGTTAGGCTATTTTATGGAATTACACTACAAGTGTATGGAGCATGCAAGGGGCCAACAAACCCACCCAAAACTGAGTCGTGGCATGCTAAAACATCACCAAAAACATGCTGAAATGGAAAGAAAACAAGCTAGAATGACATGCTACTTCATGGAGCATACAAGGCTAGTTTGTATGATTTACACTTCAAGTGTATTAACCATGCATGGAGTGACCAAACCATGTAAAAAAAGTGGTATGCCTCAGCAAAATAACCACAAATACAAGCTAAGATATGGCCAACAAAAGCTTAACAAAGATGCTCAAACATGAGGCATATGAAGCAAGTAAACAAAATACAAGGAGATGGGATGACCCTCTCCTATTTAAAACACCAAAACCACCTTTCCACCACTAAAAATCCTCTGGATTCCAGTGGTAAAAAGGTCATGCAAAGGGTTCAACAAGAGCTTAAAGGGATGGCTCAAAACAAGGCCTAACAAAGCCTAAGAGGGGGTAAATCACCCCAAACGAAAAAGTGACCTTAAACAACTATTTTAAGCATGCAAAAACATAACTTTTTCTAGTTAAGAGTTAAGCTTAAAAACGTATGCAAGAAGGGCTAAAATCTTAAGCAAGAAAGGGGGATTTAAAGGTCAAATGCTCACCCTTGAAGACCTCCTTTACAACTGCAACTCCGGCAAGTTCTTTGAGCTTAAACCAGTCCAAGAATACCAAGAAAAACCCCTTAGCACCTCAGCAACCAAAGAAAGGTGTTTGAGTGTGTGTTTGTGTGTTAAAGTAAGACAAAATGACACTTTAAGGCACAAAAATGAAGAAGAAAAGCAATATAGAGACAGAGCTATATGTATAACTCTCAAGCAATTTTTCTGAACCTAAAGGAGGGAGGAGAAGCCTCCCTCTTATAGAAACCAAAAGGCAAAGCTTCTTGGAGAAGCTAAGCCTTAAACAAATCCCTCCATACACGTGTATGGAGGATAGCCCAAATGCCCTCCAGCTGTGCCAGCTGGAGGAAAATATCTCCAAAAAGGTGCCAAAAAGCAGCCGACCACTTGCTACTTAAAGTGGTCGGCCGACCACTTCAAGTGGTCTTCCAAGACACAAACTGGTCGGCCATGGTAGGAGAGAGTCCGGGGCATGAAGGAAGACTAGTGGTGTCGTGGCCGACCAGAAAATGTGGCCCAAGGACCAAACAAGCTAGTTATCCAACTAGAAAACTGGTTGGCAGAAGGAAAAGTGGTCTCCAAGGAGAAAAAGTGGTCTCCCATCCTCGTACCACCTTCCAAACAAGGAAAACAAGGTTTGTACCAAAAACAAACCAAAGCGGATGCAAGACGAGAGATCGGGAGGCAAAGCACGCGACCGAAAGCCCCGAAAACTAGCTAATGAGCACCAAAAGTAGTATGCAATCACAAAAGTGGTCTCCCAGACCACAGTGTTCCTCTAGGCAGAGACAACAAGGTGTGGTTCAAAAACCACACCAAATGGAGAACGTTAAGCGGTCCCGAGACAAGGCGCGTGGCCGAAGGCTCCAAAAATCGAAAACTAGTCTCCAAGCAGGAAAAGTGGTCTACGATCGCGAAAAGTGGTCTACGACCACAAAGAGATGGTCTACAAGAGCTCTCCCTCCCTCCAGGAAGAGAAACAAAGTTCGGTCCATAAACTAAGCCGAAGCACAAAAGAGTTCAGAGGCCCAGAGGTGAGGCTCTCAGCCAAAACTTTGAAACCTCTAAACGAGCACAACATGCACCATCACCGAGCGCTTAATTGATGACGTATGAGTCTTAAGGTCAGTCAAAAATGGGGTGTTTACAGGTAAATGGCTCTTCACCGTTCTCATTCAAAATATTCCTTTGAACCCTATCCACCAATACCTTTTGGGGAAGCTCTTCCCTTTTTTGTTCATCATTATAATCATTGTTCACATAGTATCCTACTCGAACAAATTCCTGGACCATATAAGAACATGTCAATAGCAATACTGTGATGCCAATAATATCCTCTTCATGGATTTTTGATGGGTCCGGAGGGTCTGCCTGCAAGTAGTCCACCAAGCAAATGCATCAGCATTGGTTTAATATAAAAGCCAACATAAATATATATATAGATATATATCCAAATTTAAGGTAGGACCTTTTATAGGTTTACCAAAACAATACAATAAAATGTAATAGAATACATTTAATACAAGGACTCATATGGGGCATCATAAATATTTACCTCAAAGACAAAATGATAGTTGCCAACATTAACAGGTCCAACATTAATAAACTGAACTTAATAGTTGCATTTTGTATGTGTTGCATTATTCATGTACATTGCTAGGTTCATGCATTTTTCTAATTGCTTTCTTTTTTTCTTTTGTTTACCTCAGAGTACTAGGTGAACATTTTTGGCTTTAGCATATTAATGTGAGTGATTATTGCCATGCTTATGTAGCTAGTTTTTCATGCTCCTTGGAGGGATTTAGTCTCCTTGGATACGATAGCCCTATAGTTCAGACTCCCATGGTTTTGAATCTAGTTTCCCAAGTGCAATGTGAAATAGAAAAACACAAATGAGAGTCTAAATCCGGAAAATATTTAGAAAATTCATTTTTCATCAGAGATACAGAGATGCCAGAAATGGACTGCATTGCCAGGTTTTAGAGTTGTCACCTAAATATTTTTGAAAAATTTAAGAAACCAGTGACTCATGCTAAAGGTCACTTGTCCGTCATAACCAAAGTGTCTTAGCTCGGGAACTTAGGTATAAGATGGGAAGGTCATGAATTGAGCACCACACTCACCCGATCAAAGATCGGCCTCTACTAATCATAATATGATTTTTATGTACATTATATGCTCTTGTTCTGATTAATAATGCTAACTTACTATGTGAGGCACATAAGTATAGACTATGTCACCTATTTTGGAATGCTTTGATTTTATGTTTGTTTGAAAAGAGTTTTGAATACGTATTACTTAAAAAGCAAGCTCGTATGTACATTTATCAAAGTCGTTCCAACTTAAGCAAAATAATTTTCATTCACAAGCATTCAAGCAGTTATTTCAAATAAGCACTTAGCCTCATGGTAATATGCTTGATATGGAAACACAAACAAACATGTAATATGCTAGAGCAAAAATGCTCACCTAGTAGTCAACCAAGGAAAGCCAAAGAAAAGAAAATAATTAGAAAAAAATGCATGCTCCTAATATGCAAAGTGACTAAATGCAACACATACAAAATGCAACTATTAGGTTTGACTTATTTATCATGTTAGGTGGATCAACTCAAAGCATGTGGTTCAACTCAATGTATATGGAAACCTCTCTGTTTGTTGTCAAAATTTGCTTTGTTTGCAGTTAGAAAATTATTGTATTTTGGCCTTAAATTCTGCTCTGTTCTGCTGCAAAAATGCCATTGCCTGTACAAAATAGGTGGCCGGCTGGCCTTGAGAAGTGGTCGATTGTATAGAATGTTGCCAGCCAGCCACTGTTTCTGGGAAATACTCTACTACAACAGAGCTGAAACAGAACAAAAACAGAGTGTTTCTAGGAGATATTTATCCTCTCTGCCCTTCTCTATCATGAAGATGATCAAGGGAGGAGTAGATTTGATTCTCAAATCATCAATTATTGCAAATTTGTTGTGTGATAATCTTAGGGATAAGAGCTCAGTAAAATGGAACAAAAGATAAACAACATCTCCTCTCTATCATGGAGTTATCTCAAGGGAGGGGGTAGACTTGCTTCATGAATCATCAAACATTACTTACATAGTATACGACAATTCAAGATGTAACAGGTTCAGTATAACGTCCGACTGAACCTAACCAAAATTTATTATCTTTTTACCTCTTTTACTCCAATTTTCATTAGTCATTTTTACTTTACCTTTCCATTTTCTTAGCTTTTCTTCTTTTTTGTCCAAAGGTGATGATTACGTCTACTAAGTCCAAAAGCAATAAAGAGTAACAAGCATGGCTTGACCCAAGAAATGAGCTTTTCAAGCCCTTTTCTACGGGAAAAATTATAAAGGAAGAATCAAACTTATTTACAAGCAATAATGAATTGGGAGTCAAACTCAAAATGAGCAATAATGACCCCAAATCCAAACTCAATAATAAGCTATAATGACTCTTTCCTTTACAATTTCCAATGGTATAACTAGAAAATTAGTCTCTTAGAAATAAATGCACTGGTGATAAAGGGAAGTTTCAAACAAAAGATCATACTTAGCATAAGAGAGACGTAATGCCCTGATAATGAACCTCCAAAGAGATTAAACCATTTAGCTTGAGGGATCTCTTTCTTATGCCTTGAATGGTAATCTATTGTTTGCTACAACTCTTAACCAAAAGAAACAAAGAAATGAGGGAGGTTACAGATTATGAACGAACAAGTGGATGGTTACAATGATGTGAATATGTACATGAAAGCTATAAAAAAATGAAAAAAACAAAAGAATATCAACTCAAATGGATTGGAAGCTATGGCCTATACACCAAATCCATGAGGACTTACAACAACACAAGTGTAATATTCAAAGCATAAATTAAATAAACACTTAAAACAACTCCTAAACTCCAAAAAAAACAATGGCTAAAACCACAAGAAACAAAGTGGGAAAAAGCAAAGCCACAAGCTATGGAACAAAGCCTAAGGAAGGGTAGCAAACCCCTCCTCTTTCTGTGACTTTTCAATCACATTTTTAAGCTTAAAAAAGCTCTAAAATCAGTATAAAAACACAAGAAAAAGAGAGAGAAAAACTCAAAAATTACCCCTTTAAAGAGAGGATGTTCTTCTTAGTTGACAAACCATAACCTAAGCACTCTCAATAGTTTGAAATTATCTTCAAAAATCTCAGCAAAAGCTTCAAGTTTAAGCTTAGAAGGTATATATATAGTGTATGTATATTGCAAGAGAGAAGAAAAGCGTGTTGGACAAGTTATTGCTTTTGGCCAAAATTTTCTAACCCCAAACCAGGAAAAGAGGGCTTGTATTTATAGAAAAACAGGTTCTCACGTCGAAAATATCTATAAAGAGACAGCTAGTGCAAGGCATGCACATGGGGACAGCTGGTTGTTGTAAAATATCTACCTGCACTAAACATGCTAACCAACCATGAAGGGGGACGGTCGGCCAGCCAATCAAAAATGGCCTACCGGCCACTTGTTGGCCAACTCTTCTTTGAGTGGTTAGGCTAAAAAAAATAAGGTTTTGGTTCAAAATGGGTGCAAGGTTTAGGTTTTAAAGCTTGAAATCGAAGCCTTTTGCTGAAGAAATTAAACGATTGCACAGCGTAACATTTTATCATTGAGTATTTAGCGTCAGGCACCCTAATTTTAAGGACGGTCAAAATGGGGTGTCTACAGCTTAGCATCTTACCATGAGGCTACATGCTTACTTGAAATACAATGTTTGAATGCTGGTAGATAAAGGTTATTTTACTTGCATTGGAGATGATGTTGATCAAATGTAGGTATGAGCTCATTACTTTCCTTTTGAGTTGTGTACACTCAAAAACCCTTTCAAAAATCACATAAAATCAAGTCATTTCCAAAGCAAATGAAATAGCCTATACTTGTGTGCCTCATATAGTATGATAGCATATTAATAATCAAAACATGAGCATATAATGTTGATAAAATTCACATCATGATTAGTAGAGACCAATTTTTGATCGGGTGAAGGGGGTGATCAATTCATGACCTTCTCCTCTCATATCTAAGTTCCTGAACCAAGACAAATTTGGTTACGACGGGCAAGTGACCTTTGGTTTGAGTCACGGGTTTTCTAAATTTTTCAAAAATATTTAGATGGCGACTCTAAAATCTGGCAATGCAGTTAATTTCTGGCATCTCTGATGATTAATGAATTTTCTAGGGATTTCCAAATTTGGACTCTCATTTGTTTTCTATTTCACATTGCACTTGTGGAACCAAATTCAAAATCATGGGAGTCCAAACTGTAGGGCTATCATATTCAAGGATACTAAACCCCTCCGAGGAGCACAAAAAGCCGGCTACACTCATTTGTTCCATTCTCTACTCCCTGGGTTCTAATTCCAAGATGCCGATCTTTAGTGGGATGACTGCTTCAGTACTATATACCATGGCAAAAGGAGATTTTCCAGTTAATCTTCTCGCCGTAGTCTGATATGCCCATAGTACATTGAGCAATTCCTCCACCCACTTGCCCTTGGCAGCTTCTAGCCTTTTCTTGATTTCATCCAAGATGGTCTTGTTGGATGCCTTTTCTTATTCATTGCTCTAGGGGAAGCTAAAAGTAAAATAATAGTTCTTGATCTTGTATTTCGCACAAAAGTTTTTTTATCAACTTGCTGTTGAATTAAGTGTCATTATCTGCTACTATGGCTCTTGGGATTCCAAATCTGGTAATTATGTTTTTCCAGATGAAATTCTTCACGTCCAGATCTCAGATTTTGGCTAAGGGTTCAGCCTCTACCCAGTTCGTGAAGTAGTCAATTGCTACTAGTAGGAACTTCCTCTGTCTAGTTGCCTAATCAAATCCATGCCCCACTAGGAAAATGGCCAAGGGCTGGACACTAGATTCAGATCTGTAGCTGGTTGGTGTCAGAGGTGCAAACTTTTGACACTTCTCGTATTTTTTCACATAAGCTTAAGCATCTTTTTTTCATGTAGGGCCCACCAGTATCCCTGAGATATAGCCCTGTAAGCAAGTGATCTGCCCCCAGCATGGCTTCCACATGCTCCCTTATGGGTACAAAAAGTCCTCTACCTAGGATGGGTGCACATATCGCAGAAGGGGTCTAGTGAAGGATCTCTTGTACAGATGGCCTTCTGCTGACAAACAGAAGCTGGCAGACTTCAATCTGATCTTGTGCGCTTTCTTTTTGTCTGCTGGCAGCCTGCTATCCCTGAGGAAGACAACTATGGCGTCCATCCAGCTTAGACCCATCTCCACACACACTACTTCATACTCTGTTATTAGGGGCTCTATACTTGGGCCTAACAGATAATCTACCATTATTGTCCTTGTCTCACCTGATTTCATCGCACTGGCGAGGTTTATCATCTCTGCTAACCTGCTGTAGCCGGCAGCTTTGGAAATGTGTCAACAACTTGACAACCTCCTTGACATAAGCTATCATCCTCCCATTCCAGGCTGCGTACTCGCTCATTGCTTGATTTACAATGAGCTGGGAGTCACAGAAGACTACCATCTCATCAGCTTCCATAGCTACTGCAAGTTTCAATCCAACAATCCGTGCCTCGTACTCTACTTTGTTATTTGAGGCCTTGAACCCCAAACGGATGAACTATTATATCATTCGCCCATATGGGGATACCAAAACCACTCATACCCTCACTCCTTGTCGGTTTGAGTTGCCATCGACAAAGAGGTAGAAGGAATCGTCGATGTAAATATCGCATGGTTTTAGCCTTTCTTCTCCCTTCTTTTACTTTACCAGCTTGGGGTTTTGTGGCCCCAGTTGGTTTTCCTCTTCCTCTCATGGACATCCTAGACCGCAGCTCACCGATGCCTGCCTTAGGATCGTTCCAAGAGAGAATTATACCACAAAGTCAACCAAAACTTGGCCTTTGATTGTTGTTCTCGACCTGAATTATAAGTCATACTAACCTAGAACTACTACCCATCAAGCGACTCTATCTGTCAAGTCTCCATGCTGCAACATGGACTTCAGCAAATGCTCAGTTAGCACCATAATCTTGTGGACTTGAAAGTAGTGATTCATCTTTTTGGAGGCCATTATCAGAGCTAATGTTAACTTCTCCAAAGGTAGATACTAGGGTTTTTGCACTTGCCTGGGTCTTGCTTACATAATACGCTGCCTTCTACTCACATTCTTCTTCTCGGATGACCACTGTACTCATGGTGTGGTCTAAAACTGCCAGGTACAAGAACAATTCTTCTCTTGGTACAAAGTTCGACAACACTGGTGGAGTTGTTAGGTATTTCTTCAAGTCGGCCATGGCGACTTCACATTCTTCTGTCCACAAAAAGTATGTGGCCTTCTTCAATAAGCCAAAAAACTATTTGCATTTATCTGAACTTCGACTAATGAACCTGCTCAAGGCTACTGCCCTTCTAATCAAAATATGGACTTATTTGGCTGTCATCAGGCTCTTCACATCAATGATGGCCTTGATCTGATTTGGACTCACTTCAATACCCCTCTTGGTAACCAACTACCCCAAAACTTATCGGATCCAACTCCAAATGAGCACGTCGAGGCATTAAGTCGAAGCTGATATGTTTTCAATATGTCAAAGACCTCCTTCAAGTTAGCCTAATGGTTCTCAGCTTTCTTGGTTTTAATAACCACATCGTTTATGTAGACCTCTACTGTCCTCCCAATTAGATGGTTGAACATCTTGGTGACTAGTCTTTGGTATATCGCTCCTACAAACTTCAACCCAAAAGGCATTACTCTGTAGCAATAGAGTCCTTTAGGGGTGATGAATGCTATCTGTTCTTCGTTTGGGGCATACATTGTCATCTGGTGATAACCTTTGTATGCATCCAGAAAACTCATCCTCTCATGGCCCGATGTGGCATCTACTAGCTGATCAATGTTGGGCAATGGGAAACTGTCCTTGGGGCAAGCCTTGTTCAAGTTTGTGAAGTCCACGCAGACCCTCCACTTGCCATTTTTCTTCTTTACCAAAACTGTATTGGACAACTAACTAGGATAATTTACTTCTCTGATGGCCTATGCCTCTAGTAGCTTGTTTACTTCTTCCTCAACTGCTTGCACATGTATCAATGTCGGCTTCCTTGCTCTCTAGAGGACTGGTTTAGCCGACTTGTCCACGTTAAGTCTGTGACAGGTGACCTCGAGGCTGATCCCCGGCATTTCATAGGGTGTCTAGGAAAACACCTCTATGTTTTCCCGTAAGAAAGCCTCCAGTTCTCTTTCTTCTTCCTCAGCTAAGCCAGACCCAAGAAGGAAGAATCGTTCATCATCATCTTTTTGCACCAAAACCTTTTTCAAAGGTTCTTTGCTCTTGTCGACAGACTTTTTGCCAACATCCAAGACCTCGTGGTCTTCGCTCTTAATCTCTGCTCTTTCTGCTTCCCTTACATTACAAGTGTACTTTATTGCTTCCATGGAATAATTTTTCGCTTGTATTTGGTCTCCTCGTACCTCTTCAATCCCCTATTCTATTGGGAATCACAACAATTGGTGCAACTTTGAGGGAACAGCCCTCATTGAATGTAACCAAGGTCATTCCAAAATGATATTGTATGGGGAGGGAGTATCTATCACAGTAAATTCCATTATTACCTTCTTACTCCCTACCTACGCGTCTAGATTCATGGTTCCAACAGGCCATGTCGGTGTCCTGTTGAATCCGGACATAGGGCTGTCAGATTGCTCTAAATCGTCCTGGTGGAGACCAAGCTCCTTGTAACATCTGACATATATGATGTCACAAGAGCTGCCCTGATCAATCAGTATGTGCCTCACACGGCAATCTCCAATCTTCAAAGTTACTACCAGGGCATCATTATGCAGATGTTGCACCATATCCAAGTCTGTCTCAGTAAAAGAAATCATTGGTCCCTGATATTCATTTGTTCTGGGCTTCTTTTGTTAGACTTGATATACATGCTGCAAATGCCTTACTCTCTGGGTCTCCCCTCAAACTTCATTCTCATTGACCTTAGAGTGAATCACATTGATTACCCATGGTCCTTCTACCTGCTATAGTGGTGGTGGTAGTGGTGAAGGTGGTACTGCTAATTCCTGGAGCAACCTCGCATGCTCTTCCCTTGTCTTCTACTCATCGACTAGGTCACTCAAGTGTCCCTATCTAACCAGATCCTCCAGGTGTAAATTTGGAGCCTTGCATCCCTGAGTCATGTGCGCATCCTTGTTATGGTAAGCACAATGCTTCCCAGAGCTCCTACCCATGAACTCATCAGGGACCTTTTTCGGCGCTCTATAGTATGGCTGGTTTTTGATCCTCTACAGAACCGTATAGATTGGAATCCTGAATATCGTATTAAGTGCCAGCATAGCCCTCACGTCAACTTATAGAACCAATCCAATGTTATCTTCCTGAATGACGACGGAAATATCTTGCACAATAGTTGCTTGTTTTCGCTCCATAGAGCCATTGAATTCAAATACAAACTAACATAAAAGGTTGGATCAGACTTACCGTTGTAGATCTGAAACCTTGTCATGTTGAATCTCTTTGGCGCCTCAAATGTATCCAACTACACCCAGAATGGTGTCTTCGGCTGGACGTTAGATGTGATCTCAGCTTTGAGTCTCTTTATTTGGAGGTAGTCTCTCAGGTCCTCCTTTGTTCTACCGGGAGCTCAACTTTCAACAGACTTCAGTCTCTTCGGCGTGCTACTTCCAGTGTAGTTGTGTGTTCTCGTGGACTTCCCTTCATCCACTGTATCAAAACAGAGGTCTTTCTCTTGGATTTGCCGAGATCCCTTGACATAGGTCCCCTTGGTTCATGGTGTCCTCTACGACCCACCTTATATTGACTCTGTTCGCCCGACATCCCATGACGGCCGATGTGAGTTTTCCTGTCCCTTGCCATGCTGTGGGACAATTGGGACTATCCTCTGTCCTCCTTTCTAGGCATCAATTTTGGCTACTGGTGCTAGTGTGTCTTGCAATGGAAACGATTGTTACATTACGTTGTTTTGCATCATGAAGTTGATCGCTGTTTGTAGGTTTGTCAACTTGTTCGCCATGTCTTTCATCTCCTTATTCCTTCTCAGGCATCTATCATTCCATACTTGGAGGTTGCTTTCATTGTAATACTCATCTCGGTCTCCCTTCTTTGGGTCATTGCGCCCTTTGCTGTTACCCCTTGTATTTTATTACTCGGATAACATTACCAAAATTCATTAATTAAGTTCATTTACAATAGACAATTCATCCTTGGATGAAATGATGAATAATTAAATATACAAATTCCCTCTCATGATAAAACAATGACATTTACATACGAATAAAAGAAATGCCCTGAGGCTTACAATAAAAGAGAAGACATTACTCTTTACAAAAAGATAGCACTCAACCAAACAAACAAATGAAATAGTACAATCCATCACTACATTACACTTATGAAATGGTAAAACCCATTGTTTGATCTACAAATTTGAAAAGCATTCCTTGTATACATGTACAGGTAGGAGGTGAGTGTGGACTCGCCTTTTTCTATACCCCGTCTTTCGGAAAGGTTTGAAAAGAAGGCCTCACAATTTGTACTCCTGCGGTTTTGAATCTAGTCTCACAAACGCAATATAAACTGATAGATACCAAAGAGTCCAAATCCGGCAAACCTTTTTAGAAAATCGATTTTAAATCAAATAATGCCAAACTTTGACTGTTTTGCAACATACAGAGTCGCCACCTAAATATTTTTTGTTTAGGGAAAATTTAGGAAACCCTGACTCATGCCAAAGGCCACGTATCCGTCATCACCAAAGTTACCTCGGCTCGGGATCTTAGGTATGAGAGGGGAAGGTCATGAACTGAGCACCCCTGCTCGCCCAATCAAAGATCGGCCTCTACTAATCATAATATGATTTTTTATAAACATTATGTATCCTTATTCCATTTATTAGCTAACTTTATTATGTGATGTGCACAAGCAAGTATAGACTAGTTTGCAAGACTTGGAACAATTCAACTCATGTTTATTTGCGAAAATGGTTTGAATTTTCCACATCAAGTGGGCTTAAAGTTGCAAATTCGCCACCAAACATAGTGAGCTTAAAACATAATGATTTGCCACTCAACAAAGTGGGCTTAAAACGCACATTCGTTGAATCGTTCCAATTCAAACAACAAGCATTCATCCACAGGCATTCATGAAATTTAGCATTTAAGCATATAGCCTCATGGCAAGCATGCTAATTATGGCAACATTCACACTCATGCAAGCATGCTAAAGCATAAAAACTTGCTTGGTACTCCAAGCTAGGAAAACATGAGTTAGTAAAATATGCATGATCCCTAACTATGTTAAAATGTCTAATGCAACACATGCAATATGCAATTAATAGGCTTGACTACTAATATGGCATATGATGCAATTTAAATAATATGCGATAAACACGTTTTCAAAGAATTATTGAAATGACAATGCAGTTTGAATGATGCGCCAAACCCTCGATGCATGCAAAACAAATGAATGGATGCAAGTATAAGGTATGCTAATTGAAATATGATATCCCTAATCTAACCATCGAAAACAAATAAATAAAAGGGAGAAAGACGTGGGGTTGGAAAACATACACGTACGCACGCACGCACACTTATTACAACATTATGCCCTCGCGAAGGAGGGTCCGAATGAATAAGCTAACCAACTAGCTACACTAATTAACCTAACTATTACAAACTGAAACTAATTAACTATTCTAGCTAATTAATTAAATAATTACATCACATCTAATTAACTACTTAGCTAATTAATGGATTATAAGTCAATTGCAAGTAAACTAAGTAATCAACTACTTAGCCCCGGGAAGTGATGAATATGCATGCGCATGCTCGATTCTACACCCGAAAAGCCACTGTCTTGCCGCTGCAAGCCTGTGTTTGCACATTTGATCATTGAAAATTCTGCCAACTTCCAAAACACCTCTGCTTCATCTTACCATCACATTGTGCAAAAATCACTGATGGCTGACGAGAGGGACAAGGGGCTGGTCGGCTACCAATGGAGGTCGGTCGACTACCATTGGTGGCCGGTCAGCCACTAATGGTGGCTGTCGACCACTATTGGTTTACACTTCCATGTTGCAACAAAGAAGAAAACAATGTATTCTCACAGGTTGTTTGTACTGTTTACCCTCCTTATCATCACACAAGCTCAAAGGAAAGAAACTCTTGGCCTTCTAACCATTAATCAGGAAATTTTCATGCATGATGGCTAAAGGACCAAGTTTGTACAAGTTCAATAAATGCACAAACAAGACCAAAATGACCACCACCCTATCATGCACGATCAAGGGTAATGGAGACCAAGGAAAGTGGCACATTTCATCACTTTCGAGTATGAAATGTCCCATTTTCCTTATGTTCAAATTAACGTCCAATTTGAACACATGCAATGTAACACAAAGAATGCTTATCTTGCCTCTTTTACTTGCCAATTTTGTTTACTCATTTTATTTACCAAATCATTCATTAATTAAGTCCATTGGTGAGTGTCTTCTAAGATAAAAGAAGTGTCAACCAAAGGATAATGTAAGGCAAGAGAGAGATCATGCCGTTGGTAATGAACCCTCTGTAGAAACCCCATTTTTGACCATCCTCAAGACTTGGACGTCATCATTTGAACACTCGATGATCATCCATGTTTGTGTTCGTTTTGAGTTCTCGGAGGTCTCGGTTGCACGCCTTACCTCAAGACCTCTCGACTTGTTTGTTTTGTGCTTGGTTGTAGACCAAACACTTGTGTTTTTGCTTCTAAGGGAAGGGAATGGCTTGTTGGCCATCCCCACACCTCACCGTCCATGGCTTGAGGCCACCGACCTTGTTTTCTTGCTACCGGCCAAAGGTGTTGGCCGGTCGGCAATGTTTTTGGTCGGCCGACCATTGTTTTGGTCGGCCGACCATTGTTTTGGTCGATCGGCCACTTTTTCTGGCCGAGACTTTTTTTTCTTTGCCTTTTTCAGGCATTATGCATACTAGTTGTGCCAGCTAGTAAGCACAGCCCTGCCCTCCATACACGTGTATAGAGGATTTGCACCTTGTTTTAGCTTCTTGAGGAAGCTTGAACCTTTTGAACCTTTATTTTAGCTTCTTGAGGAAGTTTGAACTTTTGAACCTTTGTTTTAGCTTCTTGAGGAAGCCTGAACCTTTTGAACCCTTGTTTTAGCTTCTTGAGGAAGCTTGAATCTTTTGAACCTTTGCTTTAGCTTCTTGGGGAAGCTTGAACCTTTGTTTTATCTTCTTGAGGAAGCTTGAACCTTTGCTTTAGCTTCTTAGGGAAGCTTGAACCTTTGTTTTAGCTTCTTGAGAAAATTTGAACCTTTGCTCTAGCTTCTCCAAGAAGCTTGAACCCTCTTGTTTCTCTATAAGAGAGGGTTTCCCTCCCCTTTAGAGGGGTTCCAAAAAAATTATCTAAGGCTCCAAGATATATCTCTCTTTATATCTCTATATTTTGGGTTCAAAAGGGTCTTGTTCTTGGCCTATTACACCACACCTCATAGCCACACACCTCCACCATTCATTTAAGGTCCTTGGAGGGTATTTTTAGAGGTTGAAGAGTTGGTTTTCGGCTAGAGAAGCTGTTGGTTTTGCTGAGCTACAAGGGTAACCCCTTTTCCCTCTTTTTAGCATTATTTTGATCCTTCTCTTAGCCTCATTTGCATAAATATTTAAGCTTTGTTGTCAACTGAAAAAAGTCTTGTTTTAAGGTCCTTTTCATGTTTGTTTAAGACCATTTTGTTGTTGAGGGTCATTTACCCTCTTGCATGCTTGTTTTGTGCCATGCCATAAGGCCTTCGAGCTAGTCTTTTCTTGGCCTTCCTACCACTGAAATCCAGTAGATTTTCAGTGGTGAGAATGTGGTTTTGAGGGCCAAAATCAGAGAGGGGTGACCCTCTCTCTTGTTGTCTTGTTTACTAGCATATCTGGCCTTTCAAAGGAGCCTATATTTTCACACCTCCAAGCCTTGTTTCAGGCCCTTTTTGGTGACTTTTAGGGCCTGCCTAGGCTCTGTCCAGAGTTGGTTTTGTCATCTTGGGTGTGCCTCTTACATGTGTAGAATAATCCTATTCATAGCTTATCAAAGGAGCACGTCATTCTTGCATGTGTTGATTACTTTTAAGTGGGTTTTTGGGCATTATTTGGTATGTCATACCTCTATCTTTTTTCGGTTTAGTGGCCTCTTGAATGCTTCACATACTTGTTGTTTTGAGGTCCCAAAAATGTTGATTTGAAAATGATGAATAAAGGCACAAAAACTTTACAAGCAAAGAAATAAGAAGGGTGAACCACCCTTTAACTGAAAATAGCCTCAAACCACCATTTTTAGGTCATAAAAATAGAGTTTTTTACAATTCAAAACTAGTCCAAAAATAGTGGAAAGAGATCGGAAAACAATTGTGCAAAGCAAGCTTAAAAGGAGAGTGCTATACCTCTTGAAGCCAAGACACAATTGAGGCAATAAATCAAGGCAAGACTACCTTCTAAAGCTCAAAGAGGGTCCCAAGTAACCTCACCCCAAAGATAAACAACTTTGGTTAAGGGTTGATAAGCAAACTTAAAGTGTATCTATACTTATATGCACAAAAGTTCAAGAGAGAGAGAGAGAGATAATTGTAGAGCGAGAGACTCCCAAAAAATTTTCAACCTTGAAAACAATAGAAAAGGTCCTCTGTATATAGAAATATATGGCTTCAGGTTGAAAATATCAATATAGGATAGCTGGAGCAGTATGGAACAGCTCGAAGGAAAATATCTGCAAAAAATTGCCTTTTTTGCACCAATGGCCGACCGACCATCACTGGTGATCGACAAACCTCATCCATGGCAGACACACTTCACCCCTGGCCGACACATGGCCATCAAACCTCACTAGTGGCCGACAAGCAAAAAATTGGTTTCTGTCCCCAACTTCAAATCGACGTATCTCCTTCATCCAAACTCCTTTGCAGGTCATTCTTGAGTCTAAATTGAAACCCCGGAAGTAATCTTTCCAATGGTGGTATCCTTGCATCAAAATTCCAATTTTGCAAAAAGATATACCTATTTTAGTGAAAACTGCTCAGTTTTGGTCCTAACCGGATTCATGCCTAACTTCTCCTCAACTAGTTTTCTTCTCTCCCCTTCTATTTTCTTCAACTCCAAACCTCTAAATAAGGTGTTTTGAAAGATTTTTCGAAGAGTTCACATCTTTTTCATTTATTTCCGCTTTGTCCTTGCTCGTTTTACCGAAAAGCGCAACATTTAACAAAATGCGAGCCTTGGAATCATCATAGAAACTTTTTCAAAAATATTTTGAAAGAGAGGGTTTTAAGGTCTAAAATCATTTTGGTCAAAATAGTTTTGGTCCAAAATGGGGTGTAAGGTTGGGATTTGACGCTCCCCTTGCCGAAGAAATCGAACATTTGCATAGCATAACTTTCATCCTCAAGTAATCAATCAATGGTGCCTAAGTCTGAAAGGCGGTCAAAAATTGGGTGTCTACAGTGAGTAACCACTAGATCACTAAACAATCTCATATTATAACATTAGAAGATATGCGAGTACAAAGATACTCATACATATACGTAAAATTATACCATGTCAAAACCATATGATTCCATTACATAACTTCTTAAATCCAATTTATTTAATTAACCACAACTAGTTAACTTAAATAAATAAGCATGCCTCAAATGCGACATGACATCCTTTTCAGTTCATTCAATTACCCATTTGTTCATTGAATCAAATAATTAAACAATTCATAATAACATTTAACAAAGCATCAAATACATTTTATACAGTTTTATGAGATGAATGCATATACTATGTCATGCTCAAAATATTTTTCTCATTTTTTGAAAATCTTATGCACAATGCTAATTTGAAAACACATTAATCCAACAATTTCAATATAATTTGATAGTGGTAAATACAACTTAGGTAATCCCTAGGCTAGTGTCTGCAAGTAGGCATATCGAGCACTACCAAATCGCCACTTTATCGGTCTCTCACCGAAAGGGCAATGGTATATCTTCCGTACGTGTTTTCGGTCTTTCACCATGGACACTCAGGCCAACCTAAACCAATATCAAACTACACCCCCTATCCGGACTTACCGATGTATTTACCCAAAACAAATCCAAATGATCTTGTTTACAGAAACAATTCTTTTCTCAAAACAATAGTTTCCAATTGCAATTCGAAATCCATGATAATAATGAAATGGAATGGCAATGCAATATATAACAATGCATTAAAATAGTTCCAATTTCGATTCCACCACACAAGGCTCCATTGTGATCAATTTCTATATCTCTATCAATGTAATACCATAATACAATCCCAAGAGATAAGATAATAATGTCAATGTTTATGTATTTACCACATGTAAATCAACAACTTCCAACATAGTCTTTTCAAGACAATTCAACAACATTCTTTATACACAACAAAACTTCCAAAATCAAACATTTTCTTATCTTTCCAAGAATCTCATTTAAATACCAACATGGTAATCCTCTGCCGGCTACCAAAACCAAAACTTCTAAACAATAGGTTCATCAATAGCAATAACATATGACACCAAAGCGGGTTCAAGCTTTCATCAATTTCTAACTCACATACTTTATCAATGAAATGCAATTACAATCTTTCTAAAACTCATCCCCATCCCAAATATTAAATAGAATCAAATTCTCATTTTTCTCATGCAAGTAAAATATCGGGATCTTCAAGTTCAATCGTAATTCTCACTAAGCATAAGTGAATATTCCAATGCTTAATTAATTATATCAAAATCTCCTCTTAACTATAATTATAAAATATAACATGAGTGTTCACTTTCCAATTATCAACATTAACCCTATCAAATTAAACCAAGGGAAAATAAATAAATAAAAGTTTTAATAACTCATTTTTGTTTTAATCCAATTCATCAATTTGCTTCAAACAAGCTAAAATCACATTCTTTTCTTTTCTTTTCTTTTCAAAGACTGCCAAAACCGTTCAAATATCTCATAAAAATTTTGAAGTATGAAATTATTATTATTATAACATTACTCAACTAGTATAACTAGGAACCCAAGACCATACCATATCAACTTAATATCGCTTATTTCTCTAAATTTCATACTTTGTCAACTTCATCACTTTTAATCTCATAATATTAAAGTTATGAATTAAACCCAATAACACTCCTTTAATTACGAAGGATTTAAAATATTAACCAAACTAATTTAATTCATCAAATTAGTAAGTCCATTATTTTCACCATCTTCCAAATTAATAACACCCAACATAACCTCACATGTCTCATCTCTCAAATACACCCACATTTCATGCATAGCCAATTTTTCCTAAATCTCAACAAATAAAAATTTCACAATTTTTTTCTAAAATTACCTAATCAACATGGTATTTACCTCAAAAATTATAAAATATGTCCAAGAGTAACATTTTCAAGGTTGTGAGTTCAAAAATCTACATTTCACATTTTCATTTTCACAAAAATGAACACAACATAATCATCAACATATTATTTTGCATAAAATATCATAACTATAACACTTTTAGAGTTTTTAATCCCAAAACAACTCTATAATCTCAACTCAACAATTTACACAATATTCCTCAATACCAATTTATTTTTCTCAAAAATAAATTTCAAAACTCAAGGATGAGATAAATATTTCAATATTATTTTCTCAAAATAAATTATCTAACCATAATATGAAGTAGATACAACCCATACAACTATAAATTTTATTTTTAGATTTGTTAACAAAATTATCAACACAAGATGATTTTCCCAAATCAAGTTTCAAATATCAATGTCCTTAACACTTCAACATAATTTTTCTTTCAAAAATTTTCCAAACAAAAATCTAAAAAAAAAATACATATATATATATATATATATCTGTGTGTGTGTGTGTATATATATATATGCAATACTTCTTATAATGACATTTTTTCTCAAAATAATCCTAACATAAGTTTAATGTAATAATATGAAGAAAGTCCTTACCTCAAATATGAAGAAAAGCTAATCCGAAAATGCAAACATCACCCAATCATGGATCCAAGACCACCATTGCGAAGATCACGACGAGCTCTCTGACTTTCATTTACAACACTTTTACAAAATCTCACTCTAAAGACTCATTTTAAGTTCAAAGATTGAGCAATAATGAAAGAAGAAAAAAAGAGAGAGACGGTGAGAAAGGGAGAAAAAGAGACGCAGAGAGAGGGGGGAAGATGCCTCTGCAAATGCAAGCCAAAAAAGAAAAAAAAAAGAAAAGAAGGACAAAATGGAGGCTGCCCCACGTGCGTTGCCTTCCCAAAGGGTCGGTCTTTTCTAAAAAAATATATAATATAATTTTTTGTAATAATATCTTTAAATTTTATAATATAAATTATAAAATTATATAATTTTTTTCACCACAAAATATAATATTTTTGTATACCACAAAATATAATATTTTGTTTACCACGAAATATACACATATTTTATTCAGTATAAAAATATATAATTTTTCACCATATAGTACACACCATAAAATCAACTATTAAATATTTATTATAATCCTATATAATAAATAATAACAACTCGCAAAGTGGTTATCACCAATCACATAATTAAAAAAGACCAAACAGTTAAACATGAGTAATTAAACAAACTCAAATTAAATTCAATATAAATTATGGGTCTCACCCATAAGTCAAACATGGTCCAATTATATATCAAAACAGACCCAACAAATTTATCTCAAATCATGGTCCAAACACCCAAAACTCAAATTTCAAATTCTGCTATAAATTAAACTGAACACCAATCAGTCTGCAAATTCACATAAAATAAATGCACACCATTAAATTTCAAAAATTTTATCCAACATGCTAGACTCTTATAAGAACAACATAATAAAAATTTCATAATTTCTGAGATCGAAAATTATATTTTTTTAAAAAAAAATTATTACAAAATTGAACTATTTTCACATATAACTTTTCACAACATTCCAATCCAATTATTAGTCAATTAATTTATGCACTGACTATTTAAAAAAATATATTTTGGATTATCACATTTGCCGACATCATTCACCCTAGGATTTGGTTCCTACGCTCATTCATTTTTGTTCTTTCCTCTGGCATTAGGATCCACATGTTCCTCCTCTTCACTGTAGATCTCATCCCCAATTCTCTCTTCCTCTCCATTATTGGCCATCTATCCTACTAAGTTCTCATAAACGGCGCCAAATTGTAGGTGTTGATTTTCGACCACACAACCAAACAGGGAACTTAGCAGGAGAGAACCGACAAAATAGATTGAGCCAACTACCTACCAACAAGAAGATGAGAATACGATGGTGGTTCGCCTATCTGGGGGCACTACGATCAAGTCAATAAACCTTATCTCTCACAGATATCAAAATAGTAGTTAAACTCACAAGTCAAAACTTACCTCAAACCCATAAGGGTGCCTCACTTTTATAATCAGCAGTGACCTGGTCCCTTAGTAGCCTCACTCCATTAGACTCAAGCTCAATGCTCATTCTGAACTCTCGACTAAATAGGGATAAACTCCTCATGAGCCTTATCCTTATCCAAATTGAGAGTCTCCTCTGTTCTAGGACTCTTGTCTCTTATTCGAATACTTCGGGATTCCGGCATTACCGTAGAACGTCTCGGCAATGCCGTGGTTACCTCGGCAACATGGCACCTTAGCCAATATCTCGGAGCTATCTTGGTCACATAGAGTCATTCGCAAGATACTTCCCCACACTTATTATTATCATTATTATTATTATTATTATTACATATATAAATATTATTTTATTTGTTTTTGCTTTACAGAACCTGTCTATAAATTAAGGCCCCGTTTGTTTCACTGGATATAAAATGGAGGATATAATATGATGTGAGATTTAGTCAAGATATATAATGAATAGGATATAGGTATTGGATAGTATATCTCCCAAGTCCTGTTTGTTTCACTGGATATAAAATGGAAGATATAATATGCATGTTTGTTTTATAAAATATATTGTGGGATATAACAAATAATTTCCAAGATTGCCCTCATAATATTAAATTAAATTAAATTATATTATATTAAATTCAAAATTTATATTAAATTATATTATATTATATTAAATAAAATAATATTATATTAAATTAAATTCGAAATTTGTATTAAATTATATTAAATTAAATTAAATTAAATAATATTATATTATATTAAATTAAATTCAAAATTTGTATTAAATTATATTATATTAAATTAAATTAAATTAAATAATATTATATTAAATTAAATTCAATAATATTTATATTCAATTAAATTATATTATATTAAATTAAATTAAATAATATTTTATTAAATTCAATTAAATTCAAAATTTGTATTAAATCAAATTAAATAATATTATATTATATTAAATTAAATTAAATTAAATAATATTATATTAAATTCAATTCAATAATATTTATATTAAATTAAATTCAATTCAATTCAATTCAATAATATTATATTAAATTCAAAATTTGTATTAAATTAAATAATATTATATTATATTATATTAAATTCAATTCAATAATATTTATATTATATTAAATTCAATAATATTAAATTAAATTCAATAATTATATTATATTATATTATATTCAAAAAATATATTAAATTATATTATGTTAGATAAACGAGGGTATATTGGACTTTTTAACTCATATCTCACATGAGGGGATATGATATAACATGGGGGGTTTGGGATTGTATATCCTCCAAATTTGGGGGATATACAATCCGAAGGTATATTATATCCCCTTCAAATAAAATTTGCAAACATGAGATATGTGGGTCCCATTGGATATCATTTCCAATCCCAATCTCCATATCCTGCAAACAAACAGCCCCTAAGGCCGCAAGCCTCAAAGAGGCGGAGGCAGAGAGCTAGGAGGGGAGCTCCAAGAAGAGTAGGAAAGAGTGGGAGAATGTTTAGTTTGTGGAGTGGTAGTTTTATACTGATGTTGAATTAAATTTTTTTTTTTTTTTAAAGGATTGAGATGAAATTCTAATTAAATAATTAAAATTTAATTTTATAAAATTTTTATTGATTTGAATACTATTATATAATTTTATATTTTTATGTAAATAATATTTTTATCAAATTATGTGTTCACTAGTTATAAATACATGTTATATAATTGTTTTCAATGCTTGTGTGTTAAAATTGATAGGAGAGTCATATCTAAGACAGATTATGCATCCACCGTAGTTTAATGATAATTTAATGGTGATGATCAATGCTAAACTAAGATAATTCATGCCTTTCTGGTTTGAAAACACAAATATTTTTAAATGGTGTATCTCGACCAAGGTACATCTTACTATCTAATTCACTGATTTTTTACAATTTAAATATAATGACTCCCAATTATAAGGTTAGTAGTGAATTCAAAATTTTAAGATTTTTCTCATTTTATTGCACATCATTTCATGTTCAAGCCACAAAAGTGTCTAAATTAGAAGCAACTTGTCATAATCTTTGTGGTTCTTTGTGGTTCGACATTCATTCTCAACTGCTATATTTTAGAGTAGTGGTTATTACTCAATTTTTAATCAGTATATTTTGATATGCAAACGACCTACCAGCCTTCATTATAACTCAATTGTAACTTTTGAATGCATTTTGGATATTTACCCAACAAAAAACCATGTGATAACTTATTTAACCATACAGGTTCCTTTTTTTTTTAAAACTAATTATGAAAAAAATGCATCAAATAGAATTATAATTTATTTAAATCTTTATTAAACTAATAATCCATAAAACTATAATTATAAAAGTTAATTTATAAAGTGTTACCAAGCGGGCATTGTATATTAGGCAAACTATTAAGCAGATTCTTTGGAAAACAACATAATTAAGCATTGGATTTGCTATAACCTGAAATTGTTTACATGCAACATAAGCTTATACAATTCAAGGTAAACAACAAATGCAGCTCCAAGTTCAAAATATCGAAAGAGATTTTCTTTTTCTTTTTTTTTTTTGTTCTTTTTTTTTTTTTTTTTGGAAGAATTGGGCTATAAATCTCATTTCTTAATTTGGTGACAGTTCCTTTAATTTAATGATATAAAAGACTAATAATTCATCAATAGCAGTATATCAACATTCACTTTAATTCATCATCTGTTGAAGATTTTCCATCAAATATCCTCCGTCTTGCTTGAGTTGCCTGCAACATGAAAAATTTCTCCAATGAAATCCTACTAAAATGGATGAAGAAGCAAAAACACATTCAAATCGAATTCTGATCCTCTTCATCACATAATCAACAATTGTGCAAAAAGCAATTTCAACAAATTAATATTTTAAACTTAAGACAACTAAATATATATATATTAAAACTCATGATAATTTAAAAAATCGTGAATTTTGAATTTGGTTATATCTGCAACCACGTGTAAAATGAAGATTTCCATTTCGAACTGGTAATGAAATGGATCTTGATCCTCCAACGAAGATCCTATAAAAGATGCTATGCTCAAAAGCACAAACACTTCCAAAAAGAGTAACGTTAGATATCTTAAAAATTCTATCAAAAATTCTATCAAATGTCTTACATTTTTGCTTCTAAAAATGTGATAGGTATTGACACTTTTTGAATACTTTTTAAGACATTTCAGACACATGTCCACACGTAGGGATGGCCATTTTTTCTTGCCCCGCTCTGCCCCTACATCCCTCCTCTGCCCTACATGGATTTTCTCCACCTCAATGAGGAAGTGGAGCGAGGACAGAATTTGTTTCCCCCACCCCTGCCTCATTTATATTTACTAAATATATTTATTTGTTTATTATATATATCATTTAATTTTGTTTTTGTATATGATAAAATTAAAACTCAAAATATTACACTTAGTTTTCATTTTCAATCATTTTTTTCTCATCTTACATCTTGTGACTTTCATTATTATAAATCACTACCTATAAGATATTATATTATTTAAAAAAATTATTAATATTTTTATTTTTTAAGTTATGAAATTAATCTACTCTCATCCCATTTCTGCCCTACCCCCATTACCAACCCGATTTGGCCCGCCCCTAGTACAATATGGACAAGGGAGGGAGACAACAAACCCGTCCCGTGGCCATCTCTATCCACATGTGCTTTATTATTATTGTTGTCCCAAACACACTTTGGATAGTGTCCACGCGTGCATCACTTACACACGCACCAAATATATTATAAGTTTAAAGAAAATAACTTAAGATCAACAGTAAAAGAAAAACAAAATAAGTTCATACTTATTGATCTCTCCTTTATACTTTAAAAATTAGTCTTATTTTGTATTTTTGTATTATGTTTAAATGAAATTTTCATATAAATGGCGTAAATAAACACAAAAAGTTATACATTTTGTGTGCGTGTGTGTCTCTGATATGTTTTATCCTTTTTCTTTTGTCAATGTATTCTCATGTCCCGTGTCTAAGTTTTTGAGTTGTTACTGTTATGGGTTTTGGGTCCAATCCTCCCATCCAATTCACAATAGCTACTGATAGGGAAAGATGAAAGGGAAAGAAAATTTGAAACTCTGCAAATAGAAATTAAATTTTAACACCCCAAATTTTCTATCATCGTTTCGTCAATTTTCCTTTCAATGGTGTGACAGATTCAAATGGATTTTCAGGTTAGAGCAAATAAAAAGCTTCAAGAGGTAAAAGCGAGAGAAATTTGACCTGTTTATCCCAATTTGTACTTCTTGTTATTATAGCAAGCATGATTGTTTGAACAAAAGCACCAGCCTGTATTCCAATCCACAAGCCTTTTCCTCTTAATTGTACCCAAAAGGCCAATATGGCAGCAATAGGAATTCCACAAAGATAGAATGCCCCAAGGTTGACATATGCCCCTATATGTTGCCACCCACATCCCCTAGCAACACCTGCTTATATTTTTAAATATGACATGATTTCATTTTTCAAAATTTCAAATATATACCAAGCATTGATAGGGGAAAAAATGTAACCTGAGAGGACTCCTTGTATGCTATCCATGATAACCGATAAGCAAACCAGAGGAGCCATGGCCGTGACATAATCCACGACTTCTTTCTCGTTGCTGAAGGTGTAGCCAAAGACGCGTCTACAGGCAAACAGGGTTGCACTCACTACTGTAGTCTCTGCGACTGCAAGTAACATCACGGCAAATACAGCTACACGAGCCCCTTGTGGATTCCCAGCTCCCAATTCATTTGAAACTCTAGTGCTAAAAAAATCAAAGAAATAAAGAGCAGTTACATAGACATCTATGAAACACCAACACTTCAAAATAAGTGTCGTATCCATGTCGGACACTTGGACACTTCGGGGACACGCGTACACGTCGAGGACAAGTATGAGACACACCACATGGCGTATCCTTTTATTTAATTAATTTATTTTTAAGAGACACGCTAGAAACACTTTGAAGACACACTATTGTTTTTTTTCCAATTTTCTTTAGTATTTTTGATGAATATAGAATGTTTATTATTTTTTTCTTAGATTTAAATAATTAATAAATCATTCATAGTAAAATATATAAACTATAAGTGTTAATTTATTTATTTTTAAAAATAAAATATAGAATTAGAATTAGTTTTTGTTAATATTGATTGTTTGTGGATGTAATATTACTCTAAATAAAAATATATGAAAACGTATTTTATTGATGTATTCCCGCCATATCCGTGTTCTAATTTTTTTTGAAATTGCCGTGTTCCATATCCACATATGTATTTGTACTCGTATCCATATCCGTACTTCGTAGATAGACATAATTGTACATAATTACATGTACATAATTACATGAAATTGCCGTGTTACATGTATACATGTCATTTGCAACATATTAACTGAACTAACCTCACGGCAGCACCAAATCCATAGGGTATTGCATAGAGTGTTGCAATAGTATTGAGACTGCTCATAAAAACAACCAAAATAAATAGTAAATAAATAAATTGTTGGAGTTGTTATACCAAACTCAATATCACAATTCCATAATGCTGGTGACCCACTCTTTTAAATTCACAAATTCATTCACAATGATGTGGTAATAGAGTTGAGCCCTACATTATTAGTTATGTAACAAATCAGAAATTGACACATATCATATACCACATCATTATGGACATAATTGTGTGAAATTTTTTGAGGGTGTCAAATATTTTTCTTCCTATTTATATTTTGAATATTCAGAAATGTTGAGGATATTAACAATAAACTTTGTCATTCTCTCTAACAGTTTAATCATTAGTTGAACTAGTATTGTGATAAAGAACATACCATACAGACAATACAGAAGTTTCAAGCTGTGGATTTGGTAAAAGCCCAGAAAGCAAGATAAGCAACTCGAATGACCACCATTCAAGACTGCATTCATCACCATTTAGGAAAGGAAAAACATCATAACTCTGTTTAACAAATTCACAAAAACAAATAAGTTAAATAATTGAAAAAATAAAATAAAATAAAATTACCAAATCATAACAGCGGAGGGAATGGCAAAACTAAAGAACTCGCCAACTCCCCGTAACACCTCCATGGAAATTGGGACCCTAGTTTTTTCACAAGAAGAAGAGTACTTCATGTACAATACGAGGAAGATCACGTTCAACCAAATCGAAATATCAATTGCTAATGCACCTCCAAGGTTATCCAATCCGGACTTAAACACTAGAACCCAACAAAGAGGTATGTGGAAAGCAAGAGTGGCACATGAGCTTATAAGCATGGGAAGTGTCAAACTTTGCATTTGGAAGTATCGAACAAGCGGTTGAAGAATCGCATAAGCAAAGAGGGCGGGAACAAGCCAAGTTATGAATTTACCGGCTTCTTGTGAAATTAAAGGGTCTTGGCCTATGAAAATGAGTATTTTTCCCATAAAAATCCATAATATGGAGAGAGGAAGACAAAATATGACTAGGGAGAAAATAGCAGTGTAAGTTTGAGTTCCAAGTTTTTGGTATTGTTGAGCTCCATATGCCTGCCCACATAGAGTTTCCAAAGCACAAGCCATCCCTAACTGTAAGACAAATTGAAAATCTAGTTAATTAGTTACAATATCAATTCAAGAAATCTCTATTAGGTTACTCAATTTGAATCATTTGTTTCTTTTCTTGTCATATCCATATAAATCTGTTGTATATGTTTGTATATTTTTGTGGTCGTTCTAAGGACTAGTCTAGAGGTCTAAGTGTTTAATAGTTGCGGATGAGACAGTTGTTTACCAGGTGTGATATTTAAGTTTGAATCTCATTGTTGCACGAAGTAACAACTTTTCCTTATTTTTCTCGTACCAATTGTAAAAATCAAAAATGGACTAATAACCATCTAAAGAAAACTTCAGTCATGTAAAATGAACATCACAGCCAGGGCCAGCAATCACCAACAACGTTTTCCTAGCTTTTACTATGGCAACAAATTATTTTATGTGTGAAAATATGAAGTAACAATTACATTTGTGTTGTATGTCAGGTAATTTTAAATTGACTAAAAACTGAAAATATTTCAAACATTATGTACAATCGATGTAAGATAAGTATTTTGAGGTCTTGTTTGTCTGTCAAAATGGGAGTACGAGAGGTAATAATGTGGAACTCACTTGTTTTCTTGTATGGTACTCACTTTTTTTTCTTCTTTTTTTTTTCCTTTTCATATTCAAGTCTCTATTCCCATCAAACAAAAATAGCGAAATTGTCCATTCAAGACACCCCAAGAAAATATAATTAAAAAAAATAAAAAAAAGCTTTACTCTAGTCTTCGGGACAAATTAGATTTAAATGGAAACTAGGTAAAAGAATTACAAACTAATAGAAACCTTTTATTGTATGAGAAGTTAAAAAAATAATTACAAACACATAAAATCAGATTTTTGAAAGATCAGTTTGCTCCTTTCATCTTTCTGTTCGTGTTTCAACTTTAAAAAACTTGCCACCGAATTGAAATTAAAATCCTCAATTCCCACTTATTTATTGTTTCCCCCTGAACAATGCTAGCTGAAAACTGCACCCTTTCCTTTGTATAGTATTTCATTTTGTGAAGTAGGGTATACTTGTTTCACTTAACCAAAATGTCCTCATCCATGGACAGGTGTAGAGGAGGCCACTGTGGATGCTGCCTATTCATTTAAAAAATTATAGAAATTTTAAATTGAATAGTAGAGAAAATCATCGTAAAATATAGGCATCAAGTAAGTATGTGCTCTGGTACAAATCAAAATTATAATTATACTTACTTGCACCAAAACAGGTATCTTATTTACATCTTCATATTTTTGTAATTACTTGCACTCCCTAAAGTCTTATTTAAAAAGTCAAAAGTAAAAAATCTAGGAAGAATTCCGAAAAAGTGGTGTATAGAAAAAATCATTTTAAAATAATGGAAGAACAAGTAGTTTATACATAAATTTATACATTAAAAATTTGTACTATCATCATTTTAAAATTATTTTTTCTACCCTAAACTTTTTTGAAAAGTAACTTTTGGTTTTTTTTTTTGTTGTTGAAAATGTTAACAATATTGTTTAAAGACAATTTACCATATGTACTGTGATAACCTTTGATGGTGTAATGAGAGTTCCAAAATACTATAAAGATAATATGATAATTTTTCTATTAAAAAAAAATACTCACAAAACTTTCTTCATAACAAAAAAATAATTAATTAATTAATTTTTAACAATTACTAAATGTATTAACTTTTAAAATTAAAAAAATAAAATATTATTAAAAAGATAATTCTCAAACCCCACTTTATTGACAATCTTAAAAACATTTGGATGCAATGTATGTTTGGCTCTCTCATTTTTAAAAAAGGGCACACTACATGACAAATGACTGAAAGAGTGACTATGTTTGGAGAAAATGTGCCCAATTGCTTTGACATTAGTTTTAAAAAGTGTGTATTTTCTTGGCTTCCAAGGTTTTGAATGATAAATTTGTTTATTTTAATGTCAGTAATCAAGATTTTTAACTTCTTCATTATAATTATTATGGGGTAGAAATCTGTCTAACATCAATTCCATGGAGACTCTTAACTAATCTTGTAAGGTGTGTTTTAAAAGATATTTTCAGTCAAAGAAGGACAAAATTGTGCGTGGATAGTCCGCATATAAAAGGGAAAGAGTAATGTAAGGGATTCCAAATGTTTTATCAATATTTTTACTAAATGTCTCACATGGGTGAGAATGTGAGACATTTGGTAAAAATATTGACAAATTATTTGGAGTCCCTAACATTTTTCAAAGGGAAAAAGTAAGTAAATTTGTAATAAAATTAATACAATTAGAATTACAAAAACTAAAATGGTAGATAATACAAACTACGGATGTAATTTACAGAATAACATAGTGATGTCATAATTTTAACCAATTTGGGGAGGCTGCTGTGCACCATGCACAGTAGTGACTGTTGCGCAGTCAATGGAGCCTTTTTCGGATCTCATTTCGACGATTCGAATCGTTCAATTTTTAAAAAATATTTAGTAGAATATGCAGACAAAAATTCAAATTAATCAAATTTCGATATCCCTTTCATCAAGACATGTTTGTATTCATATTTATACTTAAAATTAAATTTACCATTCAATTTTTTAGATACAAATATGTCTAGATGAAAAGGATACCAATCTTTGATTAACTTAAATTTTTACAGGTATATTCTACTCAATGTTTTTTAAAACGTGAATGGTTTGGATCGTCAGAATGAAGGCCAAAAAAGGCTCCATTAACCGTGCAACAGTGGCTGCTGCACATGGTGTGCAGCAGTCTTCCCAATGCCAATTTTAACACTAAAATAACTTACCACGTTTACACATATATATATATATATATTTGTGTGTGAAAAATCAAAAAAAAAACCATGTTCACAGTGTTCATCTTGGATGTGTCGTGGATTAGATGCATGTAAGATGAATGGTACAACACATTTCACTTGCACATCTATATTTCTCAAAGGATAAATTACATCTATGCTCTTTAAAATTTGGGTTTAATACATATTATCTTTTGACATTTGAAAAATTACACTAGCCCTCTTGTCATTGTAATTATTTAGACAGAATAAAAACATTAAACTCATACACTCTCTTTTTTCTTACTTTATTTTACTTCCTCTAATTCTTTTCCTTTCATTTTCTTTGCTTTACCCTTTTTTTTTTTCAATATAATTTCTTCTATTTTTCTATTAGGAGTTGCTGAATTTTATATAAGCAGGAAGTTTGTAAAATGAGACTATTAACTATAAAGGTGAAAATGTAATTTTAAGAACATCAAGGAATGAGATGTAATTAGATCAAATTTCAAGAGTGTCAATATAATTTACTCTTTCTTTAATTATTTTCACTTTTTTCCGCTTATTTATAATATTTGGTGCAATGTGTATTTGGGTTGAAGGATCTATCTAGAAGATTATCTGTACAAAAAGTTATATTAATTAAAATTAATAATTATATTTTTCTTTTAAAAAATAATAATTTATTCTCAAAATCATATTCACAATTCATATTTTTGAAAGTAAATATGATTTGATCATATAATTATCAATATTTTATCAATTTAATTTTTTACATAAATTATCTTTATGACATGATGTACTTCATATTATTAAAATAAATTATCCATCAGGCCAAACAAATTGCACAACACCCTATTGTGACAATCTCATTAAAAAGAATAAAGATAAGAATGGCACAAAAGACTGAAAGAGTGACTTTCTAGGCTCTTAGAAAAATATACACCAGCTGTTCTAAATGTGACAATAGTTTGAGTGTGTATTTTCTTGGCTCCCAAAGTTTACTAAAAAATGAATCCAAAAACACTAAATAAAATTTCTTAAATGAATCCATCCATAACAGTGGTGGTTTACTAAAAAATGGATAAGGAAAATTATATTGTACGATTAATAATATCAATTCTATTATTAAGTAGTAGGGATGGCAAAATTTCTCAACCCAATTGTATTTGACTAAATTTAATTTTAATTAAAAAAAAAAGTTTGGGAGGGTATTAATAGAATAGGGCCAATTATAAAAATATACAAGTCAAAATTGCCAAGATTTTGGGTTAAAAATTTTGAAATTATATCATCAAAAATAATTAAATTTAAAATGAAGAATTCACATGTAAAACTCAAATATCCTCGACCTATTTCGATCCCTAAATAATTCCATGAAAATCACTTCATTTTTTACATATAATTTTACTCATTAAAATTTTTTCCATGTCTGAACCTAAAAGGTTAGAATTGTCTTGATGCATACCACACATAGAAATAGAAATATCTAAGACATCCCCTACTCCATCTTATCAAGTCCACTAAAACTACATGAAAACTCCATGCAATCACTATCGTATAATGATGTTTTAAATCAATTCAAAATTTTATAGGTAAAATATATTAAATTACGTTCATTTGAAAATAAATGATGACTGACTTAGGCCTCGTTTGGGAACTGACTATTTTAGTTAAAAAGTCAAAAAATCAACTAAAACTAGTCACATCACATCTCTACTTTTCTACACATCTTTTCATAAAAAGCCAAAAAGTTACTAAAATAGCCTGTTCGTATATGTTTTTGATCGGCTGAGAATATCATGCAAATAATATTACATAATTCTTCAAAAATATCTAATAATTGTCTCAATAATAGACATTAGTAAACTAAGTAAAACAAACTTCTACGCAAGCATTGTTTTTTTTTTTTTTATTAAAATAAAATTTTGGTTCTGGTTGGTGTATTTTATTATAAGTTTGAAGTTCTTAATTAGAAATTTATTATTAATTTAATTAGTTGTTTTAACTTACTCATTAGTTATAAAACATAGACCCCTGACACATATTTTTTAAATAATTAATAAAAAAATAAAATAAAATAAAAACTGCAAACAACATTAATAAACTATAACAAACAGTGCCTACATCTGAACTTGTTTTCATTTGCCACCGAAGTTTCCTTCAACATTAAAGTTTTTTTCATTTTAGGGAATAAAATGGGTTTGGGGATTTCCAAACTTACATTAATCAATCATTTTTTTTTAAGTCTAAACCACCGGTATCCGAAAGTCCATTCAGGACGCCAACTAATCCGGTTTGAGCTGGGTAGGACCACAAGGGCGGCAAAACTTTCCCAATCAAATTTTAACACAGCTGTGTTTCCAAGTCTCGAACCCAAAATCTTAGTTAAGCTAACAAGCCCCTTTACCAGCTAAGCTAATCAATCATTTTTTTAAAACATATATATATATATATTGAAAATGCATAAGACGCTAAAACATCGTACATATACTGTTACATGTCTGTTTGTTAGTCATGTAAAAAAAATTATCACATAGAACTAGCTTTGTTAAATAGAAGATATTCATGTCCCGGTTGAGAATCGACTAATTTAGTAGGTTCTTGATTTTTTATGAAAAGATATATAAAAAAGTAGAGAGAATAATGTAATAATTTATAGTGACTTTTTGACATTTTAGTTAAAATCTTAAGGCTTTGTTTGAGAAGCCAAAAGCCAGGCTTTTTTTGACTATTTTAGTCACACAAAAAAAAAAAAAGACTTTTTAGCCTAATAAGACAAAATATCACATCCAACCCATAATCATTACATTCTTTCTCTCATAAAAAAATCAAAAAAAACTAAAAGTCCTTTCCAAACGAAACTTTTTAACCCTAGACTAAAATAGCCAAAAAAATCAAAAAATCAAAAAATCAACCCACTTCCCAAACGAACCCTTCAAGTGAGGCTATAGAGCCCAGGAGACTATTAATCCAATTGCATAAAACAAGGGATAAAACAAACAAGGCCTGGAATCATATTATGGGTTAATTACACTTTGGGTAAATTACACTTACACCCCTGAGGTTTGGATTTAATACATATCACTCTGACGTTTGAGAAATTATACTAATCCCCTGTCATTATAATTATTTAGACGAAATGATTAAACTCGTACACTCTCTCTTTTCTTGTTTTGCTCTTTTTTTTCTTTTTCTTTTTTTTTCCAAAATAATTTTTTTTGTTTTTCTCCTAGGAGTTGTTACTTTTTAAATAAACAGGAGAGTTTGTGAAATGAGGCCATTAACTATAGAGGTGAGAATGTAATTTCCAGAACATTAGGGGATGGAATGTAATTAGACCAAATCTCAGGAGGTGTCAGTGTAATTTACCCTTACACTTACACACTTTTCATTCTTATAGTTCGATTAAAATTTCAATTCAGCTTCTATTGTTTTAATTTGAATAGTTTTGTCTTTACATTTTAAGTCCAGTTTCAATTTAGTTATTTCATCTAAATTTTTGTTAATTTTGTTTATATGTACATTTTAGCAAAAATTGATAAGTGTCTCAAAATTATTAATTTTTAACCTCTAATTTGAACCGAAGGACTAAATTAAAATTATATTAAAAATATATGGACTAAATTATATTCAATTTGAAACTATAAAAACAAAAATAAAATTTAAATAAAATTATATTAGTGAAAAGTGTAATTAACTAATATAGGAATCTCCACCATTGCTGTAACCAAAATGCCTAGTAACCCAGATTTACCAACCCAAATTTTTCTGGGTTGGTGTTTATGAAGTTTGTGTAGTGTGAATTATACATATAGAATACCCACCCCTAAGGTGGTCCAGTGGTAAGGGCGTACACGTGACTGTGTGGGTAAGGCGCACGGTCACGGGTTCGATTCCCCCTAGGATTAAACTGGGGATTTAAGCGGGAGCCGAGGCGGTGGGTTGCTGTGATTGTTCTCCCGAGGATTAGTCGGACGGGTCAAAAACCAGAGCCTGGATACCTCGGTCATAAAAAAAAAAAAAAGTATACATATAGAATAAATCTAAATCACAAGATCAGTAGCAAAGCCAAAAATTTTAACTCAGAAGGGGCACCATTGAATTAAAATCTTAACAAAATTCAAAATTCAATTTAACTTAATTTTTATTTAATGGCAGAACTAAAAATTAGTGTGATGCAAAAGTTATATTTAATTATAAGCTCAAATTAACTAATTAAATTATATAAAGATGCACACATATAAAGCGATATAGAGAGTGATAGTAAAATAAATAAAAGAAAATGTGAATAAATAATATATAGGGGCTGCTATATATATTTTTTATTTTTTTTCACCGCTTTGAATCACTGAATCATATAACAATATATTATTAATTGTTATTAATTATGTAATAATTATTTATAAACAAATGAATTAATTATGAGTATTCATATAAGAGATGATAGAAAATCAGTGATATATAATATTTCTCTAATATAAAATTTATAAGAAAATTTTAATATAATTAAACATATATATATTTTAAAAAGTCAAAAAAAGATAATGATATAAAAATTTCACAACATTCCTCCAAAGGTTTAAATTGAAATAATTTTTTTTACAGAAAGCAGAATATGTTTGGTTTGAGTTTGGGAGATGAGTTTGGGAGATAAAAAGTACGAAAAGTTGTTTGGTTTGATTTTTTTGGAAAGATGTTTTGAAAAATTATTTTGAAAGAGAGTTTTGGAAAAAGTAATTGATTTATGTGTATGAGAGAGAGATTTGTTTAGAAAACTTGTTTGGTTTATAAGTTTTGGAAAAAAATTTTGAGAAAATTTGTTTGGTTTGAGTTTTTCTGAAAACTCATTTGTAAAGAAATTTTCCTAAAAATTTTTTAGAAATTCAAACCAAACGAACCCATAATTTTCTAAAAATTAAGGGGGGCACATGACCTCTGCGTGCCTCCGCCATTGCACAAGATCATAATTTGAATAATTTCTGAAAGATTTAAGTTTGGATTGGTAGTATTGTTATAGTATAACAGGTGGAGTAAAAAGAGGAAACATGGAAGTACTCCTACTATATATGGTTAAGAGATTTGACAAGAAATTTAAAAAAAGAAATGAAAAATATAGATAAAATATAATTACTTTTCATCAAATTTTACACATTTTCTTTTTTCTTTTTCTAAATTCCTTACCAAATTTTCTAATCAAATTTTCTAACCACACAAGACATTAACTTCCGCGTCTACTAGTGTGAGCTTAATTAGCACATCCCATTGTATGAACAAGAACAAGCAGCACGTAAGAGAGAGAGAGAGAGAGAGAGAGAGAGAGAGAGAGAGAGAATAGGACATGGCAGTTGGTAGTGTTCCATGTAGTGGTAGGTGTCTCTTGAGACAGTGAAACATCGAGATTTAAAAGTAAGAGAGAGAGGAGCTTACGAGAAGGCTGAAGCCGGAGACGCCGGCGAGAGAGACGGCGATAGCGGAGCTAGAGAGAGCAAGCTCACCTAGGTGGCCAACCATCATGGTACAAACAACTTGCAACAAGTACTGTGATAAAGTCACCACCACCATCGGTGCTGCTATCCACCCCACCCTCTTCACCTCTTCTCCCACGTCACCCCATACCCATCTTCTCCTCTCTTCTTTCTCCTCTTTCAATAACAACAATCCCTCTTCCATCTCTCTCCTCTCTCCCACTCAGCCCCTTTTGGAAAGAGAGAGTCTGGCATAGATGGACTCCTCTCTCTCATCCATATCTATCTATATATATATTATTAAAAAGTGAATGATTTCAGATTATCATAAAGTTATATTTTAATTTTTAAAAAATCATTTTAATCTATTTAAAATATATATTTTTTTATATTATAATTAAAACTTATATTTTATAAACAAAACATTCATGGTAACGGTTGACACACAAGATACGTATGTAATTTAAATAAACATAAATAAATATAAAATAATAATAATCTATTATGTATTATTAAAGTTGTAAGAGTGTTTTTATAGACTCTAAAGACTTATATGTTTAATTTTATTTTATTTTTTTATGTTAATAAATATGTTTACTTTATATAATAGTATAAATATATATATTAGGAACGATACATTTACATATATCAGATTAATAAGATTATGAAATATATAATTAAATTAAAAATATGAAAATTAATACATTTTATGAATAGAAAAATATCAACAACTGAGAGATTTAAAAAAAAAAATTTAATTCATAATTACCCATATAACTAGCGAAGGAAAAAATATACAGTACAACTATTATTAAAGTATTTTTAAAAAGTTAAAAAAAATGAAACACAAACACAGTCTCTCTTTTTTTCTTTCTTTTTTAATAATAAAAGATAGATAGATATAACTAACGGGTTCTAATCTGTTTGACTACTTCTTTACTCACCAAATCTCTTTTAACGAGAGGTTTTCGGTTCTACTCTTAAAAAATGAATTTGAGGGAAAGATTAGAAAATAAGATTTTCTTGCAAAGTGTATGAGTATAAGTTTCAACTCCTCTAATGTATTAATTTAATAATTAATCACTAATTTTTACCCATAAAATAAATAGATAGAATAGTAGCGTGGATTCCTAGACAAGAAAGTACATAATAGTGTGGGACGTCTCTATTGTTAATTGTTTATGGGAAGAATAATATTTGAGGGCCCGAAATTATGGGCTTGAATTGGTTCAAAACCCAAAACAACGTCGTTTTGGGTTTTGATTTTTTTTTTTTTCTTCCTTTTCTTTCTTTTTCTTCGTTGAGTTGAACAGAGGTGAGAGAGAGAACACAGAAGCGAGAGAGACATCGTCGCAGCTCATCGGCCGTCGGCGTCCCAGCTCGTCAGCCGATCTCGCAGCTCGTCGCTTGTCGCTCGTCGGCATCACAGCCACGCCTCCACCTCTGCCTCCGCCTGCCGCCGCCTCCGCCTCCACCTCCACCCGATTTTGTTGGCCCCTCCAGTCCAGTTCTTCTCCTTCTTCTTCTCCTCCTCCTCCTCCTTGTTCTCCCTAATTTCGAGCCAAATTCAAGCCCCTATATTCAGGCTCTGTACCATTACTGTTATAGGAAATCAACGACCGGCACCCTTTACAAGGATACGTGTTATATGAAAATTATGATTTTTTTGTGGTGTATATTATGATATTTTTTAATAAAGTTATGAATAATAAATTTACGATATACACTTTAAAATTATGAATAATATGATATTTTGTAATTTTTGTTATAACATTTTATAATGAAAAAAATTATGATTTTTGTAGTAAAAAAGTTATGTTATTTTGCATTTAAATTATGAAATTTTAAACAAAAAATTATCAAAAACGAACCACATACACATTTTTTAAAGTGTATATTATAGCATCTCCGTGGTTGTTATTGTCTATTTGAAAATGACTAATGATTAGGAGTGTAAAAATAGTACGCAGTTCGTGGGCAGCTCGAAATTCGCTCGCGGTTCAGGATGGGCCTGGCCTGTTTAGGCCCGCTTGGGACTAGACGCGAACCCATGGGCCATCACTTTGAAACTTGGCTTGGCCCATCGGCCAGCTTAAGGTCCACTTAGGGCCCGGCCCGGAACTTGACCCGCTCGAAGCCTAGTGTTTTTTTTAATGAAAAATAATAAAATTTTAGTATAAAAAAATTTAAAGAAACAAAAAAAAAATGGTCAGGTCCGCCTAAGCCCGATGTTAGGCCCAAGCCCATTAGGCCTGCCCAAGGCCCGACCCACCAACCCATCCAAGGCCCAAATACCCCCGGGCTTGGGCCTAAGCTTAATTTTTTGGCCCATGACCAGAATTTTGGTGGGAGCCCACGAGGCCTGACGTGGGCCGGGCCGGGCCGGGCCAGATTTACACCCTAACTAATGGTGTAGAAAAATATAGGATAAATTACAAATACACTCCCTGAGATTTGATTAAAATACAAATTGCTCATGTGGTTCTAGAAATTATATTTCACCTCTTGATATTTCTAATTTCATAACAAATCGCTCCTTTTGTTAATAAATCATCGAGTCAATTAACAATTTTTAATGATGTTAAAAATATATTTCAATTAATAATTTGGATAATTTTAATTTTATTTTTTTAGTTAATTTTGCTAAATAAAAAATTCTAATAAGGGAATATTTGTAATTTTTCAAACTATACGGGACAATCTATAATTTAAGCAAATCTCAACAAGTGTATTCATAATTTACCCATAAATGTAAGTTAAATCTAAAATTTTCTTTCGTTTTGTAAGCATTCATTCTATAACAAAACACTCCTAAAGATAAAGATACCTCATAATTTAAAAAAAAGTTAAGGCAAATTATAGTCTTGATTGGTCTTCTAATTTATTTATGAGTTCGCCTTATGTTCAAACAATCAGTCTACAAACTTAAAAATAAAATAAAATAAAAAATAAAATAAAATAAAATTAGAAGATTAGAAAATCACTTAAAAATTTTAATCAAAAGTCAAGATTTACTTATAATACGGATCCACAACAATTTTAAGGCACTATTTCGCATCCCTATATTAGCACACTTTTTTATATTTTTACTTTTTTGAATTATATTATCTCTCTATTTTTTTACACATTTTTTATAAAAAATTAAAAAAATATACTTATATAGATCATCTTATATATCCTCTAAATATACACCATTGATACAATATTCTGAGTATTATTCTGGTTAATTGTTTTGAGATTATGGACCTTCTGTAGTTCAAAGGCTGGGAAAAGAATTGTGGGGCTTACAATCTTTCTGAGTTTTTGGATTAAGGCTTATTTTGGGAAGTAGATTAAAAGTTTTTTTTTTTTTTTCTTTTTGTAAATCTACAGAAAAGTAGAGGAGATGTGATTCAAAAAAGTCAAAAAAATCAAAAAAACTACTTTCAACCATGTTTCCAAAACAAACCTAACTGGAGATAAACTCAATTCTTTACCTATTGTATCAATTTAGACCCTATAATTTTAATTTTACTCTTTAATTTTTTGCATTCTGTTAATTTAGTTCACTTGGTAATGGTTGTTAATAAATTATGGGTTCCAATTAAAGAACATTTGGCCAAAAGTCCCTCATTGATCATTTTAAAGTGAGAAGGACAGTCAAACTTTTTTAATTTATAAGTCCTTGGAGATGAAGCACATAGGACAAACAAATTTGTTTCCATTTTTTTATAGACAATCTTATTTTTAATAACTATTTTTATAATGTAAATTTAAAAATAATATAATTTTTTATTTATATACCGATTTTTAACAAAATTAGTAGTTTTCGAGTCATTTTGTCAAAATCTATAAAATAAGATCCATGTTGACTATAAAATTCTTTTAAAAAAATTGTTATTTTTTTCCCTATTGAAACTAACTTTAAGGCTAAATTTTTACTGTGAATCATATTTAAATTTTATTGTTGAAACAGAATAAAAATTTATTGTTTACATTAATCACGACGGTATTTTTTATAAGAATTTCATAGTCAATCTAAATCTTATTTGATAGATCTTGATGAGAGAATTTAAAAATATTAATTTTATTAAAATCGACATTTAGTTCAAAAATTTTATCATTTTAAATTTTAAAATATTAAATTAGTCACTAATAATATTTTGATAATAATAATGTGTGCTGCACTTTTTAAAAAAAAAAATTTGTATTTGTCCTTAATATATTAAAATTTTATTATAAGGGTGCTTTGACCAAGTCCCCTAAAATTAAGGCAATAATTTCTTTAAAGAAAATAAAACTTTTCAAATTAGACCTCTAACTCTTGAATAAGTAATAAATTTCTTCTTATACACATAATATGCATTATAGTTCTTGTATATTAAGGGAAAAAATTATATGCATTATAATACTTGTATATTAGGATAACGAGGTATTTGTTATTTGTAAATAAAATCACCCACCTCTCAAACATTTTTAGGGCTTATTTTGGAAAGAACTATAAAAAATAGAAAGTTAAAAAAATCAGTAAAAAACGTTAAAATGTCAAAAATTTATTAAAAAAATCAAAGATTTTCTCGTCTTTACTTTTGGCATGTTTTTTACAAAAAACCAAAAAATTACCACTAACATATTAATTTTTTTCACCTCATATTTTAGTCACAAAATCAAAAAATTATAAAAATAGCCTATTTCCCAACCAACCAATTCGTATCATTTGCCTTTTGATTCAATCTAATTTCTAAAGAGGAGTTATTAATTAAATTAAATTGACATAGTGTAAAATTAATGCAATTAAAATGATAAAGACCATATTTATATATATATATACATAATAGTAAATTATAGGAATTATTGATGTAATTGTTCAAAAAAATGTCAGTATCACATGAAAATTATTGGGGTAAATTACATTTTACCTCTTTCATGTTTGGTCACTTACTTTAGCCCTTAAAATTTATTTTTCTCATTTTGACCATTCAAATATATTTCAAGTTTTTTTAAATTTACTTCTAGAATTAGCTTCTATTAAAAATTTAAAAAAAAAAATACATTGACAGTCATATTATATATAATTCACATATCTGACACAAATTTAAATTTTAATATAATAATATATTTTTTATGTTGTGACAGTTATTGTGACACTTTCTATTTAAGTTTGAACATAAATTAGTTTTACAAGTAAACTGGAAAAAACTTTAAAACATGAAATGCTAAAGTGAAAAAATCAAACTTTAAGGATCAAAGTTGAAAAGTGACCAAACATAAAGCGATAAAATGTAATTTATCCAAATTATTACAGAATTTATCATGAGAATAAAACGGTGTCGACATATTTCTAACACTAAAACTAAGAAATGAATTTGTTAACACACTTTTTTTTAATAGCTAAACAATATATAAATATGATTTGTCTACATAAATGAATCTCATGCACAAGAAGTTTAATGATCACACTCAAAACGGTAGGTCTTACAATTTTCAACAAATCAAGATATGCGTATTATTCACAAACTCTTTTAAAGTATCAATCAAAATAAGTGTATTATTCACAAACTCTTTTAAGTATGAAGAAACAACAATATTTGATAGTATGAATTTTCACAGTTCGAATGATTCAAATGTATTAAAACGATGTCATTTGAAATCTTGAATTTTCATGATCTGAATGGCTCAAATGTATCAAAACGATATTTTAATACATTCAAGCAATTCAGATCACACAAATTCAAACTACCAAGCATTTTTTATGAAAAAAATCAATTACCAATTTCTACAATTTTTTCTTTTTGCAAAAATTCATTAAAAATAAAAATAAAAAGTAAAAAAATAAAATCCATGGACCGTGTTCGTCGTGGATGTGTTGTGGAGTTGATGCGTGTAACACGAATGGTGCGACACACTTCAGGTAAATGATGTGCCTGCACACATTTGTTAAAGTCTCTGTTTGGGAAGTGGGTTGGTTTTTTTATTTTTGATTTTTTTAGTTATTTTAGTCTGGGTTAAAAATATTGGTTTGGAAAAGATTTTTTTACTTTTTGACTTTTTTTATGAGAGAAAAATGTAATGATTATGGATTGAATGTGAAGTTTTATTTTTTGTGGCTAAAATAACCTATTTTGTCTTTTATAGTTAAAATAGTCACTTTAGCCCTTCCCAAACAATGCTTTTGTGTAAAAAACTTAGGATTTTTTTTTTTTAAGCCATTCTGAAAATTTTCAAAAAAAAAATTAATTTTGTGAAAAAAATAAAAACATTCATCATTCTATGTATTTTTTAAAAAAAAAAAATAATTTCAAAATATTAAAAATATTTATTTTTATGTTTATTTTTATCAAATTAACTTTTAATTCTTAATCTTTTTAAATTTTTTTAAAATACTAAAGTTTTGAAAACTCGTTTAGGAGGATGTAAATAAAGAATTTTTTGGTGGAGAATCCTGTTGTGCATGATAAAACGATGTCGTTTGACTTTCTGTTTTTTTCCCAGCTTCTTCTCAGCTGCTTCTTCTTCTTTTGACCTTGACCCCCAAAACGAAAGCGAAGGGAAAAACTCAAGAAAGGAATGAGAAAATATTGGATTTTGGTCCCTCTCCTTTTCCCATAGCAATGCTAAGTTCCAAACAGTATGTATATGATTCCATGATTTTCATTTTTTTTCAACAGCTTTGCTGTGTTACTGGAGATGGGAAAAAAGAAAAAGAAAAGAAGAAAAAGGACACAAGTGCCATTGATGCATTTTGGAGTTCCCTGAATCATGAACCATGCAAATACTTTATATCCATTTTAAACCCAACAGATAATGCACATGAAACTTCGTATTCGATTTTGGGTAAATATTTTTACAAAAAAAAGACCTAATTTTCACCAAATTTAGGAAGCTATGGGTAGTATATAATATCTATAACGTATATAAAAAGTGGTAAAACTTTAAGTTGAGTCTCACATTCCAATTATTAAAAATTTCTTTTTGCAAATTGATATTACAGCTGAGTGAATGATTTTCTGACCACACTGCCAACTCAGTAATCAGCTGGAAAGTACTAGCAGAATAGATGACACTTGACTGACCTGTAACAAAAAGAGAAGATTTCAACGGTGGTTCGTCCACCAGGGGACACTCCGACGATCAAGTCAATAAATCTCTCAAAGATAATCAATAGTGTTAAACTCACTGTTCCGAATATAAATTGCGTACCTTAGACCCGTCGAGGATACCTTTATTTTATAGTTAACTCAATCCTTGTCCCAACAGAAGCCTAGCTTCAATGGACTTTAGCTCAGTGCTTATCCAGGACTCTTCAATAGATAGAGTTAAACTCCTTAAGAGCTTTATCTTTATCCAGGCTGAGTCCCCTTATAATCCTACGACTCTTGTGCCTTATCCACGTATCTCGGATTTCGATATCTTCGGAGATAACCTCGGCCTTGCAGAGATAATCTCGGTATCATGACTAGGACACGTGGCACCTCGGCTGACACGTCGGCGTCACCTTGGCCACATGTTGGTATTCAGAAAATACATCCCCACAACTGCCCCCTAGGTTCTATTACCTTGGCATTCTAAGGTGATGGGACCTATATCGGTACTTCCTGCCAGTACATCGGCTTAGAGATTCCCAGCCGACATCACCGTTAAGGCCGACATGTCTCTTTGAAGAACAAGGATCCCAAAAGCTCTTCTCAAACGTATGAGCTGTCATACACAATAACTCAACCGTTTTAGCCACGCGTCTTCTCCTTACTAGATCGTACTCCGGACGCATTTGCAAGTCGTCTCGCGCCTATATGCACCGTCTGACGCATTCGTTGTTCCACGCGTATGAATTGCCTTTTTTGCCGCCGTTTCAAGTTTTGACAAAACTTGTTTCTTTCCCCCGTCTTTCCACTTTACATCGTTGCAGAAGCTCTCTTTTTCTCTAGCTTTTTTCAAATCCTCCATTGTTCAAGCTTCCATAGCTCTGCGACTTGCTCCGTTTACCCCTTCCGGTGTGATTCTCACCGATCTTTCACTTTTGTAACTGTCGTCAGACTTCGGCAATCCCCATTTCGGCTTCCCTCTTTCTGGTAAGCCACTGTTCCTCCTAGTCTTATTTCGTGTTGCTCTCCAAGAAGTTTCACTTCATTTATCTGTTGTTGTTTTACTCAAGTTTTTGATTTATGAATCATGTATCTGAGTGTGTTTATTTCACGACTTTGCTCTTTGCCCATGTCTTGAATACACGCACTGCTCACAACTTTTCTGTACTTTTGCCACTGTTCTTGACCCTATGCTCTTTGTACTTACAATGTTCTTGATAGTCCATCTTTGTTCTTGATTCTGAAGCGCATTCTTGCTTTTCCGTTTTCCAGATTCGTGCCTTCAATCTTCGTTTCCATAGATCTAGGTTTGGGATTTGTTTGTAGAACTCAAAACAATTGTTAGGGAAAATTGAAACGATTCCGCACAGATTCTATGTATTTTCAAGCTTTAGCCGAGGTCCATAAAACCCTTTAGAAACACACCCTTCTGAAATCCAACCCCTTCAGTTAAGCCGATATCATGGGTATGTGGAAGCATAAGGTAGACACCCTATCCAAGTTAGAGTACTTTAGGCGAGAGTTTGACATCCCGGCCGACGTCCATCTGAGATTGGCTGGGGAGAATGACTCCATCATGCCTATAACTGATTCTATGTCTTTCCCTGTGGTAGCCTTCATTGAGTGTGGACTTCAGCTCCCACTCAACACCCTTTTTCGTGAGATACATCACTATTATAAGTTGAACCCAATGCAACTCGCCATCAATTCCTATCAAGTCATCAATGGTATCATAGCCTTAGCCAGACAAAAAAGCGCTAAGATTACCTTAGCCGATATCTAATATTGCTACACCATGTGTGGCCTCAAAAAAGATACGGGCTACGTTTGCTACCTCAAGCCGAGGTCCACAGAGTACAAAATTGTCGTCGACCTCCCTGACTCCAACAAGGGAGCTGGGAATGACTATTTCATTACCTCAGGGAACTGGGAGTTCGCTCCAAATGACGACCTCCATCTCTATCCGCTCCCTCAATCAGTTTTTGTAGAGGGCAATAGTAAGAGCCCTGTGTTCATACTAACTTGTTTTTAAAGTCTTCAATACTTTGTTTGTTTCTAATGTCTGTTTTCCTTGCAGCTCTTCTTCAGCCACCAAAGGCCTTCCGTCAGTCTTTCTTTCCCAGCAAAGACTTGAGGAAACTTTTGGATCTGCCAGTCCACAAACGGAGAGCCCCTCTGGTACTCAATTTCATCCCAACCTATAACTCGGCGCTGCCCGACGTCCCAAAGAAGAAGAAGAAAAGCCAGTTACCTCCTTTTGCCACAACTCCTCAAGCTGCCTCCTCATCTCGGCCAGATCAAGGATCGACCTCCGATCCAGCTACGCAGCCATCTACCTCGGCTCCATACCTGATCCCGATATCCCAACGTCGTCAACGACGCCGAATAGTTTTTGCTACTGAAATGGGCCGCCAAAAAGCAGTCGCTAAAGATCTTTTAGCCAATATTCCTGATTCAGTTGATGCCCAACCAGCACCAAACCAGCCAAAGCCGAAGACAAAAAGGATCAAGAAGGCTCAACCAAAGGCAATGGTGACTCAGGTTGATACTGAGGACACCTTGCCAATCTCCAAATTGGCTCAGAGCGATAAGTCTCATTCTGCCGCCGAGAAGAGGTTTGCCGAGGCCCAACCATCCGGGTCTAAACGAACAAAGAAACCGAGGTCATCTGATACAACCGCCTCGGGGTCTTTAAAGCATGATTCCCCCTGGGCCCCCCAAATCACACTGGAGGATAAGCCAGTTAAGGCTAGCAACAATGCCAACGACATTAATGTCGCCGTTGCCCTTAGTACCGCTCTGCTCCTTCCCGGCGATCTCGACCGAAACGCCGAGATGAGCGAATATGAGAACTATGCTCTAATGCTCCAGCACTCTGTTCCGGTAAGTCTCTTTATTTGGTAATTTTTGTTTCTTTCTTTCTCTTTATTTCACACATATAATATTTTCTAATAACTTCTGTTCACTTTCAGGCCATCCAACATGCTCATTCATTCTCAGTGCAAGCCTTTGAGAATCGGCAGGAGCTTGCCGACAAGAAGATGGAGGCTGCTAGTCTGCAAAAGACTAATAAAAACTTGCAATCAAAGATGAAGACCATGGAGGATCAAGCCGAGGCTGCTATCAAAGCTCAAAATGACGCTGAAGAAAAGGCAGAGTCCATTGAGGCAATCAAGAAGGTTCTTGAGGCCAAAAAGAAGGAGGCTGAGGAGAAAACGGCCCAGGCCCAAAAAGAACTGCAAGAGGCCTTGGCCACGAAGGACGCCGAGCTCAAGGCGGCCGATGAAAAGGGCTACAATGAGGGGGTGGCCGATGTCACAGCGGACTATGAGAAGCAAGTGAATCAGGCATGTAACAAGGGTTTTACCCTTGGTTGGATGTCTCTTCTAAAAAAGCTTCAAGTCCCCCAGGACTCGCCCATCAGGAACGCTGACGTCATTCCTCTTCCATTCCCTCCAACTCCAAGTCAATCCGACGACAAATCCGAGTCTAAGGAGAAGACCTTGGTGAGGAAATCAAAGGAGGCTGCTAGGACCAAGCCCCTTTCTCTGAATGAGCAAGTCCTGGACTTGACTCAAGATGAGGACGGTGAGGAAGTCCCCAAGGATGCCACTCCCAAAAAGCCGTCATCGAACGTGCCTCGTGCCGATAAGAGCCTCGAACTAACCCTTCAAGAAATTGACGCTGAGCTTGCAGCTGAGAAGGCCGCCGAGATGTCTTCTCAGTAGTCCTCCGAGGTCCAAACGCAGCTTGCTAATGATGCTGAAGAATCTTAATCTCATGTTTTTCTCTTTCTTCTGTGCTCTGTATTTTTGCTTTTCTCCTTTTTGAAACAATTTGTAAACTTTGGCCTACATGCCTTCTTTTGAACGTTAATACAACTTTCCTGCTTGTATCTTTGTCTTCTCTTTAGTGCTCTTGTTTGATTTCACACTTAGAATATGTTGCATATCTTTAATATACACTTCAGTCTTGTGTGACCTTCTCGGGGTGACACGCCCTGGTTAAACTGATAATTTACCTTGAAAAATACCCAATTACCTCTCTTGACACACCCTTGGTTTCAACTTGTAAATCTCTTCATAAAATTTTAGCAAGTGTTTTTCCTTGGTTTAACTTTATACTGTAAACTTTTCTCAAGTTTAAACATAATCTCAGTTTAACTTTGACTTGTAAACTTTTCTCAAGTTTCAACAAGTGTTAAACATGATCTTGGTTTAACTTCAACTTGTAAACTTTTCTCAAGTTTCAACAAGTGTTAAACATAATTTCGGTTTAGGTTTAACTTCAACTTGTAAACTTTTCTCAATTTTCAACAAGTGTTAAACATGATTTCGGTTTAACTTCAACTTGTAAACTTTTCTCAAGTTTCAACAAGTGTTAAACATGATTTCGGTTTAACTTCAACTTATAAACGTTTCTCAAGTTTCAACAAGTGTTGCACATGATCTCGGTTTAACTTCAACTTGTAAACTTTTCTCAAGTTTCAACAAGTGTTAAATATGATCTCGGTTTAACTTCAACTTGTAAACTTTTCTCAAGTTCAACAAGTGTTAAACATGATTTCGGTTTAACTTCAACCTGTAAACTTTTCTCAAGTTTCAACAAGTGTTAAACATGATTTCGATTTAACTTCAACTTGTAAACGTTTCTCAAGTTTCAACAAGTGTTAAACATGATTTTGGTTTAGGTTTAACTTCAACTTGTAAACTTTTCTCAAGTTTCAACAAGTGTTAAACATGATCTCGGTTTAACTTCAACTTATAAACTTTTCTCAAGTTTCAACAAGTGTTAAACATTATCTCGGTTTAACTTCAACTTGTAAACTTTTCTTAAGATTTCAACAAGTGTTAAACATGATCTCGGTTTAACTTCAACTTTTAAACTTTTCTCAAGTTTCAACAAGTATTAAATATGATTTCGGTTTAACTTCAACTTGTAAACTTTTCTCAAGTTTCAACAAGTGTTAAACATGATTTCGGTTTAACTTCAACTTGTAAACGTTTCTCAAGTTTCAACAAGTGTTAAACATGATTTCGGTTTAACTTCAACTTGTAAATGTTTCTCAAGTTTCAACAAGTGTTAAACATGATCTCGATCTAACTTCAACTTGTAAACTTTTCTCAAGTTTCAACAAGTGTTATACATGATCTCGGTTTAACTTCAACTTGTAAACTTGTCTCAAGTTTCAACAAGTGTTATACATGATCTCAATTTAACTTTAACTTGTAAACTTTTCTCAAGTTTCAACAAGTGTTAAAACCATTTTTCCTCTATCTGGCCCCCAATGTAAACCTAAGTTCCACTTAGGTTCTCATTATACATGTATTCTAGAAACAACGTTATGTATTTTTATCAGTCACAAGTGTATAAACAAATAAACAAGCTAAAACTTTATTTATTTACTTCGGCAAATGACAGAAGAACAAAAAATTCTAATGATAGAAAAATTTCAAATTACAAGTATTCCAAGGCCTTGGCAATTCTTTACCCTCATTATCTTCAAGCCGATATGCCCCATTGAACAGTACAGAGATGATTCTGTAGGGTCCTTCCCAATTTGGGCCAGGTTTCCCCTCTCTGGGATCTTTTTTGTTGCCGACGACTTTTCTCAAGACAAGGTCACCGATTTGAAACTCCCTTAGGTTGACCTTCTTATTATAAGCTCTGGCATGCTGCTGCTGGTATGCTGCGAGCTATATCACAGCTCTCTCCCTTCTTTCTTCTAAAAGATCTAGATCTCGGGCTAAGTGTACATCATTAATACCGTTTTCTACTCCTTGGGTTCTGATTCCAGAGATGACGACCTCCAGCAGAATGACTGTTTCTGTGCCATAAGCCATGGCAAAGGGGGATTCTCTCGTTGATCTTATCGGCGTAGTCTAATATGCCCAGAGTACATTAGGCAATTCATCCACCCACTTTCTTTTTACTGCTTGGAGCCTCTTCTTTATCCCATCCAAGATCACTTTGTTGGATGCTTCTGCTTGTCCATTGCTTTGGGGAAAGCTTGGGATTGAAAAGTAGTTCTTTATTTTGAACTTTGCACAGAAGCTCTTGATTAGCTTACTGTCAAATTGCGTTCCATTATCTGCAACTATTGCTCTTGGAATCCCAAACTGGGTGATGATATTCTTCTATATGAAGCTTTTCACATCCACATCTTGAATCTTGGCAAGGGATTCAGCTTCTATCCACTTGGTGAAGTAATCTGTTGCCACCAGCAGGTACTTCCTTTGTCCAGTTACTTGGGGAAGTTATCCAACAAGATCTATGCCCCATTGGGCAAACGGCCAAGGACTGGATACTGGGTTCAGGTCTGCTACTGGTTGGTGTATCAGGAGTGCAAACCTTTGGCACTTTTCACACTTCTTCACATAGGCTTCTGCATCTTTCCGCATGTAGGGTCACCAATACCTCGGGGTAATGGCCGTATGGGCAAGTGATCTGCCCCCAGCGTGGCTTCCACAAATTCCTTCGTGAATTTCGTATAAAAAATCTTCAACTTGTAAAGAATGTACACACCTCAAAAGGGGTCCAGTGAAGGATCTTCTGTAGAGATGTCCCTCTGCTGTCAGACTGAATCTTGCCGACTTCAATCTGATCTTGTGTGCCTCTTTGTGATCATCTGGCAATTTTTCTTCTTTTAGGAATGCTGCTATTGCATCCATCCAACTTGGTCCCATGTCCACACACATTGTTTCACGCTCTGTGGTCAGTGGTTCGATGCTCGGGCCCGACAAATAGTCAACCATTATTGTCATTGCTTTTCCAGGTTATATTGCACTAGCTAGGTTGGCCAATGTATCGGCGTGACTGTTATCATCTCGGCTAACCTGAAGTAGTCGGCAGTTCTGAAACAAGGCTGCCAACTTGATGACCTCCTTTACATAGGCCGACATCCTTTCATCTCAGGCTACAAACTCGCCCGTTGTCTGGTTAACTATAAGTTGTGAGTCACAAAAGGCTATTACCTCATCTGCTTGTACTACTGCTGCCAGTTTTAGTCCTACAATGAGTGCTTCATACTCTACTTCGTTGTTTGAGGCCTTAAACCCCAAACAAATTGATTGTTCTAGTATCTACCCATCTGGAGAGACCAGTACTACTCCTGCCCCCGCTCCCTGTCGGTTTGAACTCCCATCAACGAACAGTCGAAAGGAGTCGTCGATGTAAATACTGCAAGGTCTGACTTTTTCCTCTTTCCTTTGTTCTTTCGCCTTTGGCTGGGCTCCTCCTTACTTGTTTGGACATCATTCACTTTAGCTCAGCGGAGCCCGATGTTTGATGGATTCTGGCATGAACTCCACCACGAAGTTGGCCAAAACTTGGCGTTTGATTGCTGTTCTGGCTCTATACTCCAGGTCATACTGGCCCAAGGCGACTACCCATCTGGCTATTCTTCTTGTCAGGTCTCCTAGTTGCAGCAAGGACGTTAAAGGGTGTTCAGTTAGCACCACAATTTTATGGGCCTGGAAATAATGGTTCAGCTTCCTTGAAGTCATTACTAAAGCCAGTGCCAATTTCTCTAAGGGTAGATACCTCGTTTCTGCATCGGCCAGGGTTTTGCTTACATAGTAAACAGCCTTTGCTCCCATTTTTCTTCTCGGATTACCACTGCGCTTACTGCGTGTTCTGAAACTGCTAAGTATAAAACCAACTCTTCTCCAGGTTCTAGATTTGAGAAAACTGGAGCCGTGATTAAATACTTCTTCAAGTTGGCCAAGGCGACTTCGCACTCCTCCGTCCATAAGAAGTCTATGGCTTTCTTTACTAAGTTAAAGAAAGGTTTGCATTTTTCTGAGCTTCTGCTTATGAACCTATTCAAGGCTGCAGCCCTTCCAGTTAGCATCTGTACCTGTTTTGCTGACGTCGTGCTCTTTAATTCTAGGATGGCCTTAATCTGATCTGGGCTGGCCTCAATGCCCTTTCTAGTCACCAGGTATCCCAAAAACTTTCCAGATCCTACTCCAAATGCACACTTCGATGCATTGAGTCAGAGCCGATATGTTTTAAGGATGTAAAAGACTGCTTTCAGGTCGGCCAGATGACCTTCAGGTTTCTTGGTCTTCATGACCATGTCATCAATGTAACTTCCACCGTTCTGCCAATCAGGTGTTTGAACATCTTGGTTACCAGTCTTTGGTAAGTTGCTCCTGCGTTTTTCAACCCAAAAGGCATCACTCTGTAGCAGTCCAACTCTTTGGGAGTGATAAACGCAGTCTTCTCTTCATTTTGGGGGTACATGGCTATCTGATGGTACCCCCTGTAAGCATCCAGGAAACTCATCCTTCTATGCCCTGAAGTGGCGTCTACCAGTTGGTTAATCTTGGGTAGAGGAAAGCTGTCTTTGGGATACACCTTATTCAGGCTGGTAAAGTCCATATAGACTCTCCATTTACCATTCTTTTTCTTTACCACCACTGTATTTGATAGCCATGTTGGGTAATTTACCTCTCGAATGGCCCTGGCCTCCAGAAGTCTGTCTACTTCCTCTTCCACTGCTTCGACATGCGTCAACGTCGGTCTTCTTGCTCGTTGAATTACAGGTTTAGCCGACCTGTCAACATTCAGTTTATGGCAAGTGACCTCAGGGTCAATGTCAAGCATTTCGTAAGGCGTCCAAGCAAACACCTCAATATTTGCTCTCAAGAACGCCTCCAATTCTTTTTCCTCTTCTTCGGCTAAGCTCGAGCCAAAAAGAAAAAAGCGTTCTTCATCCCCCTCTTGGACGAGGATTTTCTTCAGTACTTCTTCACTCTTCTCGGCTGGCTCTTTGCCGACATCCTCTAGGACCTCCACGTCCTCGTCTTCGATCTCTGCCTTCTCTGGTTCTCGTATGTTGTAGGTGGATTTCATTGCTGCCATGGAACAGTTTTTTGCCTGCAACTGATCCCCTCTAACTTCTTCTATCCCATGCTCTGTTGGGAACCGCAGTAGCTGATGCAATGTTGAGGGAACAGTCCCCATTGCATGCAACCATGGCCTTCCCAAGATAATATTATAAGGGGAGGACGTGTCGATCACGGTGAATTCTGTCTTTATCTTCTTGGTGCCAGCCTGCACCACCAAGCTTGTTGCGCCCAGTGGCCATGTCGGTGTTCCATTGAACCCGACCATCGGGCCGTTGGATTGCTCCATATCATCAGGGTGAAGGCCCAGCTCCTTGTAACATCTAACATACATGATGTCACAAGAGTTGCCTTGGTCAATTAAGATGCGTTTCACTTGGCACTCCCCAACCTGGAGGGATACTACTGATGGGTCATTGAGCACACCAAAATTAAATACTAAACTATACCAAATTCTATTAGAATAATGGCAAGTCCAGGTATCGATCCACAGGGACTATTGTAAAATTAAACTAATTTAATTGTCAAATTCCTAAATTAATTTTAATAAAAAGATTGGTTGTTTATAACCTAATTTAATAACGAATAAATTAAACTAAGGAATTAAATTATCAATAAGAAATGAAATTGGGTTTACTGAATTGGGAAAAAATCCTAGGGTAGAGAATTCACCACTAACCACATAATTAGGGTTTCCAATTGAAATCAATTATGCTATGGTTTGAATGGATTAATGCTTCGCAACTACAAGCTCAAAGCATTTAACAAGAAGATCATCGCATTCAATGTATGAGCATGAATCATCTCAAGTAATACGAATCGTTCACTCTAAACTAAGGTAGTGATACGACTCGTTCCTCGTAGCATGGTTCGTCTCATACCTTGAATGTGAAAAAATAGAAAACACATGTATGGATAACATTCAACAATCACAAAAAGTCAAATATTCGAAGAGATAATGAAAAATATATATATATATGAACTTCTAATCACCATACAATTGTTCAAACCTTTACATAATTAAAAATCAAAAAGAAAACAAAATAATTACATGGCTAGGGTTTCATCAAAACCCTAGAAAAGGAGACTAGCCACTCATGGAGGAGTGGAAGGAGGTAAATGGAGAAGAAACCACCATGAGAGACATCCTTGAAGCTTTTTGTTTCTTCCCTTCCAAACCCTAGCCTCTCCCTTTAGGTCAAAACAATTTCAGAACCCTAGAAAAGCCTTTTCTTTTTCTTTTTATACTTCTACTCACTTCCAAACAGGTTTAGAATATCGGTTTGACTTTTCCAGAAAAAGTCAACTCTGTCCAAATTTTGTCTTTTTGTTCATTTTATGCTCCGACGATGTACAACCTGATTGACATTCAACACACATAAAGTATACAGTTTGACCAGCAAGTAAAGTTAAAAGATTCTAATTAACGGCCTCAATGATGTACAATTCAGCCTTAATCACATCCCCTAACTTACAACTTGCTAGTCCTCAAGCAAGTAAAATAAAATTAAATTAAATTAAATTAAAAAAAATCTTTCTATTTCCCTTTTCGTGGGAAAAACGGTTACATTTAGCATATGCAATAAGCCTTTAAACCATAAGGTTACCCCAAGTGGACGAGTAAAGTCTCGTGAGGGTTTCCAGAAATGATACCCACAAACATTAACATATTCATATATATTCAACAACAAATGACCACACTACTCCACTTAACAATCAGCTTATGTGCCACTACAGTGTGATATTGAGACATCATGAGTCATTAAAGGCACAGTGGACAAGCATGAAGGAACCTATTGAGTCAAAACCACAATTCAGTTAATACAAAAATAAAGTCCCCTGTACTTGTGCATGCTAGTAAACAAGTCATGAGTACCCTTAGTGTAAAGTGCAATCTCCATATTAGTTAACTATCCACTATAATAGCCTAGTGTAACTCATAATAACACCCAACATATACAAAAAAAACTAACATGTTGCAGCCAAGATTCTCAAAAGTTGTTTTTTTTTTAAATGACTGTGCAATGTCCTAATCCATTAAGCTTTCTAATCAACCCATGTAACAAGCATTGGGCCAATAACTCCCAAACCAGATGGTTTTAGGGCACTAGGTGTAAAGACACCCCTACAGGCTTAATAACTAGAGTTGAAAATGCTACGAATCCGAACAAGTCATTCTTCTTATTTTTCCTTTACTGTGCAATGTCCAAGTCCCTTAAGCTTTCTAATCAACCCATGTAGCAAGTTTTGGGCCAATGACTCCCAAACCAGACTGTTTAGGGCATTAGGTGTAGAGACACCCCTACGGGCTTAATAACTTGAGTTAAAAAGACTACGAACCCAAACAAGTCACGTTTTTTTTTTTTTTTTTTTAAGAATCTTGGCTCCTCGTTTATTCTTTTCTGCAACTCTAGCTGTTATCAATGATGTACACCAGGGATTATAATAAAAACATCACCGCTATGATAGTGTGTTCATATGAATTAAGGCATACTCATGACAAGTGTACTAATACCACAAACACAGACAATTCTCCTCGTGCAAACATCGCATATAAGTATCTACCCAATAAACCCTTTTCACATAAGTCTACTATGATTTCCAATTAACATACGCAAATATCATCACCCTACTAGCAAGAAGTCACATCAAGTGAAGTAATGCAATCAAGTGAAACAGGTATAAGCATGAATTGTGAGCTAAATATAAATGTACAAAAAAAAATATAACCCTCATCCCCCAACTTGAATATGACATTGTCCTCAATGGAAAAGTAAAGAGAAATGAGATAATATTACCAGAATTGTAGGTGCACATCCAGGTAGGCAGAGAGGAACATATACACACCTTTTTTTTTTTTTTTGAAATTTCCCGCACGTGCGCCGGAGAGAGCCGCATGTGCAGCTCTCATCTTCTCTAGAAGCATATTGTCGTTGTTTTTTTCCACTTTTTTTTTTTTTTTTTAATTTAAGGATGAACAAACTAACAAGGTTAAGTTAATATACTACATGGCTAATTAAGCATGGCTAAATAAATAAAAGAAAAGAAGAGAAAAAATAAGCAACTAACAACAAACATGGCTAAGCATTTTTATTTTATTTTTTTAAGATGAACACTAGATCACAAAAAATAAAACTAAAAACAAAATCAAAAACTTCATAAATTGACTCTTACATCCATAAATCTACACATAAAAGGCAAAAAATTTCCTTGAAAAAGTGGAGAAAGAGAGAAAAAGAATGGAGGTTCGCCGGAAAAAATTGTAGTCGCCGGAGATTCGTCGGACAAAGAGGGAAGTGATGCCGGCGGTGAGATGATAGTGGTGAGGAAGAAGAAAAGGGAAGAAGAAGAAGAAGAAAAAAAAAAGGAGAAGAAAAAGGAGCAAGTGAATTTGGTGGGTTTATGGGGTTAAGAGAGAGAGAGAGAGAGAGAGAGAGAGATGAGAGTTAAAGAGAGAGAGGGAAATCTGAGAGTGAAAGGGATTGGGAGAGAGAGAGAGTTAGATAAGGTTTCTTCTTCTTTTTTTTTTAGTACGAAAATAAATATAAAAAAATAGAAAATAAAAATAAATAAATAAAAACGATTTTTTTTTTGAAATTAAAAATAATTAAAAAGAAGAAGAAAACAAATTTTTTTTTTTTCCGAAAATTTCCACACGTGCGGGGCCCAGGTCACACGTGCAGCTTGCCTCCGCACCTGCTTTTAAAGCAGAGTGCAACCTCTCAAATGCACAATTTCCCGTACGTACGGGGCCCAGGCTACACGTGCGGCGATTCACCCCTCGTGAAATTTTTTTTTTTTTTAAAAAAAATCGATGTCCCGCACGTACGGGAGTCAAGCCGCACATGCGGCATGGTCAACGCCCCTCCGCCCGCACCTGCTTATAAAGCAGGGGGAAACTCTTTTTGATTAACAAATTCTTGCACGTGCGGGGCCAGGCCGCACGTGCGGCGATTTCACTCATGCGTTTTTTTTTTTTATTATTTACAAATGAACATGTATAACAATAAATAAAAAAATTTATTTTTATTTTTAAATTGAACAAGTATAACAACTATTTTTTTTTTTTAAATACAGAAAATAAACATGAAAACATGCTTTTTTTTTGTTTTTTAACTAACTCTCAGCACCTAACAAAAGGCACCAGAGTTATGGCATAAAGTTGCCACTTTAGAATCCCCCAGGTAATAAAACCCAGCGTAGTTTATAGCCTTCGGGCTAGCACAACCCAAATATACTAAACTATTTCTACCTTCAATTGACATCCGAAATAAATAAAGCACATAAGAACATAACAGAATGCCCACTAAAAGTATAATCTTTACGCGAAAACCACGGGTACTACTTTTCTCCCTAACTGTGGTTGTAACTTTCCCTATTCTCCAACAGGGTGACAGACTAGGTTGATTCGGTATCCAGAATCGAGGCGCATAAAGCTACCTCAACCTATGGGACTGCCATACAGAGTTCAAGCCGAGATAGTTTTGAAGCAATCTCCAAACCCTTGGGTATTTAAACCAGGCTCTAGTCTCGGAAATCCCAAACCTTTGTGTTCTAGGTTTTGCCATTCGAACTCTACTTTCCACCGTCTCAGTTGGTCTCCTAGGAACTTACTACAAACACGGTTAGGTGGCTATACCATACCGTCAAATGCTGTTCGGGACGGCTAAAACCAAAGGAATTACACCTTTAGAAGATTTAAAGTCTCCTAGATGCCAATAAAGAATGACGAGAACAAAGAAAAACAAAATAGCATAGAAGGGAAAGAAAAGAAAACAAGAAATTAATCTATCAATCGTAGTAAAATGGGTCCATCAAAGCAATGGACTCAATCATATCCCCATTCCCAATCCCCTCTATATATGGTTTCAATCTTTGGCCATTTACTTTGAAAGTGTGGCCAGTTTTTGGATCTCGCACCTCAACGGCGCCATGAATAAAGGCCTCAACAACCTCAAAAGGGCCATCCCATCTTGATCTTAGTTTACCCAGAAAGAGTCTCAGTTTTGAATTAAAAAGCCACACTTTTTGGTCGGATTCAAAGGATTTCCTATTAATGTGCTTGTCATGGAATTCTTTAGTCCGAGCTTTAAAAACTCTCAAACTCTCATACGCATCATTCTGGATTTCCTCCAACTCATTAAGTTCCAATTTCCGATTGAGCCGAGCCGCGGCCATATCAAAGTTAAACTTCTTTATGGCCCACAACACTCGGTGCTCAAGTTCAACCGGGAGATAGCAAGCTTTGCCGAACACCGCTCTATATGGTGACATCCCAATGGGTGTCTTATAAGCAGTGCGGTAAGCCCATAATGCATCAATTAACCGTTGTGACCAATCTTTCCTATCCGGTCTCACTGTTTTCTCAATTATGTGCTTTACCTCCCTATTTGAGACTTCCACTTAGCCACTAGTTTGAGGGTGATATAGAGTGACAACTTTGTGAGTGATAGAGTATTTCTTAACTACCGACTCAAAGAACTGGTTACAAAAATGTGTACCATGATCACTTATTATAGCTCTAGGAAACCCAAAACGACTAATGATGTTTTCATGCAAAAACTTGATTACCACTCTATGATCGTTTGTTCAGGTAACTATTGCCTCCACCCACTTTGACACATAATCTACTGCCAAAAGAATGTACCCAAACCCGAATGACGACGGGAAAGGGCCCATAAAATCAATCCCCCACACATCAAATAGAATAGGAGACATTGGCATCATGTCACGCTGAGACATCGAACCCATTTACTGACAGTGCAAACAAGTTCTACAAAATTGATGGGCATCTTTAAAAATTGTGGGCCAATAAAACCCACTTTGTAAAATATTGGCGACCGTTTTATGCCCACTAAAATGACAGCCACATGTAGAAGAATGACAAAATGTAAGAATGCTATGCACCTCACTCTCCGGCACACACCGTCGGATCACTTGGTCGGAGCAATATTTAAACAACTCCGGATCCTCCCAAAATAAATATCAAAAAAATATTTTTATAAAATTTAATTTTGACCTCTCAAAAGATAAAATTATATAAAACTGATAAGAATTTTAGATTTTTTTAATTTATTTCACCCAATTAATTTTTAGATAAAAAAAAATTGAAACAAACTTTTAAAAATCAAAATAAACATGAGCGAGGTGAATATGCATGGGCTGGGTTTATTTGATTCTAATGTTTTTTGGGTGGTTAACACAATGAAGAAATTAACAATTACTTTGGTGATACCCATTCAACCTAATCACTCAAGTAAGCAACTAATGAACAACAACGCTTAAATAGGGTTACATATTTTTATGGTTAAACCATTTGTCAAACAAGACAATCTAATAAGCGATTTTTGATTTGCAGGCTTTTTATTTTTATTTTTTTATATATAGCGATGATACCTAATTTGAATTTAACACTCCCAAACTCAAATTTTTGTATCTAATTAGATCCATTTGTTGATTGATATTATGACCTTAAAACTATCTAAATCCACCTTAATAATACTGTACATTGTGGTATATCTTATTCTCAGTCAACAACAGTGCGATTCCCACATATGAAATACATGGGGTCCAACTAGTATATCTATATATATAGAACCTAAACCAAAAACCCTATTTTTTGCAAAATTGAAATTAGAAAGCTATAGGTAGTACATATATTATAATATATATATATATAGAAAAAGAGATATATATAATATATATATATAGAACCAATAACATATATATATATAAACAAGGACTTGTGTGTTTATTAAAATAATTGTGGGACTAGTTGGTCTATGAATTGTGATTTTACAATTTTTGGGTCAATGCCCCTTTTATTTTACTTATTTACATTTTCATGTTTCATTTCAACTATACTATTTATTTTAGCTATTTTTTCAAAAGCTACTCATTTTATGGAATGTCTCATAAGTAACAAAGATAGAAGGAAAATATCATAAAGATTACTTTTTGTCTAGCCTTTGAATGCTAGCTACATTTAGCTGTGAATATGAGTTGAGACAAAATGTCTAATGCCTAGTGTCTTAGAGTTGAAAACAGTAAGTTACGCTAAGTATTTTGACTTACAGGTATTATATATCTAATGAGTTGAAGATATACTTACATCATAAAAATATCTCCTTACACCAAAATAATAATAATAATAACTATTATTATTATTATTATTATTATTATTATTATTATATCGTTACCTAAAATTATAAATTAAAAAAAAAAGTTACTTTAACTCGATAAATTTAAAATCCTACTTTGTCACTACACTCACCCCTTCTCCATTCTCTCTACTGGTCCCCTTCCACTGCAACCACTCACAGTCACCCTTCAATATATCCCATTGGCAGTCGTTGCCACCCCTAATCTCTCTCTTCGTCATTTATTATTCTTCTTCTTCTTAAAAATCCTAGATCCCTAAATGTTAGATTTGGGAGATTGCAGTAGTGAGGTAAAAGAGTCACTATGGAGGAAGGGACTAAGAAAAGGGTTCCCGGTGAAAGAAGGGACCCACAATAGTGGAAAGGGATCACCAATTGGGACTCCCTACGGAGAAGGATGAGAGTGGTGGCTGGAAGTGGTGACAATGATAGCCTAAGTAGTGGTTGGGATAAGGTAGAGTTAGAATTTAAAAAATGAAAGGCATAAAAATAGGGAGAATTACAACACAGTGGGATAAAAAAAAATTATAAAAACATGTAAGGTGCAGTAATTTTGTGATGGAATGCAAGTGAAAAACTGAGAGGGTATGTTTATATAAAAAAAATAATAATTTGTCCCACTGATATGCAATTGCCTGATAAAAAATAAGATATATTTGGTATTATACTTGGTGTAAGAAGTTAAAATTATAATTTTAAATTTTTATATGTGACATAATTAAATATTATATATACTGAGATGTTTTGTAGTGTAAATAGAATCGCTCTGAAACACATCATCATGAATATCAAAATTGAGTATGTATGTGAGGGCTTGAGAAGGTCAACGGAAAATTCGAAGGTCACAGGAAAAGTCACCGAAATTTTCAAATGTTTGTCATAAAATTTGAATGTTGCCGGAAACTTCAAATCTTCTAGAAATGTGTAGAGAGGCTTAGATTCTTCAATGGTTACAACTATAAACACAATAGCAAAGAGATGATAGAGATAAAAGATTGGATGAAGAAAAAGACAAAGTAGTTACAAAGAGAATAATAGCAAGGCTTTCCTATGGATCTCTCACGGATCTCCCACTTTCACTCTCAAGGTAAATAATGGATAAGGGAAATTAGTTCTCTCCCAAAAAATGTCTCTCCAAAATCAAATCCCTTATAAAGTTATGGGTGGATGCTATTTATAGGCATCTCATGATGTAGGATGGAGCCCATGTGCAAGGCACATAGGGAATATTCTTTTTAACCACTTTGTCCGATAAGGTGACGTCTCCGAGAATATAGCAATTCCAATTTTGACTTGACCAATTTGATTGTCTGGACCTGGGTTTTATGATTTCTAAATATTGTTCATGTCTTTTCCCCCTTATTCTTACTTGAGTTTGGCTATTGGGTTATATCGACTATGTTTGGAACATACTGGTTGCTTAGTTTTCAAAACTCTTATTGCCTAGGATTTTGCTCCTCCGCTCAAGCGGCATTTCTTGCACTTGAGCGTTGGTCTGTTGTCTGCAAAACTACTGGGAGTGTGCATTCTACGCTCAAGTGGAACAACTTATTGTATTTGACGCTCAAGTGTCACTTCTTGCGCTCGAGCAGACTGTACGTATATCAGTTCGCAGCAGCTTCTTTCTACATCACTTTTTCATTTCTTTTCCACCTAAAACCCTAGATATAGAGCCTCTCTCTCTAAAACTCACATTCTCTCTACATTTTCACCTAGATTCATTGGGTTTTCTATCCATGTGCCTTTGTTAAAAAGGTAAAGCACCTCAAGGACTTCATTTTCATCCGAATAGAGTTGTGTTTAAGCATCTTTAAAGTTTTCTCTTTGCTTTGGTCAACTTCCAACTTTGAGGTAAGGACTTTCTACACTCTCCTATGATTTTTAACTTAGTTATTCGTTGATTGTGTAAATAATGTTGGGATTAGAAGGATTTTAGACAAACCTAGGGTTTTAGTTTAAAATCAAATAAGGGGTTTTCAAATAAGGATATTGAAAATGGTTATGGGTATAGATACGAGGATATGAGGTGTTAAAATTGTTGATTTTGACACACTACAAGAATTTACACATTTGGCGACCAAAATTGGCAACCATTTTAATTTAGTCGCAAAATATATAGTTATAGGCGACTAAAAAACAATTAGTCACTGTACAAGCATGAAATAATCTTCTCGTATAATCTTATTGATCAAGTTTGCACTCCTTCAAACGTAGTCGCTTTGTTACCTGAAAACACAAACGTGAGTTAGCCAACGGATGTGTGCCGGAAACCTCTCCGATGTCTAAGTCAACAAGTAGACAATAAACAAAAGCTCTGTGTATTCGAGAGTAGAAATTGTGATACCTGTACATAGGTCCTGTTATGAGCTTTTATAGTTTCCACCTGGCATAATCCTAGCAGGACTCCAACTCTCCCTATAAGAGTCCTCTTAGGAATCACACTCCCAAGGACAAATGCCTATCTTGATAACGCCCTACTCACTACTAACCAAGTGCGATGGTTCAAACCTCATACCTCGACTCGGTAGTACACTCGACTGAGCTATCATGGCCCTGCTCTACACTGGACAGAACCAAAGTGGTAATCGACCGAGACAAACTTCAGTCTGATACACTACAAATTATACCTCAGTCTGAGATGCTATTCATATCTAGTCAGGCTGTTCTAGTCCTTGGACCTCAATATTGAGCTATTTGAAGCCCTTAGCTCGGCCAGAAGCGTACCTAAACAAACTGATGATTTTACTCAGTTCGACCAAATTCCTAAAACAAATGGACCTAGCTCGGCCCAGTTTACGTATATAAACTACCCTCTCAATTGCCCCTTAATTCCATCAGTGAAGCACGATTGGGATTATTACCTTCAAGCCGTGCTAAAATATCACCTGAAGTGAAGTACTTCGACTTAGCTGAGCTAACAAAAACCCACTCGGTTGCCCCATCTTTGACATAGTACAGCCCGCTTTCCCACACTACTGACACCACGTCCTTACTGGGACACGTGGCTCCTCCTGATTGCCCCTACTGCTGCGACAGCCGTCAAACATAACTCCCAAATTTGAACAGTTCCGCCTTTTTACCTCAATTTTACATTTATCCCTTTAATCTTAAAAACGTCCATTGTTACTGTTTATCTTCTCTTTGGAAAACCTCTCGCATTTTTTAACTTCAAATCCTCACCTTCTACTGCCTAGTGTCCATCCCAATACCTAAATCGCTTGTTTTGCTCATTCTAGTTGTAACAGCTTGTTTCTATTGGATTCTGACTTCACGCCTTTAATCTGTAAGTTCCTCATGCATTTTTCTCCTTTTTTATTGATATGCTTTTCCTTAAAGAATATCTATTTATAAATAGTTATGCATGTTTATATACACTAAAGATTGAACCAACATCAAGAACCTTAAAAACTCCATACGTAAACCTAGAAGCACACTCACTAGGACTAAAACCAGTCTAGAACAATTTTTTTTATCGAAAATAAAACTACGACTGGAATAAGAACCTGTTCCATGACTTTAGGCCCGCCTCCGACAGAACTAGAAATCCTATGGTCACCGAACAAAGCTATAACGCTGTCAGTGCTTTTGGACTGAGCTAAACTTGCCCCAGTTCTCAAAAGCCCCATTTTTAAACTTGAACCGATCTACTACCTAGTACGTGCTTTCCTTTTGCCGAGCTAGACATTAATTTGATTAAAAAAAATTTCTTTATTCAGCCCAGTTTATCACTTGGGCATAACTCCCCTTTATTTCCACTTTGCAGACTTGACTAGGTTGGCCAGGCACACCCTTGTACTCTGCCCCCAGGCAGCTTTGTTCAACCGAGCCAACCACAGCCACAACAACGCTAAGCTAGGCCACCATGAATACTTTAACATAACAATTTTTTTTTTAAGTTAAATGGGAAAATACCTGTTTTTGGTGGACTCCCCTGGAGCCATGGCCTAATTTTGAAAAGACTATCACATTTCGGATGACGTCCATCTCTCTTTAGCCAAGCTAGACACCACCCCATAAGGCAAATCCGGTTTTGTTCCTTTTACCGTGATATCCATCATAGATGGGGGACTTTGGTTCCCAGTCCAACCATTTATTTGCGAATTCCTTAGGCAAACCAGACTGTACCCCACCCAATTATCCACCAACACTTACAGGATTATAAACGAAATAGCCAAGCTAAATCGTTGTCTCGGCCTCAACCTCAAATTGGCCAAGCTACTTCACTAGTACTCACTTAGCCAAAATGACGACAGTTGGGTTTACTACCTTAGAGCAAAAAGGGGTCGAGAAAAAATCATCAAGAACACGCCTGATAAAGACCTAAACGACGATGATTTTCTCTGGGTGTCTGGAAACTTTGAAGACCACAAAGCCTAGATACCAGGCTATAACATCAACTGGAACAAAGGAACAGCTGGTAAGGACAGCTTGGTTTCTCCTTCTTCGTTATCAAAACAGCTACCGTACTAACCCTTATGTTCTTTCTTCCTTATGCAAATTTGAACCATCTGAAATCAGTTTACGTCTACACGAATCAAGACGCACTCCGAGCCACACTACGATACCGACAACGTGATTGGACCGAGTGCTCGACGTACAACCGACCTACCGTTACAGAGGTAAGAGGAAGACCAGGGTAACTGACTTCTTGCTTGAGTCTTCTCCCGAGCCAATCCCCACTCTTCCTCAAATCAATCTAATTATCCTTACTAAGGAGCAAGAAATGGCAAAAAGAAGGGCCGTGCGAGCTCTCATCACCAAGCAAGCCTCCGCCGAAAACCAACCGGAACAAGCCCCATCCAATCAACCGCGCAAGACCGTTGTTGCACTACCAACTACCAAGGTAACTGTCACGACCCGAACCCGCCCCTATGGGTTAAGGCCATAACCGGCCAGTAATCATGAGATTACCTACAGCCTCAAACCAAATAAGACAAAACTCATCAAAGAAAAAGGGGCCAAACGGAAGCAAATTAAAAACTTTGTCCATAGAGTCATGCTTATATGCACATCAAAACATTCCAGACATACATATGTTAATAACCCACAACAGAAAGCATAGCAACATAAGTTTCTGTACAGACAGGATCATTCAAAACTGAGTCAACCGAGCAAAACTATACACAGATGTACTCAAAACTTCGCCAACATAACAGAATAGAAACAAACGACAAAGGCGAAGGCGGGTCTCGTGCGTGAGACACAAGGGCTGACTTCTCCAAAAATCTTTGTTGTTCCACACTGACTTCGCTGAGGCTGGGTTTGGACTTCTCTGGGCTCACCTACAAATACATGAATGAGCATGAGTGAAAGCCCAGTGAATAATACCAAATAGAGAACATACATTGGAACAACATACATCAAACGGCCTTGGGCCCAATTTGCATTTCTAACTAATACATACATACATAGACATATGTAAGTTAAGTAATTGAGGTTCCAAACGCAACGTACGGCCTCGGGCCCAATTCGTTCATGTTGGACTATCATTCATTTCAGACTATTATTCGTGTCAAAACGGCCTCTGGCCCACTCATTCATGTCAATCAGCCTTCGGCCCAATCATTTATCAATCAGCCTCCGGCCCAATCATTTATCAATCGGCCTTTGGCCCAATCATTTATCAATCGGCCTTCGGCCCAATCATTTATCAATCGGCCTTTGGCCAAATCATTTATATCAAACGACCTTCGGCCCATATACACTTTCGTGTCAAACTTTCGTGTCAAACGGCCTTCGGCCCATATACACTTTCGTGTCAAACGGCCTTCGGCCCATTCATGTTTATCAAAACGGCCTTCGGCCCATTCATGTTTATCTTACATCCACAATCCCAAGTAGCAATTTATAAGCTTAATGGGAATCAACAATTGAACATTCACAAGCATTCAAGTATCGATATTACTCACAGTGATCGGCTTGCAGATTTGCCCTGGAGCTTGACCCTACACATCACATAACATATACGGGTCACAAATAACTCAATCCGTTCTTTAATTCACATATTCCTCTTTAGGTTTTATTCTTATCTCATTAACTCATTTACAATGCTTAACATATGCCTAAGAGTGCTTCAGGTGAAAGAGAACGGAAAACAGAACACAGAATGCAAAAACAGGTTTTCAGAAAAATAGGGTCCCCGCTCGAGCGTGGACTCCCCCGCTCGAGCGGACCCTTAAGTCCACAAAAGTACTGGTTACCTCAAATTCCCGCTCGAGCGTGAACTCGGCCACTCGAGCAGACTTCCTGACTACATAGCTTTCCACTCGAGCGTCAACTTCCCCGCTCGAGCGGGCACCATGTCTAACAAAAATGCTGGGAGCTCGATTTCCCCGCTCGAGCGGCATTTCCCCCGCTCGAGCGGACATCAAAAATCTGGGAATTCCAGGTTGTGTTCTTGAGCCCAAATTCAATTTCCCAGCTACAATTCTTGCATGCAATGGCTCAAATCTCATGTATGATCATGCTAACATGGTATAGACCCCAATTTACAACTCAATGAGACTCAATTTCACAAATAAGTCACATGCATGCCCCAAAACCCATTCCAATATGGTAAAATCATGCATTCAAGCTTATCTCTTAATTATTCAAACATGCATGCTAATTTTTGACCTAATTTCCAACCCAAACAAAGCAAATGGTGTTCATTCTCATGGGATACAACAAAAACATGTTTGCATGTAAGATTTAGCACCTTCACTTCCATGTTCAACTCAATACATGCTAGATTATGCAATTCTACAACCATTACATACATGCATGCCTTTATTGACCATCAAATGGACACAAACAACTCAATTTCCTCAACATCAAGCTAACTCATGTTCTTGACCATCAAATACACTTGAATCTACACATTTACAACAAAAATAATCTACACATTTATAACAAAAATCCATGAGTTCACTTACCTAGGAGCTTTAATCTTCTAAGCTCTAGTCAATTCTTGGACTTAATCTTCAAACTTCCCAAGTCTTGAGCCAAAATCACACAACTCTCTCCCTTCTCTCTCTAAGGCCGACCCTCTCTCTCTCTATTCTTGAGTTCAATATCAGCCAAAGTGTTAAAAAGGGAAGGAATTGAAGTGTAATGGCCCTTATGTATAAGCCCACTAATCAAGTTTAATAATAATAATAATATGGCACTAATTCATTAATTAAATCAATTTAATCTGGCCCGAATCAAATTTTCAATTAAATTTTACCGTAGGCTCTAAAAATTTTGCCAATCACAGTGGCGTAATCAATTTCGGGTTCTGTGGCCGATAAGGCCTCTAATTAAATTTCCAAAGCAGGTTATTCAAACAGATATTCCTACGATGAACAGATAGGAATTCAAAACCACATATTTTCACATAATGGCACACAAAATCTTATCAAAACACATAATCACCTCCGTATTAGGGACCAATTAGCTTAATACAGAATAGGGGTATTACAGTAACATCGTCCCAGCCGAACAAACGTGCACGCACCTCGTCAACCGAACCGCAACACCTGGTAAATGAGGAGGAGACTGCGCTACCTGAACCTGTCTTGTCGAGCCTAGAGTATATGCGTTCTGGCCGAGCAGGCTCTTCTGAATACGTACCCTCTATGTCCTACAAGAACCGAGCTGTATCTATCACGGATTCAGTGGTGGCTGACAAGGACCATATGCTCGCTTTTAACCTCTCCAAGAGTGTCTGTCTACCACCAAACATGGAGCACCATGACCACTACTCAAGGCCATTCGTTCGACGACCAAGTCGATGGTGCCTGTAAGTTTTCTCCCCTCTATTCATATCCATAGTTAACCATCTATTTACTCGATTTATCCTAACCACTACCTTTCCTATCCGCAGGCCTTAATGAAAAACCATGTGGCCCACAAGCCTGTGCTTGAACTCCGCAAGATAGCACGATCGGCCGTGGCAAATGCAAACGCCAAGTCAGCTAAACTAAAGGAGGCCAAGCTGAAGATGGCCGAGCTGGAATCCGAAAACTTGCGGCTGACTGAACTAGTCAACGCGGCGGAAGCTGCTAAACAAAAGGCACTAGCCGAGAAGAAAGACCGCTACCTGCGTGAACTGGTCAAGTTGGAAAGAAAAAAGAATGCTGAGGTCACTGAGCTAAGGAAGAATATGAAAGCTACTAAGGACCAAGGCTTTAAAGAATGAGAGGCAACCTACGTCTTGCAGTGTAAAGCTGCTAAAGACATTTTCTTCAAATGCGGGTGGAAGGCTACGGCTGTCAAGCTCGGTCAAGGGCAAGACACTGAGATCTTTCTGAACCCTCCCCCCTCACTTCATACCAAGCTATATGACGGAATATGCCAACACGGTCCAATAGAAGTTCCTCCAAGAAGGGGAGGAGGAGAAAGAATCCCCTGAACCAAATAATGCCCCACCTGCTAACACTGACCTCAGTCTCCAGCATTCTCTACCAGCTCGGATGGATCCGCCCAGCCAACCGGTGCCAAGTACAATTGAGGGGGTGCGTGTGACCGATCTAGCCCAGGAAGTAGCCACCGAAACCGGCCTATCGAGTGGAGAAGCCTAGGTTGATTTGGATGCCAATTTGGACGACCTTTTTGCCTGATTTTCTTATGTTTTTTACTTTCAACGAAAATTTAATCGGGCTACAAGCCCCTCCTCTTGTACTGAATTTCTAATGAATGAAACTTCTCATTTTTCTCATCTTTTTGTTTGATCAATGCACTTTTCTATTTTAAATTGTGCCATCTAGCCAACCTATATAGCTTGGTCAAACTTTAACCTACCCATCTTTTTCGACCGAGATAATTATCTTGGCTGAAGAACAAATGTTGTCAATCCTACCAACCTTCTTTAGCCTAGATTTTTATCTCAACTGAAGAAGAAAAAGTATTGGTCAAACCGGCCAACCTTCTTGAGCCTAGATCTTTATCTTGACTGAAGAACAAAAAGTGTTGGCCAAACCTGCCAACCTTCTTGAGCCTAGATCCTTATCTCGACTGAAGAACAAAAAGTGTTGGTCAAACCTGCCAGCCTTCTTGAGCCTGGATCCTTATCTCGGCTGAAGAACAAAAAGTGTTGGTCAAACCTGCCAACTTTCTTGAGCCTAGATCCTTATCTCGGCTGAAGAAAAAAGTATTGGTCAAACCTGCCAACCTTCTTGAGCCTAGATCCTTATCTTGGTTGAAGAACAAAAAGTGTTGGTCAAACCTGCCAACCTTCTTGAGCCTAGATCCTTATCTCGGCTGAAGAACAAAAAGTGTTGGCCAAACCTGCCAACCTTCTTGAGCCTAGATCCTTATCTCGGCTAAAGAACAAAAAGTGTTGGTCAAACCTGCCAACCTTCTTGAGCCTAGATCCTTATCTCGGCTGAAGAAAAAAGTGTTGGTCAAACCTGCCAACCTTCTTGAGACTAGATCCTTATCTCGGTTGAAGAACAAAAAGTGTTGGTAAAACTTGCCAACTTACTTTGTTGCCCCCAGTCAGCAATAAATATGAACTATTTTTACAAACAGAGGAAAGAATTTTACTGGAAAATAAGTCTACTTGTTTTATTGAGAAAGAAAAATTACAAGTGTTTTAAGAAAAAGCTAAAAATAAAATACTTTGAGATTGACCGTGTTCCATGGCCTGGGAACAGTTTTGTTATCCATATCTTCTAAGTGATATGCCCATTTTCCTGCTAAACCAATTACTTTGTATGGTCCTTCCCAGTTAGGTCCTAACTTACCATCTCCTGGTACTACAGTGTTGCCCATTACTTTGCGCAGTACCCAATCTCCAATCTTGAATTGTCTTGGGTGCATTGTTTTTTTGTATTTTCTAGACAACTCTTATTGATATGAGGCAATGTGCACCAATGTCCTTTCTCTTCTTTCTTCTACAATGTCGAGTTCTAGGGCTATGGCCTCACCATTCAAGTTTGGATCAAAATTTTCACTTCTAATAGTGGGGAGGCCCACTTCCAGGGGGATTACTGCCTCCATGCCATAGGCCAAAGAAAAAGGCGTTTCGCCAGTTGACCGCCAAGGTGTGGTATGGTAAGCCCATAAAACATGGGGAAGTTCCTCAGCCCACTTGCCTTTTTCTCTTTCCAACCTCTTCTTCAGACCATCTAAGACTACTTTGTTGGAAGCCTTAGCCTGACCATTAGCTTAGGGGTACGCGGATGTAAAGTTGTAGAATTCTATTTTGTAATTTTCGCAAAAGCCCCTAAAGATTTCGCCATCAAACTGAATGCCGTTGTCAGATATTAAAGCCTTGGATATGTCGAATCGAGTTATGATGTTCTGCCAGACAAATTTCTTGACGTCTTTTTCTTTTATAGATGCAAGTGCTTCTGCTTCTACCCATTTTGTGAAATAGTCTATTGCTGCAAGAAAGAACTTTTTGTTGCCGGGTGCAGTTGGGAGTGGTCCTACTATATCCAGGCCCCACATTGCAAAGGGCTATGGGCTGGTCAATGGTAAAAGCCCTTTGGCTGGTTGATGTATTTAGTGTGTAAACTTCTAACATTTCTCACACTTCTTGACATATTTCTCTAAATCTACATACATGTATGGCCATCAATACCCTTGTGAAATTGCTCAGTAAGCCAGTGATCTTCCCTCTTGGTGGCTTCCACAAATGCCTTTGTGTATTTCAAACAAAAACGCCTCGACCTTGCTGGGATGGACACACTTCAAGTAAGGTCCTGTAAAGGATTTTTTGTACAATGTTAGTGATGGGGAAAGCCAAAATCGCTGTGATTTTGCTCGAATTTTGTTAGCTTCTTTCTTTTCTTCAGGCAAGATGTCATCTTTTAAAAACACTATGATAGGATCCATCTAGGAAGGGCCTAGCTTAGCACAACATGCTTCGGCTACTTTGGGCTCTTCAATACTCGGTCTAGATAGGAAGTCAATCAACAATGGGTGTGGGTTAGAAGTATCTGCCATTGACGTAAAATCGGCCAACTCATCTACTTTACTATTTTCCTCTCAACCGATTTATTCTATCCGAACTACTTCAAACTTCATGATCTTCTTTCTCACCAACTCTTAGTACTTAGCCAATCTATCATCCTTTCCTTCGTAGTCGCCCGAAATCTGGTTGACTACCAGTTGGAAGTCACTGTATACCATCAGCTCGGTGGCTTTCATGCGAAGTGTTGATTTCAAACCTGCTAATAATGCTTCATACTCCGCCTCGTTGTTGGATGCTAGGAAGCCAAGGTTGACTGCTTGTTCAATTGTTAGGCCATCTGGTGAGATGAGGACTATGCCTAGTCATGCACTGTGCCTGTTGGATGATCCATCCACGAGGAGTTTCCACATCTCTCCAACGAATAGCTTCCAACAAGTGGAGGAATCTGATGATATCTTGGGATCAGTGGCGTTGTTGATGCCTTTTTCCAGGTTAATGTCTGTTGTTGGGCTTTGATCCTCACTATCTGACTATCTCAAGACTTTTCTTTTGGGTGAGTCCTTACTGGCAGTGCTACGGTCTGTTTCTTCTTCCCTTTCTTCAGGCCTGAATGGCTTGCTATGCAGTTGGGCGTCCTGCTTTGGGGGCTGCGCTATTCCTGTGACACTTTTCCCCCTTCTTTCGGTTGGCTCGGTCAAGTCGATCGAGTAAACATAATGACTTCCCGGTACGAATTCGGCCACGAAGTCTGCCAAAGCTTGGGCCTCTATTGCAGTTCTTGGTTGAAACTTAATGTCGAACTGCCCCAACTCCACTGCCCATTTCAAAATTCGTCCAAAAAAATCTACCCTCTTAAGCAAGGCTTTCAAGGGGAAGGCCGTTAAAACAATCACGGTGTGGGCATGGAAGTAATGCGACAATAAGCTAAGGCCAGCTTTTCCAACGGCAAGTACCTTATTTTAGCGCCCAGTAAGGTCTTACTCACAGAAAATATAGGCAAGTGTTGTATTCCCTCAGCTCTCACCAACACTACGCTAACTGCATGCTGGGAAATTGCTAAGTACAAAAAGAGCTCCTCTCCCGGTACTAGAGTCACTAACAACGGAGGAGAGGTCATGTAGTCTTTCAAGCTTTCCAGGGCGCAGTCGCACTCATCATCCAACTCAAACTTGGCCTTCAATGCCTGGAAGAATGGTCGATACCTGTTTGACAACCGACTTATAAATCAGTTTAGTGCGGCTGCTAGGCCAGTGAGATGTTGCACCTCCTTGACGGTGCTGGGCCTCTCAAGATCTTGGATGGCTTTGATCTGAGAAGGATCAACTTCTATACCTCGGTTGGTCACTAGAAAGCCCAAGAATGTGCCTGACCCCACGCCGAATGCGCACTTAGATGCGTTCAGTTACAACTTGTGGGACTTTAAAATTTGAAACATTTTATCTAAGTCCTTGAGATGGTCCCCCTCATCTCTGCTTTTGACTACCATATCATCTATGTAAACCTTCATTGTTTTGCCTAATAACGGTTCAAACATTTTGGTGATCATCCGTTGGAATGTTGCCCCTACATTTTTTAGGCCAAAGGGCATGACCTTGTAACAATATAGTCCTCTGGGTGTTGTGAACGACGTGACCTCCTGATATGATTCATACATAGTGATCTAATGGTAACCACGATATGCATCAAGAAAGCTAAGTTGGTTATGCCTTGCTGTTAGGTCCACCAATTGGTCTATCTGTGGTAGGGGAAAGCTGTCTTTTAGGCATGCTTTGTTAACTGTTTTGTAGTCTACGCAAATGTGCCATTTGCCGTTCTTTTTTGGCACCACTACAATGTTGGAAATCCACCTAGGATAGTGTACTTCTTTGATTTCCCCTGCTATCAGCAAGTTTCCCACTTCCTCCGCCATTATCTCTGCGTGGTGGAGTACCAATCAAGGAGTTCGCTATATAATTGGTCTGGCAATTGGATGGACATTAAGTTGATGGCAGATGAAATTGGGATCAATGCTAGGCATATCATAAGGTGTCCAGGCGAACACTTCAATGTTAAAGGTCAAAAATTCCATAATATCTATTCTCTTAATGCTAGATAGAGACGAGCAGAGCAAAAAGAACTTTTCTGGGTTCTTTGCATCTATCCTTACCTCTACCAAGTCTTCCACTACCTTCTGTTTGGCTGCTTTGCCAACATCTGCGAACAGCTCGTTGCTTTCTGGCTCTTCTACTATTTGTACAAACCCTTTTGCAGCCCGGCTACCATTTACTGTAACGAAGCATTGTTTCGACATGATTTGGTATCCCAAGACTTCTTCAATCACTCCGGTTTCATTGCGGAATCGTAACACCTGATGGTAGGTTGAGGCCATTAATCGCATAACGTGTAACCATGCTCTTCCCAAGATTATGTTGTAAGTGGAAGGGACTTTCAATACTCAAAATTCTACCTGTTTTGTCATTGTTCCTGCCTTGATTGGCAAAATTATCTTGCCCACCGGCCATTTTGGCATTAAGTTGAAGCCAACTAAGGGAGATGCTGCAGGTGCCAAGTCTCTGTTCTCTAATTTTAGTTGCTTGAAGGTCTCGTAGTACATTATCTCGCAGGAGCTCCCTTAGTCAATTAGGATCCACTTGATGTCGAAGTTCTTGACATGCAAAGTAACCACCAGTACGTCGTTGTGAGGGCATTGTAACCTTGCTAAGTCCCTGTAAGAAAAAGAGATGACGTTCGTTGCCTCCATTTTTCCCTTTTTGACGGTAGGTTGTGCACTTAGTACCTCTCTCAAGTGCTTAGCCTTTTTGATCATCCCTCTGAGCTCACATACCCATTCAGGTTCGATGATTCCATGTATTACGTTGATTATGCCTTGGGATGGACCATCGACCGGCATCCCATCCAACCTGTTGCGGTCCTGGCGGGGCCGACTATGTTCCCCCCTCTATATACTAGTCCAGGTGTCCTGCATCCACTAATTCCTCCAGATGTTGCCTCAACAGCGTACAATTTTCAGTTCGATGCCCCTTTTCATCATGGAAGGTGCAACGGTACCTATCATCGTAGCTCCTCTGCGCTTCTCCTAACTTGGCAGGCTGCCGAATGAAGGGTTCGTCGCGTATCTCGCTAAGAATCCGGTAGATAGGTTTATTGAATACCATGGTGATAGCAGTGCGGACTCTCAACTTCCTTGCTTGGGGGTCCTCTCTGTTGGCTCTCTTGCCTCACCTATTCTTGCTTGGTTGTTCTTCTCGCCCGACCGTGTTTACTTTTGCCGCAGGTTTTCTGTCTAGCATCGTTGTTGTGCCAGCTTTCGCTTTAGTTCGTGAGACATTTTTTCTACCCGGATGTGCTGATGCACTCTCTCCATTGGGGCCTCCATTGTGAGAGGTGGAGTCATCGTCATTGAATCCCTCAATTTGTTGCCAGCCGGCAAACCTCATTTATACTGTGTGATAGCTAAGTTTGTGGGGCAATCTCCAATCTGATTAAAAGTCTCCCAATACCGGTTATTGTAAGACCTCAATGTTTCCTTCTTGCTCATGTCTATGGAGAGAAGCTGGTCAATCTCCACAGGCGTCTTAGTGTTCGTTCTGAATCTGGTCACGAATGCCTTCGCTAGTTGCGACCATGAAGCTATGTTGCCTTCAAGCAACCTTTCAAACCACGTTAAACCCAGGTCACCGAGGCTGGAAGGAAACAGGATACACATTAGAGTCTCGTTTCGCCGATACACTGCCATAACCTGGCGAAAGTGCTTGTAGGGGTCCGACTTTCCCTCATAAATAGTGAATTTAGACTAGTGGAAGCCAGAGGGTAATGGTGATTTCTTTATCACCGAAAAGAACGGCGAGCACTACAACCTAGATAACGCTTTATTAGTTGGTTCATAAGTTAGGCGCGGTTCTGGCATTTCAACCTCGACACTCCCATGTGTTCTGGGAGCCAACCATTATAGTGTGGAGACTCTACAGCAGTCGTGAGCTTGAGTGTCTTCTCTCCTTCGAGCCCTTTCTTCAAGCATTGTTCGCAGGTCCGCCGACCTAGGTAACTCTGTGTGCCTAGATGTCATTTGGTGCGAATGCGAAGGTCGATAACTACTTTCTTTTGTGTAAGACTTTTCAGTCCTCGTTCTCTCAAACCTGGAGTAACAAGTCCTGGAAGTCCTTCATTGTGTATCGCCTATCCTGAGGCTTCTACTTTCAACTTATGATGATGTGACTTGTCTGTCATGATTTTCTGAGTGGTAAGAGCGTGTGTTGCCTTTGTGCCCATCTTCTGTTGCTACCCTTTTGCCTTTTATTTGGCACTTCATTGTCTCCATGTCTGCCGCCATCCTCCGTGTCAATTTGTCTTACTCCCTTACCTGGTCTTCAAGAACTTGAGGATCCAACCTTCGCCTCTGCCTTTCAGGGCTTGGAAGTGATGAGGACTGGAGCCCTATCTCTCTCGTGTGTCCCTCTACGGGTTCTGTTGCTGGAGATCTAACTCTGTTATGGGCAGGATAAAAGGAAAGCCTTCGCACTTTCAGCCCCCCTCTGGGGTTTGCCCATCAATAGCAGAGTATGGCAAGTCTTCATTGTGCGCCATTGAAATTTAGTTGACAGAAAACTTAATCCAGAGGTTTATTCTTTGTGATTTCTTCCCACAGACGATGCCAATTGTACTAGCATGAAATAATCTTCTCATATAATCCTGTTGATCAAGTTTGTACTTCTTCAAACGTCGTCGCATTGTTACCTGAAAATACAAACGTGAGCTAACCGGTGGGTGTGTGCCTGAAACCTCTCTGATGTCTAAGTCAGTAACTAGACAATAGACAAAAGCTCTGTGTATTCGAAAGTAGAAATTGTGATACCTGTACATAGGTCATGTTATGCGCTTTTATAGTTTCCACCTAGCATAATCCTTGCAGGACTCCAACTCTCCTTATAAGAGTCCTTCTAGGAATCACACTCCTAAGGATAAATGTCTATCCTAATAATGCCCTACTCACTGCTAACCAAGTGAGATGGTTCAAACCTCATACCTCGGCTCGGTAGCATACTCGACCGAGCTATCATGGCCCTACTCTACACTGGACAAAACCAAAGTGGTATTCGACCGAGACAAGCTTCAGTCTGGTACACTACAAATTATACCCCGGTCCGAGCTGTTATTCACATCTAGTCCGGCTGTTCCAGTCCTTGGACCTTAAGACCGAGCTATTTGAAGCCCTTAGCTCGGCCAGAAGCGTGCCCAAACAAACTGATGATTTTACTCAGCTCAGCCCAAATTCCTAAAACAAACGGACCTAGCTCGGCCCAGTTGACGCATATAAACTACCCTCTCAGTCACCAAAAGTTAATATTTTACACTACTAATTCAAAGTTTAGTCGCAGAACAAGTTGATTTGCCGACAAAAATATAATTCAGTTGCCAAAAATAATGGACATTGTTTACACTTTTTGGTGGCTAAACAATTTAGTCCGTGTATACTTACTTTTTGCCGACGAAAAATAAAATTAGTAGCCAAAACTTTTGGCTACCAATATATTAGTCATTAATACGTAATCTTTTGGCTGCAAAACAGGTTGTCATTATTCAGTACTATTTGGCGACTAAAATGTGAACTAGTCGCTAAAAGTTGAAATTTTTTTTTTTAGAGGCAAACCAATATTATTTGGCATCCGATATGTCTATCTCTCTCTCACACACACATGATATACACTGTCTCAAACAATTTCGTTCTGTTTCGACACTACCAAGCCTCACCACGCTCACCACTGTCGTTGGCCACCAGCGAGAGAGACCGTTGCACATCGCCACCGCCACCTGCAAAGCACTAGCGCCACTTAATCACAGGTATGTTTCTCTCACTCTGTCACTCTCGGTCTCTCTTCCTCTCTGTCGCTCTCAGTCTCTATCTCTATCTGTCGATGGAGCTCTCTCTCCCTCTCTATGCATTTCGGTCTCTCTCTCTCTCTCTCTCTCTCTCTCCCTTTCTCTATTTCCCCATTTCTCAGACTTGCCCTTGGCTTTTATATGATTTTTGTTGTTTAATTTTGTGTTGAGTTTGAGTTAATGTTGTGTTGATTTCCCACACTTGGTATAGGGTTTGTGTTTATTTTTACAGAGAAATCCCAAATTCAAGTTGGATTGAACAAGAATTTGGGACATGATTGGCGTATTCTAACTCTAAACTATTTAGTAAAAGTAATGAACTTGTACATAATGTATTGTCCACTTTCAATCAAGATGGTGAGAAAACTGAAGCGAATGTGGGAAACCCAGATGAATTACGAACTTTAAACCAAAATGTTGAACTTTGGCATTCATTTTGCTTTTCTATGATTCGATCTCTAGCTTCAAGCTCTGTATTGTGGTTCTGTACTTATGAATTGTGTCATTGGCTTTCCATTGATTCCTATTTCAGATCCATGAATCTGTGACATTATGTTGTGAAATATAGGACCTGCTCTCTCTTTATGCTGTGTTGTGCTAATTAGTATCAAATAGATGTCCGGGAGTGAAATTAGGTTCAAATTGGTTTGACTTGTTCGCTTTATTCATATCAACCTCTCTCATTTGATTGTTCTCTTGAGCTATATCGAACCTATATTCATGTCCTTTTTGTTCAGCTAAGTGGATCTACTTGAAGAAACATTTAATTAAGTTATATGCTTTGTAATTAAGTTTGTTTGGGCCAAATGTCATATATATATATATATGTGTGTGTGTGTGTATTTTTGTTTGTCTTCATTCTCTAGTTTTGTTGACAAATAGAAGGAAAATGAAACTATTATGATGCTTTAGAAACTTTGAAGCCCCCTGTTTGCAATTTTATTAGAGATTCTCAACTCAAGATGTCTTTCAGGAAAAGTAGTAATAAATTGGCCCTAAATGCTTATTCATTTTGTTAATTACTGTTGTGTATCATGTGTTGTCATACTTTGTGCATAACTTGGCCAAAAAGAATAAATGACTATAAGTATGGGGTGGTTAGTGAGATATTAATACACAGTAGACTACTCTAAAAGGTTAAGTTGTTAGGCAGTGTAAATCAAATCCTTAAATTCATCAACAACCATTCCATTAAATAACCATCTCCAAAGAAGAAAGTTAAGGAAAAGAAACAAATTTTGACGGAAAATGGATGGGGCGGTTGGGCACCTGTTCAAGGGAAAGGTTAAGAGTCAATGCCAAAAGAACATTTTAATCAAAATGTACCCTTTAGCTTGAGACAGACCTTGGCACAATGGTAAGGTTACTCCTTTATGACTTAGGGTTCATGGGTTCATAACCTTTGATGATAACTTGCTTGTTTCTTCTACTTACGATGGTTGTGTTTGGTGATTTCTCTCATTCTTTTTTAGCCCTCATTGTTTATGTTCTAGTTGTATAGTCCACATAGTAAGTTGTTTCACCCTAACTTTTGAATACAATTCCTAAAGCATGTGTTTTCAAATTGTAATATACGTTGAAAATAAGTGAAAACTAAAAAATAGGTTGAAAAGATGGACAGCATTTGGATGATGATAAAAGACACTTAGTTCCATTGTTGAGTATTTTTGTGTATGTGATATTTTTACATTTACTTAATGTATATCATGTTTGCACATATATTGCAGCTAGTAACATGGCGCCTGGCCTGAAGATTTCACGGCGTAAGAAACCAACAAGTGGCAACAATGCATTAGCCTCAGAGACATCTGCACATCACATTGCCACCCCTCTCACCTTTTTCGATAAGACGCAACTGCCAAATGACACCCAAACAGTTGTGGAAGAGACACAGGCTCCTGGCGTAGGTAAGCCCATTGTACTCCATTATTGTCAATTATACATTTGGGACAAATATGCTAATTTGATTGTGTAACTTGTTGCCCCTTCATTACTAAGGAAAACTAGGTCAACTCGGGTACGCAGACCTACCCTAGGCAAAGGAGTGCAAAAAAAAAAATTTACGAGCTAAAAATGGGAGAAATAGCATGTCTATGTCAATTGCCTATTGAATGCAATGACTGGAGGGAATGCCACTCCAGCAGCAAATGAGTTGGAATTGCAAATTAGGCGATTGTGCCCTCTCAAGGGCATCAAGTCATGGAACAAAATCGAACAAAGTATCAAAGATGCTATTGTACAAGCTGTGCTAGGTTGCAAGGTTCAAATGGTCATTGTCCTATTTGGTAAGAAGAATTTCATTCATATGATAGTACAAGTTCTTCAAAAATACTTCACATATTGATTCCAATGTTTTGGAGATCTTGGAATTGTTTTCACATTATACAAATAAGAGGAGAAAAACAAATGTGAAAATAATATGTTAACTAAGTCATTAATTTTGTAAAAAAAGGAGACGAGCGAAGAGAATATTTAGTAATGCAAATTTCCCATGTTATCACAACAACGGAATTCCATTAAAACATGAACCTTACAACCACAACAACAAAAAACACACACACACACACACACACACATAAGACCTGTGGCAAAACACAATAATTAGCGTGCCTTAAACTTAATCGAAAAAAGGTGCTAAGGGGGCAAAAATGAAAAACAACCCCCAAACCACCGTACGGATGTCACAACAGCTTTCTCACGACAAATAGGACCTGTGACAATAGACGGACTGTCACTAGCACGTGTAAGTTGGGAGTTAGAGCCCAAAAAGCCTAACTTAATCGAAAAAGGGCATTAAGGGGGCGAAAATGTAAAGCAACCCCCGAACCACCATACGGATGTCACAATTAGCTTTTTCATGACAAACAGGACCTGTGACAACAAACGGACTGTCACTAGCACGTGTAGGTTGGGAGTTAGAACCGAAAACACTTTAACTTAACCCAAAAAGGGCATTAAGGGGGCGAAAATGCAAAACTGCCCCTGAACCACTGTATGGATGTCATAACCAGCTTCCTCACAACAAATAGGACCTGTGACAATAGACGGGATGTCATTAACACGTGTAGGTTGGGAGTTAGAGCCGAAAACGCCATTAACTTAACCAAAAAAAGGCGTTGAGGAGGCGAAAATGCAAAACAACCCCCGAACCACCATATGGATGTCACAAATAGCTTTCTCTCGACAAATAGGACCTATGACAACAGACAGAATGTAATTAGCACATATAGATTGGGAGTTAGAGCCGAAAATGCCTTAAACTTAACCGAAAAATGGCGTTAAGGGGGCGAAAATGCGAATCGGCCCTCGAACTACCACACGGATGTCACAACCAACTTTCCCATGATAAATAGGACCTATGACAATAAACGGAATGTAATTAGCACATGTAGGTTGGGAGTTAGAGCCGAAAATACCTGAAATTTATTCGAAAAATGGAGAGTTTGACATCCAATAAATCTTCAACATTTTGATTATAATTGGTGTCATTGTTTCATCATGACGCAGAAAATTGTTAAACCAATATGAAATTACGAATGTTATGATAAAGTTCTATTACAGTTACAAGGGGTGTGACATTATGCTCAAATGCTATATATGGAACTAATTGGTGTTATTTTTTATTTTTATTTTTTGTAGAGTGGAGTTGTACATATTCCATTTTTGTGGACGGATGACAATTTACACTTTTGTAAACTCCTGCATTTTTGTCATCCTCTGCTTTTTGTGTACGTTTGTATTAATTGTACAGAATACTTTTAGTGGGGTACATAATATTTTTGCCTTCGAACAGATAATTGATGTCGTGATCTATTGATTACCTTCTGTCCTGATACATATTACCATGGTATTTTGTACCATGCCAAATGGTCAATTGGCATAGTAGTAAATATGTTTTTGTATACGGAGGATGAAATTTCCTTATGATCATTTATGTTATGTATGGAATTATTATTTTAAATTGGAATTAATGTATTTGATTTGTATGGAATTATTGACATTTGAAGGTATTAATTTTTAGATGGTTGGAAGTAAATGGATGTAGATTGTTGAATGGGTGATAATATATGTATAAACCAGTTTGTATATATCGTACAGGTTACATGGAATATATACAAGTTGTGGGTGTGGACAAATTATAAAATTTAAAATAAAAAAAAAAACATAAAATGATGTTTTGGCGACTAAAAAATTGGTAGCCAAAAATAAAGTTAATATTTTTGCCAACTAAATAGTTAGTAGCTAAAAAAAAGAATTAAATGAAAACCAATCTTTTGGCTATTAAATATTTAGTAGCCATAACAAATAAGACTTTAGGGACTAATCATTTAGTAGCCAAAAAAAAAGGAAAAACACTTTTGGCGACCAAACTATTAGTAGCCAAAATAAAAAATATTGGACCTTAAGCAACGAAAGTATTAGTAGCTAAGCAATTTAAGCTTTGGCGACAACAATATTAGTTGCTGAAAAGTGCTTTGGGCAACTAAAATATTAGTAGCCAAACAGAAAATGTTAGACCTTAGGTGACTAAAGTTTTAGTAGCTAAACAGTTTAGGTTTTTGTGACCAAAAATATTACTCACTAAAAATGTCATGTTAAATTTAGTTGAAACACTTTTGGCGACTAAATTATTAGTCGCCAATTGTTTGCTTTTAGCGACTAAAATTTTTTTAGTCGCCAATTACTTTCCCCGACTATCTTTCAACGACAAAGGTGGTGACCAAAAATATTAGCCAACAAAAGGTTTTGGTGACCAAAATTGGACCTTTAGTGACAAAAAAGTTAGTCGCCAAATCTATCTTTTGTTGTAGTGACACATAAGTTGGATTTGGGAGAGAATGGAGTTTTTGCCTTGAAATGTTTCAAATAATTATTTTGTATAAATAATGAAATTGGTATTGGGAATATGAAATTAGATGAATACTTATATAAATGGTGAAGTTAGATGTGTATTATCTCTTACCTATGGAAATTCGGATAATTTATCTGTCTTAGAGATTGTAAATCAGTTTAGAAATATTTGTTTTGGACTATTGATGGAGGATAACTATGATTGTTATAGAAATTACATGAGGATTAAGTAAATTGAAAATAATCTCTTATCGGTTGTCATTGAATATGATTGTGTTTTTAATACATTGTATATGTATGATTTTTGGGAGGAGAAAGAGGATGGACTCCATTGAATTAAGTTGGCCTGTGTTTCCAGGATGAAAGTCTCAAAAACCGCACGTGTATACATAGGTGCCGATTCCCACGGATGAAATTTTCGTAAAATGGCAAATTTGAAAAATTTGTGTAATGATTATATTTGTTAGAGAACCACTGAGTTATAGCCTCAGTTAGGTTGTCTGGATAATAGTGGATTTGACTCATGGATTAAGGAGAAATAAATTGTCATGAAATGAATTAAGATAAAATGACTTGATATACGAAACTTGGCATATTATGGTCATGTAAGAATACAAATGATCTCATCATGAGCATTGTATATGCATATCATACTTATATCTTTGTTAAGATTCATACACTGTGTTAGATTGTTTCTACTGGGTTTTGGTTCACCTTACTTGGGAAAAACATTTTTAGGTGCTGGTGATATGCATCTGCCAATGACTTAGTTTGGAAGGATTGTGGAGCTGAAGGCTCACTTTTGTTTATTTTGTATTTACTTTTGTACAAGCCTAGGGCTTTATGTGTACTAAGCTTATGACTCATTTTGTTGTAACCAAGTATAGTCTTGGAAAGATCTAACCCATTAAGGCATATGAATATTGTTTAGCTTTCATTCTTTATTTCGTCTTGTAACACATGCTGCAGATTCAGGATGAATGATCTATGAATGTATATCACATGTGTCACCTTTTGTATATCAACTCTGATTAATGAAAGCTTCATATTTTATTTATATCACTTTGTACTAGTGTTTGAAGTTGGATTCTTGTAATTATTTTAAGGGCTTTACAGAGAATGAAAAAAATCCTGAAGAAGAGATTAACCTCTCTACAAACCCTTCTTCTTAGTCACGCCTAACTAATGATTTCCAATCATCTCAAAAGGTTAGGGGTAGTCTCAGAGGACGCCCTATCGAAAAAAGGTCAGGGGTAGTTCAAAAGAACGTCTTGCTGCAAATATTGCTTAATCTCAAGGATCCCCTAGATCGGGCCACCTTGACCTGAGTATAGAATAGTATAACCGAAGAGTGAATTTATCTCCACTTAACATCCTCGGGCTCGGGTCTTTTGTTCGGACTTTGTCACGCTCATGGTTTTGGTACATAGATCTTGGAAAGCTCTGAGCCCACAAGTGTTTTAGGACTCATTAACCGAACGACTTATAGATTGTGTTCAAATCCGTTCGAAGCCAAGAGATTTGGATCTCTAGGTTTGTGGGTCCAAAACCTTTCGAGTTCAAGCTCAAGTAGGTCTCTAGGTTCGTGGTTCAAAGCCCTTTCAAGACTAAGCAAATACCTCAAAGAATGGATCTTCTCCAATGAGGGTTTTATCTCTTCTGAAAGCAACGATTAACCTTCTCAAATGCCCGTATGATTTGGGCCTCCTCAGATGGGCTTGTTGGACTTTCTCTAGAGATATAAATCCGGTGGGTCCTCCCTCAGCCCAATTTATTGACTTTCTCGCTAGTTCATTCAATAGAAGTCACTTGAGGTCACTTGGTGATAATTTTTTCGGACCCATTAATTTTTGGACATTTCGATTGGACCCTGATTGGACTCAATTAATTTAATGGGCTCAAGTTAAACCCCTCTTACAAAGTATAATAAGATTTTTTTTAAACTTTTTTATATTTGTGTAGCATTATTTTTAATAGATTCTTTTCAAAGCAATTTTTGTAACCCATATGTAAAAATGCAACTTTCTAACAAGAAAAATGTGATCACATGTGTGGGTCGCATCGTGTAATTATTTTGGATCTTAATAATCCTATGTCAAAAAAGGTTAATTCCTTGTGTGTGTATTTGTGTGTGTGTGTGTGAGAGAGAGAGAGAGAGAATAACCTTCAGAAAGCACACACATTCTTTCAACTTTAATAATTACCTAAGGTAAATTGTTTGTTCATTTTTGATATTTTTGTGTTTTAATAAGTTAATAAACAATATATTTTCATCAATTAATTAAAGTACATAAAGTTTTTTAAATTGTTGGAAAAAAATTTAAATTAAATAATTTAAATAATTTTTTCAAATATCAAAAATAGTGAAAATAGACCCATAATTTGAGAGTAACGCTATACAAATAAAAAAATTCATATATAATGATGTGACTCATTAGGAACTTTTTGTTTAAAATATAATGCTATTAAAGATTGATTTATTTATAATAGTGACACTACTACATCATTTTTGTTGAATTTTTTTTGTATATATTTTATGTGAAAATAAAGCTTTCCATAATTTGAGACATAGAAAGTTGTAGGTTTTTTTTCTTTTTCTTTTTTTTTTTGTTGGATCCATAGAAAGTAGTAGGTTAATAAGGACCAATTGGTCAGTCTAGAGAATGATTCACTCTCTTACTAGGGTGATATTCAGATTGTTTTGAAAATTAGTTATTTTACTTGATTTTTTATTTTTTTTATGAAAAAATATGTAAAAAAATATAGAGAAAAGTTAAGATAGTGTTTGGTTTACTTTTCAAAACTCTACTTTGTTTTTAAATCATGATTTAGATGAAATATGTTAACCAAATATATTTTTAAAACACAACTCAAAATTATTTCAAGACTCCTCTCTTCTCTTTATTTATTAATTTATTATTATTCAATCAATCAATCAATCAGTTTTTCTCTCTCGTCTCTCCTCTTACATTCTCTCACATTTTATACATTAATCAATCATAAAAAAATAAAAATAAAAATTATAAGTCATCCCAAAATTATTTTTAAAACTCATAACTAAATAAATTTTCTCTTTTCAAATCATGATTCAAAAACTCAAAACACAACTCCACACTTAAATCATAATTCTAAAACTAAATTAAATGTATCCTAACTTTTTGGTAGTGACTTTTTGGGAACTAATGTGCAAAAAACTAAATAATTTGGGACAAATTCAAATAAACTAATTAATTTGTCTCAATTAATTGTAGTATGTAAAGTTTTTAAAATCATTGAAAAATGAATAAATTAAAAATAACAATTTTTTGAAATGTCTAAAATAGTAAAAATTGACCAATAATTTAGGATTAAAAAAAAAAAAAAGAGTAAGAGTTTGGTTTCAGTTTGGTTTCTCTCAAGTTGGTCATTTCAACTTGAGAGAGCATTTAGACTTAATAGGTTCAATTTTTTACCGATTTTGATGATCTGAACTATTCACTTTTTAAGTTTTGTCGAGTAAAATATTTGTGTAAAAAATTAAGAAAATCGAATATCAGTAGATATATGTTTTAATCAAATTTGTATTACAAAATATATGGCTATTCTTAAAATTATAATTGTTGTCCATTTTCTAAAAAAATAAATATAATGCAAATATATAACTATCGATATCTAATCATTTTGATTTTTTACATGAATATTCTACTTAACAAATCCTAAAAGTAAACAGTTTAGATCATTGAAATCGATCTTAAAATGAACCTACCAAGTTCAAATGCTTTTCTCAAATTGAGATAACAATTTAAAAGAAGTCAATTTCAAAAAATAATAAATTAATAAAATCAATTAATTGATTTAGTGAATGATGCACTCTCATACCCGGCATGATTGTTTAGTGAATGATGCACTTCCATACCTAGCATGATTGTTTAGATCTAGGGTGTTGCTTGGTACCTTAAATTTTTGTGACTCAAAATTAGCTCCAATGACGTAGCTTGATGATGTCGAAAATTATTGATTTTTAAAAAATTTTTAGGGTACTAAACCTAGTTGTTTTTTATAATATACGATTTCTTGAGATATTTTATCAATTCTTTTTCTTGTAAATTATATATCTTTAGCAGTACTAGTATTTAATAGATTTTGTGAAAATTCACAATGTTTGTGACAGTTTGCTATTAATATTAGTACTTGATTACGATCTAGCAATAGGTCATGGATATAGAAATGGTGATAAAGACTCATAAAAAAGAGGGGAAATTTTGATGTTTCGATTTTAGGCCCACTATGCTTCCAAAATAAGAACAGTATCTAAAGATTTTGACCGTTACCTAAACGTAGTTGGCGTAGGGCTCTGGCGTTAGCAGGTTTCCAGTTTACAGAGGTGGCTAACCTCAACCTTTCCTTCCTTAGATCAGGCTTAGCACAGATCTGTTTCGTTTCCTACCTCAGACCGTAACTTCAAAAACTGCTTCTTTGGTTATGCAGGAGACCTAAGATTGATAACTTGACATACTGATTAAGGCCGAAATGTACATCATTGAGGCCGTTAATTAGAATCTCTTAACTTCACTTGCTGGTCAAACCGTGTATTTTATGTGTGTTGAATGTCAATCAGGTTATACATCGTCGAAGCATAAAATGGGCAAAAAGACAAAATTTGGACAGCGTTGACTTTTTTTGAAAAAGTCAAACTGATGTTTTACCTGTTTGGAAGTGAGTAGAAGTATAAAAAGAAAAGGAAAAGGTTTTTCTAGGGTTCTGAAGTTGTTTGACCTAAAGAAAAGGGCTAGGGTTTGGAAGGAAAAAGAACTAAAAGTTTCAAGGATGTCTCCAATGGTGGTGTCTTCTCCATCTACCTCTTTCCACTCCTCCATGAGTGGCTAGTCTTCCTTTTCTAGGGTTTTGAAGAAACCCTAGCCATGTAATAGGTTTTTCTTTTTGATTTTATATTATGTAAAGGTTTGAACCATTGTATGGTGTTTTAGAAATTCTTTATATATAATTTTCATTATTCTTTCGAATATTTGACTTTCTGTGATTGTTAAATATTATCCATACAATTGTTTTCTTTTCCTTCACATTCAAAGTATGGGACGAACCATGCTACGAGGAACAAGTCGTATCACTACCTTAGTTTAGAGTGAACAATTCGTATTACTTGAGATGGTTCGTGCTCGTACATTGAATGTGATGATCTTCTTGTCAAATGCTTCGAACTTGTAGTTGCGAAACATTAATCCGTTCAAACCATAGCATAATTGATTTCAATTGGAAACCCTAATTTTGTGATTAGTGGTGAATTCTCTACCCTAGGATTTTTCCCCAATTCAGTAAACCCAATTTCAATTATTCTTGATAATTTAATTCCTTAGTTTAATTTATTATTATTAAATTAGATTATAAACAACCAATCTTTTTATCAAAATTAATTTAGGAATTTAATAATTAAATTAGTTTAATTTCACAAAAGTCCCTGTGGATCGATATCTGGACTTGCCATTATTCTAAAAGAATTTGGTATAGTTTCGTATTTAATTTTGGTGTGTTCAACGACCCATCACATACAGTAGTAACACACTCTCTTCTTAAAAATGAAAAACTTTTTTATTTATTAAACAAAGATTTACAAGGAAAGGGGTGTCTGTAGACAGTTGGATTGCTAGAGTATTGTTTGCTCTAAAAAGGCCTAAGAATCAGACTTCTTTCTTAGTTTCAAGTATACTCTAAGTAATCTGTCCCATTTTTCTATAACGATTCCAATTTTGACCCGACCCTTGTTGTATCCCGAAATCGAGTATAATGGTTTCATATTGTTGTTTACATCTTGTTTCCATTGCATCTCCTTAAATTTGGCTTTTGGATTGTTGTGGTTGCATTTGGGACAAATTGGTTGTTAGTTTCTAAACTCTTGTTGCCTAGAATTTTGCTCCTCCGCTCGAATGACACTTCTTGCACTCGAATGGGCTTTGTGAACTCTCAGTATTTTTGTAGGTCTGCAAAACTACTGGGAGAGTGTATTCTACGCTCGAGTGGATCTTCATGTGCTCGAGCGGGCGCAGCTCAAGCGGCCGTTCTTGTATTCATGCGCTGGTCTATTGTCTGCAAAACTACTAAAAGTGTGTATTCTTCGCTCGAGCGTAACTTCTTGTGCTCAAGCGGAATAATTTGTTGTGTCTGGCGCTCAAGCATCAACTCTTGCACTCAAGCGGATTGTGTGTATATCAATTCGTAACAACCACATTTTACATCACTTTTCCATCTCTACCTCTCTCTAAAACTCTCCAAAACCCTAGATCTAGAGCTTCTCTCCCTAAAACACCTTCTATAGACACCCCATTTTTGACCGTCCTCAAGACATGGACGTCATCGTTTGAACACTCGATGATCATCCATGCTCATGTTCGTTTTGAGTTCCTGGAAGTCTCGGCCACGCGCCTTGCCTCAGGATTTTTCAACTTGTCTGTTTTGTGCTTGGCTGTGGACCAAAGACTTGTGGTTTTGTTTTTGAGGAAAAAGGGTGGCTTGTTGGCCATCCCCTCAACCCATCGGCTAAGGCTTTGTGCCATCGGCCATAAGTGTTGGCCGATCGGCACTCTTTTTAGTCGATCGACCATATTTTTGAGCCGAGGCCTTTCCATCTACTTTTTGCAGATATTTTCTGCCAACTGTGACAACTAGTGGGCACAATTCTACATGTGTATGGAGGGATTGCATTCAAGACTCAAGCTTGTTCAACAAGCTTGAGAATTGAAATTCTATAAGAAGGGAGCCTCCCCTCCCTTTCCAGAGGTTCTGGAAATTTGAGATACAAGTTCTATATCTCTCTCTCTATATATATTTTACCTCTCTCTCTTGATTTACTATTTGTTTGTGCCCAAAAGTGTAAATCCTTCACACTATTGCACACAAACACCTACTAGAACACCATCCTTTGGTTGCTGAGGTCCTTAGGAGTTGGTTTTAGAGTTCTTAGATTGATTTAAGCTCATAAAAGCTGCTGGAGTTGTGTTCTTAAAAGTGTTCTTCAAGGGTGAGTCAACTACCTTTTAATCCCCCATTTTGGCTTAAGCTTTTAGACCTACTTGCATATTGTTTTAAGCTTAACTCTAAACTGTAAAAAGTTTTGATTTTTCATGCTTGTGGTGTTTGTTTAAGGTCACTTTTGTGTTGAGGGTTGTCTACCCCCTCTTAGGCCTTGTTTTGTGCCTTCCCTTTTGAGCTTTGGAACCATCTTGTTTTGACCTTTTCACCATTGAAATCCAGAGGATTTTTAGTGGTGGAGAAGTGGTTTTGGAGTCTTGAATAGGAGAGGGACACCCCCCTCTCCTTGTGTCTTATATGCTAGAATAAATGGCTCATAATAGTAGCATGTTTGCTTAGCATGTTTTGGCCTCATTTTAGCAAGTATTTGGTGTTATTTTGCCATGTTATACCTCTGTCTAAAGTTGGTTTGATGACCTCTTGCATGCACCATGCACTCGTAGTGTAATTCTCTCTATTGCCTTAACATGCATATTGCATTTGGATCATCATTCTTGCATGTTTTGGCTCAACTCAAAGAAGCTTTTAGTCATGTTTTACCATGCTTGAGCTCTGTTTCATGTTGTTTTAGTCATGCATGCATTGTTTTGTATAGCCATGGTTCAATCTAGCTTGTTAGCTTTGAGTGTCCAAGTCATTAGCATGCATTGCTTAGACCATTTTCATGATTTGGCATCATTTCATATGTGATTTCAGTCCATGTAGTGTAGCTATACACTTGTATTTTTCATTCTTTCAATGCTTTGAAGAATTGGTGTTTTATGCCTTAAGAGTGGGTCATTGTGCATGCCTCTATGCTTAGGCCTTTAGGATGCCATCTCAGTGGGTTTTTGGGCTTATTTTGACATGCCATAACTCTAATTTTTATTGGTTAAGTCATGCTATGTTTGGTTGTAATAGGTGTAGTGTAATGCCCTTTGTTAACCTTGCATGCCTCATGCTTTTTGGACTTTTGTTCTAGCTTGTGTTGGCTAGGTTCGAGCATGTTTTTTGTCTTGTATTGACCTGCCTTGGGACTATTTTGGTTGCCCTTGCCCCTTTGGGGCTTGCTTTGCATGGCCATGGTGTGAACCCCTTTGCTAGTTTCAAGCTTTGAGCTTTCTTGCATGCTATGCTTGACTTGGGTGCATGATTTGGCATCATTCTTCACATGATTTCAGAGCTTATTGCATTACCACATTCTCATGTTTGTCACATCTTGCTCATGTTTGAGGATTGTGCATTGTTGCCTAGTTTATGGACCAATATGTGCACATGTGTGTTTTCCCTTTTGGTGCCTTGGTTTTGGTGTTATGGCCACTGATTTAAGCATGGCTGAGGCCTATCCATTTTGGTTTAAGTCAATCTTTTGCATATTGTTTTATGCTTGTTCCATTTTGCATGTTGTCGCATGCTTGTCTTTGCATGTTGTTACATGCTTGTCACGTTGCGTGTTGTTGCATGTTTGCTAGTTCGCATGTTATTGCATGCTTATCCATCTTGCATGTTGTTGCATACTTGTTACATTGCATGTTGTCACATGTTTGTTTAGGTTGCATTGCATTTTGCATGCTCGGTACATTGTATGTTTGCTTGTTTAGGTTGCATTGCATTTTGCATGCTCGGTACATTGCATGTTTGCTTGTTTAGGTTGCATTGCATTTTGCATGCTTGGTACATTGCATGTTTGCATGATTAAGTTTCATTGCATTTTGCATACTTGTTACATTGCATTTGGCATGCTTATGTTGCATTGCATAACATCTCCATGTTGCATGCATTGCATTATCTTTGGTTTGGTTGTTAAATCAAACACGAGGAACAAGGGACGTTTCATACTTGAAGTGATGAAACGTGCCTCAATTTTCGGTCGCCGATACTCTTGATTTAACATGATAGAGTGTGAGGCATTCATGTGTTTTTGTGCATTCATTCCATATTGATTTGTGCAATTCGACCTCTTTGGCCATCATGCATCAAAATGCGTGATTGATGGCTCGAGAGTCGAGCACTACACTCCTTTGAGTCTCAAATATGATAAGGGGTGTAGTTGCACAACATTTTCTTGCAAATGTATTTCCATGCCTCTGTTTGTACTCTGCTGCAGCAAAAGGAGCAGTCTGCAGGAAGAGATGGCCGATCGGCTATCTGCAGTGCCGATCGGCTAACTATTTTTGGCCAATGGACTCAAAAGTGGTCGATGACCCTTTTCCCTTGGCCGTTGGCCATATCTTTTGGCTGATGGCCTCTCAGCATGTCCATGAGATGGTTCAGAAGCATCACTGAGATTTGTACAGTTTTCAGAGGTGCAAAACAGTGTAAACAGAGGCAACATGAGGCATGACAACGGATTTCCGAGCGAAGCCGACCAAGCATGCATATGTCCCTCTTCTCGAGGCCGCTTTAACTGTTTTGTAACTTAATTAATTTGCTTAATTAGTTAAGAGTTTTGTAATAATTAATTAGCTAGGGTAGTTAATTAATTAGTTGATTTGTATTATTTATTCGGACCCTCCGTCGAGAGGGCGAATTTTGTAATAAGTGTGCGTGAGTGTGCGAATGTCTTCCAACTCCACGTCTTTCTCTTTTACTTAACCACTTACGATGGTTAGTTTTAGGTCATGTTTCAATTACCATCCTTATGCTATTCATGTTTGCATTCATTCATCTGTATTACATGCACCGGGCTCGGCGCATCATACTAACTGTATTGTATTTCAATTCCGATTTGAATACATGATTATCAAGTTGCATCTCATATGCCATCTTAAAATAGCCGAGCCTATTTCTAGTTGCATTTTGCATGCGTTGCATTAGCCATCTTAACATAAACTAGGATCATGCATGATTACTAACTAGTTCTTTGTTTTGGCTCGGAGTACTAGGTAAGTGTTTATGCTTTAGCATCCTTGCATGAGTGTGAGTGTTGCCATGATAGCATGCTTGCCATGAGGCTATTTGCTTAAATGATATAACTGCCTGAATGCCTGTGGGTAAAGGTTAGATTGCTTGAATTGGAACAATTCATCAAAATGCGAATTTTAAGCCCACTTGAGAGTGGCAAAATTATGTTTTCTAAGCTCACTCGAGGGTGGCAAATCCACGTCTTAGCCTACTTGCGAGTAGCACCTTCAAACCATTTTCAAATAAACATGAGATGTTTTGTTCCAACTTAGGCGATCTGGTCTATACTTGTATGTTGTGCGCATCACATAGTAAGCTAGCTAATAAACCGGAATAAGAACACGTGTTTTCAAAAATAAGATACCATGCTTAATACAGGCCGATCTTTGATCGGGCGAGCGGGGGTGCTCATTGCATGACCTTCCCCTCTTGTATCCAAGTTCCCGAGCTGAGGCAACTTTGGTGATGACGGACACGTGATCTTAGGCACGAGTCAGGGTTTCCTAAATTTTTCCAAAATAAAATATTTAGGTTGCGACTCTATATCTGGCAAAGCAGTCCATGTTTGGCACTTCTTTACAAAAATCAGTTTTCCAAAATGATTTGCCGGATTTGGACTCTTTGGTGATTTATCAATCTCGCATTGCACTTTGCGGGATTAGATTCAGAACCGTGACATTTGAGTCCAAACTGTAGCAGCCTAATGAACAAAACGGATTTCGCGTGCGGAGCCGGGACATTCGGGGCACATCTACACCTTCTCTCTACATTTTCACCTAGATCCGTTAGTTTCTCCACCCTACTTCCTTTGTTAAAAAGGTAAAGCATCTCAAGGGCTACATTTCTATTCAAATAGAGTTGTGTTTGAGCATCTTTGGAGCTTCCTCTTTGCTTTCTCGACTTCTAACTCCGAGGTAAGGACTTTTTACACTCTTCTATGAGTTTTAGCTTAGTTATTGGTTGATATGTAAGAAATATTCGGATTTGAGGCCATTTTGAACAAACCTAGGGTTTTGGTTTAAAATCAAAAGAGAGATTTTTAAATGAATGTATTGGAAATGGTGATAGGAATAAATATGAGCTTGTGTTGTGTTAAAATGGTTGATTTCGATGTTTGGGATGAAATTAGAAAAAAAAAGAGTTTTGCCCTAAAATGTCTCAAATAATTATTTTGTATAAATATGGAATTGGTATTGGGGATATGAAATTAAATGGATGTTTATATAAATGGTGGAGTTAGATATGTAGAACCTCGCACCTATGAAAAGTTGGATAATTTATCTGTTGTAAAGATTGTATATCTATTTAGAAATATTTGTTTTGGGCTATTAGTGGAGGATAGCCATGATTGTTTTAGAAATTTCTTGAGGATTAGGCGAATTGAAACTAATCTCTTAGCCATTATCATTGAATATGATTATGATGTGTATACATTGTATATGTATGATGTTTGGGAGGAGAAAGATAATGTACTTTATGTTTGAGAAAAGAAAAGGGATAGACTCCATTAAACTAAGTTGGCCTGTGTGTCCAGGATGAAAATCTCGAAAATCGAGCGTATACATGGGTGCTAATTCCCGCAAACAAAATTTTCATAAAATGACAAGTGAATGTATTTGTATGATAATTATATTAGTTGGAGACCTGTGAGGTGTATCCTCTGTTTGATTGATAAAATGAAGTGGGTATAACCAATGAACTGGGATAAAATGAATTGAGATATAAGTTTGATATGACATGGTTTTGGAAAAAATTATAAAAGGTTTGTCATTTGAGTATTGAATATGTGAATCATACTTATATCTTTGTTAATATTCATATATTGTATTAGATTGTTTCTACTAGGTTTTGGTTCATTCTACTTGGGAAACCATTTTTAGGTGCTGGTGACATGCCTCCTCCGAGGACTTAGCTTGGAAGGACTGGAAGCTGGAGGCTCTATTTGTTGTCTTGTATTTAATATTTGTTCAAGCCTAGGGCTTTATATGTATGGAGCTTAAGACACTCTCTTTTGTTGTAACCAAGCATAGTCTTGGAAAGATATAAGCCTGTAGGGCATTTATTTTGTTGATCATTAAGTTGGTATCACATGCTATAGATTCAGGATAGAGTTTATGAATGTATATCGCATGTGTCACTTTCGTAAATTAACTCTGATTAATGAAGTCTATTATTTTCTTTTTGTCATCTTGTATTAGTCATTTGCAGATGAATTATTGTAATTATTTTGGAGGCGCTACATTTTCTCTTCCTCAAGGCCTTTATATAGGCACCTTGTGGACTTCAAAGTTTGGATTTCAACCTATTTTATAAATATACAATATTTTATATATTATATTTTACTATTACTAGAAGACAAACAAGAGACAAACAAGCACGTGGCATGGCTACATACTAATTTATTTATGAACAAGAGACACCAGGTGGGGTAGTCACATAAAAGTGTAGTTTTTAGCCCATGGTTTTGCCAAACTGTTTATGGTTTTGTCAATCTATTGCATTGTCTAGATTCCACACCCCTTCATCACCCATGATATTACTAAGATCATAGTTCTCATCATGTTATTCAAACATCTCATCGCATCCTTTCAAATCTTGTTCCATCAGATATTTTTTCAAAATTTTAAATCCTTTTTCAGATAAGTATGTCCCTGATTCTACCTGTTCCAAATAATCATATACTAATTCATAAGGCAATCCTGGAACAATTAATTTTTCTACCAAAGATGGTGTTATTGCAAACGTAGTTCTTCCATAATGAACTAATTTGAATCCAACCCTTACTAATTCTGTAGTTTCGTGAGATATTAGAAAAAAAAAATCCTCTCGCCCTTGCTTCTATTGGATCTAATATAAAAGGTTCGTCTCAATCTTTGAACCAATTACATCTGTAGGGGATTACATCTTTCTTGTCTTTGATTTTTATCAGATAATGAGCTGCATTTAGATGTTCATCCTTTACCTCTGTTTGGGCAGTTATAAATGTGATAGGTGCCATGCTTGGATATTCTTCAAAGACTTTATAAATTCTTCTGAACATGAATTGTTGGAATTTGGTGAGTTGAGTGAACATAGTACTCTGTGGGTGAGATGGAATGTATAAATTATTCCCAATGTCCACATTTGAACCAAAGGATCTTTTGGGCTGATGACTTGTCTGGATCAAATGAAACTTTTAATATTCTACAACTGTACAAGGCGGTTCGTCATTGAGTTCCCAGATAGGTGACACATTCTTCATACCATTTCAAAAATAACTTAAGAAACATACATCTTTTTATTTTATCTTGAATGTCAGCGGGGAGTTGAAGAAACAAATATAATACTTCTAATCTTAAAAATATTTTTGCTACTAAATGGGTTGCCTTGATAAGCTCGTTCACAGAATGACAACTTCCCTACAGCCTACATTTTTCTGATAATTTCAGCACTATCTTGTGTCACCAAGTCCAGCACTTCTTGAGTTTCTGCTAGGAGTGTTTCCTTCTCTGGCGATGTAAGTTTTGTAGATGTGGATGCCATCTGCAAGTTATCAAGTTAAAGTATCTACTAAACTATTTTTATTACCATTAATATGTTCTTTATCAAAAGTAAATTACTTTAACCAGAGTTGCCATCGTAAAAGCCTCCCTTGCACCTGCATGTTAGATAAATTTTAATTTATGAAATCTAATAGGCCTCTGCAATCAGTTCTCATTAAAAACGGTTTTGGTGCCAAAAATATTTTTTTAATTTATATTCCTTTTACTTTGACTAATAATTCTCTTTCCATGGTGGAATAATTACATTCAGCTTGATTAAAACTTCCACTACAATATCTACATAATTGATTATTTTCTTTTATTTTTAAAGCTGCGTTCTAGTGATTGTTACTTGCATTAGTTTCTAGTACTAGCTCATCATTTTCATTAGGAAGAGTTAGGGTAGGTGAATCTTTACATTTTTCTTTTAAGAATTTTACTAAAGTGGAGTCGGCTGAGTTCGAAGTCCAACTTTCATTCTGTGTTAGTTTCTTTTGTAAATGTTTTCTTATTTTGGCTAAGTCTTTTATAAAATCTGAGGCATATGTTAAGTATCTTAAAAATCTTTCTAATTGTTTTCTATCTGTGATTTTATCTAGAAATTTGCTAATTTTTTCAAGAACATAACTTTGTATTTTTATTGTGCCTCTTTTGATCTGAAGTCTTAAAAATTCTATTTCCTTATGTGCACACACTCATTTCTTTTCTCCTAATACTATTCCATGTTTTTCACATTTTTTTGTTATTATTTTAATATCTATTCTATATTATCTTATGGATATGGAAAAATATTATCTATATATACAAGACAAATATTATTCAATTCTTTAAAGATGTTATATATTCTTCTTTGAAATATTTGAGGTACATTTTTTAACCCGAATGGCATTACAAGCCATTCATAATGTCCTTATGATGCACTAAAGACTGTTAGTGGAATGCTGTCTTTATCCATTTTTATTTGCCAGTATCTAATTTTGCAATCCATTTTGGAGAACCAGGAGGCGCCCTATATTCTATTAAAAACAACTTGCTTTAGCTGGAATCAAATAACCATCTCTTTTAGTATTATCATTTAATTTTTTGTAATTTATTACCATTTTAGTCTTTCTTCTTTTAATCTCAGCATGATTTTTAACCATAAATACTGGACTACTATGTGGACTTTTACTATCTATAATTAATCATTTTCGTTTGAGATCTTCTATTTCTTTTCTGAATTCATCTATATTATTATAAGTATATACCATTTGTTTTACTCTAATTATTTTATTAGGATTGATTAAGTCTGTCTTAGTGATACTTTTATCTTTATGCCAAAATTTTAACGGATCTTCACTATATAAATTTTTGCATCTTTCTTGTTGTTCTTTTTGAATTTCTTCTTGAATACAAATTTCTTTAATATTTAGTGTGGTTTCATGCCCAGTTGAAGAGATTATCTCATCACTACGTTTGCTGCGTACGAAATCAATATTGTGATGTGTAACAACTATTTTTAGTTTTAAGACTTCAACTGGCTTATTGTTATTTGTAAATATAACAGAGTGTAACGTTTGCATACAAGGGCTGTATAATCTTTGAAAATTATTGCCTACAATTACATCATGTGATGGTTAATCGGTTATCCAAAGTTTAGGAATGACAAAGATAACTGAATTAATTTTGATAACTAAATTTTCTATAGCATCATTATGTATCATTGTGCTATTGTTAGCTATTCGAACTATTAATGGTGGATTTTGTTTTTTCCACATATATTCGGGAAAGAGTTTTTTCCCCCCCAAAATATACTGAGCATCCATTATCTAAGTAAACACATAGTTCATAAGTATTAAATATTTCTATGTGTATTTTTATTGGTATATATATACTATTAACATTAGTGTTTGATAATGACATTTTATTTTCTTCATTGTTTTTGCTCTACTGTTTGATAAATATATCGTATTCTTTTTGTACCTCTTCTTTATCTTCTTTTGTCCATGCTATAAGATTCTCCTCGTCTTCATATATTGGCACACTGGTAGTTCTATATCCTATTGTTCTTTTACTAACTGAACTCCTTCCAGATTGTATACTAAAATTATCTATAGAGTGTCTTCCCGACAATATGCTTATGTTATCTATTTCTTCATTATTTTCTGTTGTGCTAGGAATTTCTATTTTAATATTTCCAGTATTATTAATTTTAATTATATTTTTTCTTTTTATAATATTTTTAGGATTATTGAAACTTACTATCTATCGATTATCTAACTTGATCTCATTAGGATTTATTCTTTTAGGTGTAATTCTATCTATTGGTATTCCATTGGTAGGTTCAAATTTGTTTGCTTCTATAATTTTATGTTGCATTTTAGGATCTATGGTATTATCTAACTTATATATTATTTTCCAAAATATTCTTAAAGGATAGGTGGTTTCATGCATATCTATCCCTACAGTTTTTATTTTAAGAGATAAAAATTTATTTATGAATCCATCTTTTAAAATAATATAATATCCCGATTTACAATTAAAATGGTCCCCCACATAGGTTACTTTTTCTTTCACTGATTATGAACCTTCTAAAATTTCATTATCTAATATCACACAAAAATGCATATATATCTATATCTTGTCCTTTGTCAAATAACAGTGTAACTTATATTTGTACACTCTTACCTCATATTCACAATCCTTAATTTCAATATCTCTTTTCATCATTTCACATATATATTTACTTTTTAATTTGAATATTGATTTCTAATAAATTTCGTCTTTTCATATTGTTAGTAATATCCAATCTTTTTCAATTTCTTTTTCTTGAGAATTTTCTCTAACATATTGTTATCCTCTCAAATTCTCTATATTTATTTCTTCTGTCATCATAAAATTTAACTCTTCCTTGGTGTTGCTATAGTCTTCGTCTTCTATTTCTATTTCTTCTTCAATTAATTCTATTATTCCCCTATTATTTTCTAAAGCTAATTCTAAAAATTTGTAACGCCCTGAAAATAATAACACCAAGATCAACCCACGACAAATATTAATTAATAACAGATGTCTAAATATAATGTTCTTCCATTCATAAGGTTTCATCTCTTTACAAAAGTGTAACACATGCTGCAATGATACATTCAAAAGTCCTAACCCTAAATCTATAGCATGCGTCATGACAAAAAATAAGAAATAAGAGTTAAACAGATATAGTAATACCCTATTGGCTACAACTTTCCAAGACAGTGCTTGGTTATAACAAAAGTGAGTTTAAACTCAATACAAATAAAGCCCTAGGCTTGTACAAAATAAATACACCAATAACAAAAATAGAAGCTCTCGGCTCCAAGTCCTCTCAAGCTATTTCCTTGGCGGAGGCATATCATCAGAACCTCAAAATAGTTTTCACATACGGTGAGTCAAAGCCTAATAAAGATACTTTAACACAGTATATGAATCTTAATAGAGTTATAAGGTGAATGCATATGAAATACCCGTATCAAAACATTTTATATCTCTTTCTAAAAACCATGCAATGCCAAGTTATATCACAATTCAAGGATCCATTTGCTTTACAATAGAAAACAGGGCGGTGGATACAACACTGAGAATCTCTAAGACATGTCTGCAAGTAGGCTACAAGCACTACCAATTTGTCATTTTTATTAGTATTAACCGGAAGGCTCGACACCTTATCGCGTGGATTTCTGGAGTTTTACCAAGGATACACAGGCTAACATAATACTACAACTACACTCCTACCCAGATTCACTAAGGTATTCACCATTTTTTTCTCAAAACAACAACAACCTCAATGTGTTAAATATGTTACAATGCTCAATACAAATGGATGAGAAAACAGTTTCAATTTACCTAATTCTCATGCAATTTCTACAACAATCATAGTTATCCTTCATAGATATTCCAAAACAGATATCTCTAAACAGATAATTAATTTCCAACACAGATATACTTTCCAACATTTCTAATTATAAGTGATAATTCATATCCAACTCCATGACCATCATCACCATTGTTTCAATTTCATAAACAAACATCAATTCCATTTTCTCTTTTCAAAAATCAAATTATCACAATTTAGGGCAAAACTCCATTTTTTTTAAAAATCAATCTCCATAGATAAAATCCACCATTTAGCATAATCCAACCATTTTTACAAAGCCACAATCATATACATGAGCCTATTTTGAAAACCCCTTTTTTATTTTAGTTTTATCCAAAAATCCTCAAATCACTATCTTGTTTAAAAAAGCAAATAACTAAGTTAAAAATCATTAAAAAAAAAATGTCAAAGTAATCCCTGCTTCAAAGACAAGAACCAAGAAGAACAAGAGTTGAAACTTGACGATGCCGAAAACGAACTTTGCTCCGATCAAAATGAAGCTCTAGGCGAGCTCTACCTTTTTATCAAAGGGACTATGATGTAGAAATCAATGAACCAAGATATATTTGAGAGAGAGAGTAAGTAGATCTAGGTTTTAGAGTGTTTTAGAGAGAGAGGGAGAGTGAGTGAGAAAGAGAGATGAGAAAATGACTCAAAAGTGACCCCTTTCAGACTGAAATACACACAGATCGCTTGAGCGCAGGAATGATCGCTTGAGCAACCAGACATAACGAAGACACCGCTCGAGCACAAGAATGGTCTCTCGAGCGCACAATGCATCCCTCCCAGTAGTTCAGACCTACAAAAGTTCACTCGAGCGCAAGAAGTGTCGCTTGAATGTAGATATCAAGCTTTCAGTAATTTGTAAGCTGTAAAAGACCACTCGAGTGCAAAAAGTGTCGCTCGAGCAAACAAGCAAAATTCTGGGTAGAATTTATTTTGACAAACAAGCTACCAACATGCTCCAAACACGACAATGATACTCCAATAGCCAAAGCCAATGAAGTACAAGATGAATAAGGACATAAATAGTGATACAAGACAAGATATCCCAAATCCAAAATAATAAACAGGTCGAATCTAAACCGAAATCGTTATAAGCTTTTTCTTCTTCTAATTCCACATAATCCAAACTCCCTAAGACTTCTATTATTTTATTATTCTTTTTATTTTTGAATTGATTAGAAAATTGGCCTATTTCTCCACATGCTCAACATTTGCAAGTCTTTTTTTTCTTCTGGACAATAATTATTTTTTCTAAAAAATCTTCTTCTTTTGTTGAAATTATAGGAGTTTTTTTTTATAATTTTCTCCTCTTTACTTATTAAAACTTTTTCTTTTATAAAATATTTTCTTTGTCTTATTGTAAGTTTTTCTTTTTGAAACTCACATCCCCATGAATTAAATGTTTGCCAGCAATGTAAATATTGTTTTTTCATTTTTCTTCTTTGCTTCATTTTCATGCATTCTTACTCTACCCATTCTCTTAGATATTTAATTCTATGACCCAAGGTGTCACTTGCGGCATCTCCTAATTCTTTTAACCATTTTTCATATTTTTCTTCTATATCAACATTTATAGGATATGGTAATTTATGAAAAACACATGGTTAAATGAATTTTATTTCTACCTATTTGATAATAATAATGGGAGTATTCACATATCTAATTTTCTATATATTCCATATTACATATTTCTATGTTACTTAATTTCCTGACCCATTCTCTTTTTCTTTTATCTTCATCCCACTCTTTTCCTACAAATTCTTCTTCAATATATTTTACAAATATGTTTAACATACCTTCCAGGGTAGTTTCTGTTGTTAATTTTTCTTTGTTACTTTTTCTTAGGTTGTCATACCAGCTTGCTACTATACCTGTAAAGCTATGTTCAATATAATTTAGAAAACTTTGCATGATCCAACTACTACTATGGATATTTAAGACATGGTGCATACCTCTCTTCCATTGTTTTATTACTTCACTTTTATTTGTTGCAAAATCAATATCTAATAAATACCCTATATTACTTATTAGTTTTAATGGTACCTCCCTTAAGAATACTTCCTTCCTAGGGGTAAAATCAGCATAATTGGACGTTCCTCTAGCAAAAGACCCTCTATTTAAATAACTGTAATGTCCCCGTTCTTCTTCTATATTCATAATTTTTGGTATCATTTTCTAGTTGTTGTCTGGTAAAATTTTTAAAATTTGAGTGATTTGGATTAGGTGGAGTAGACGAGCTACTTCCTTCTTGTTTTACTACTGCCATATTCATATCGTTAACGTTATTAGTTTCTTCTTCTAAGGTATTATCTTTTTCTATGTCTTTGAAATTTTCTAGTACATTATTTTCTTTTTTTTTCTTTTTGTGTGTCATTATTTCCCATTATTTGTTCTAAATCTTCAAGGAGAATGTGTTCCATTTCTCCCAAGCTGATTAATCTTAATTGTTTATAGATATCTTCTTCCAACTCTATTCTCTCATTATTTATTTCTTCTATTATTTCTTCATCTATTATATCTAATAGTTCAGCTATTTGTAATATTATCTTGTATTTTATTTTATTATCATTTTATTTTTCTACCATTTCTTCTAACTATTTTAAATTCTAATTACTTAACTCCATTATCCTTTTGTTTTGTAAGTGAAACTAATTCAAAGGATTCCTCTAGTTTATTTTCTTTATATGGATATAGATATAGATATAGATATAGATCTAATTCTTTTTGTTTTTCTTCAAAAAAGGCTACTTGTTTTTCCAGATCTTGTACAAAATGTCTAATTTTGTTTATTGTTTCTAATTGATTAGTTCTAAGTTTTTCGTTAATTTCTTTTAATAGCCTAATTAAGGTATTATTTTATTCTATTATTATTTGTAAAGAAGTATTATTATTTAAGTTATCAGATTTTACTTCTTCACTATATTTAATACTCATACAAGGATTATTGGTAAGGCTGAGAAACCGGGCTCTAATACCAATTTGCGATAGATCTAGTTTAATATTAACTCCTGTAATAGTTTTTGTTAATAATCTACACTTTGTCTTTTCTAATGATATTTTATTTTTAATACTAGTATAATTCTTTGGCTATAATGTATTACAGATTCCTAAAGCAATACTTAAAGAGAATTTAATTTATTTAACTCACTTTTTAATTCAGAAATATAATATAAGTTATCTTTTATTTCAGTTCTATGTGTTGTAATTAAAAACATATAATTACTAATTCTAAGTTTATATGAATATTTAACAATTATTTATATTTTTATAATTTTGTCAAGAAGTCAATTTATAATTTAATAAAACTTGATTGATGGTGTGACTTTAAGTGTTGAGTTGGCCTTCCACCTACGATTTGAGACAAATTTGAGCCAAGATATTTTAGGACTTAAGAATTAGTTTTAGGCCAGTTTGTTTTGGGGTGTAATGGATGGAAGGAGATTAGAATAGAGGTAGTGTTATTTAGTGTTTTATTTGTTTGTAGAGTTGGGAAAAGGATTAGGATGGAGAAGGGGATTAAGATGGAGGTTGGAAGAAGGATTGGGATGGAAGAAGAGGAGGTGGTATTAGAAAAATAGTGAGGAAATTAAAAAAAAAAATTTATTTTTTACTTATTAGGAATTTTTTTTTAAACATTAATATTTAATTTTTTATATTTTTTATTTATTTTATTATTTTATATAAAAATAATTTAACAACATCTACACTAACAACTATCATTAAACAAACACAATTTTATTTAATTCCCTTACTATCAATTTCCTCACTAATAATTTTCTTACTATAAATCTCTTCTATTCTACCTCTAAAAACAAAATGAGGCCTTAGATCTAATATATCTCTCTTATTTTCTCACTCTAAACTTTTCTGCATCAATGGGTCCATCTCCCCTCCACTTAGCTTTAAAAGAGTCCAAAAGAGGAAAAGAGTGGATGGGTTGGTAGATGGTCAGTGGTGGCTGGTGGTTCCATCAAAAGATTTTGTCATCATTGTGTTTGTTTGGAGATAAGGCTATAGATTGCCCAATGAGTATATTTGTTTTGAAAGATAAAGGGGTGGGATTGGACTATTAATCTCATCGAATTAATAGTCTATTATTTGTTTGAGATATTTTGCTTCTCTTATCCCATGGGGCGTTGTGGGATTGGTATCCCATGGAATTATTTTATAAAATGTTCATTTTACTCTTCATGCTATTACTTAATAAACAATTAGAAAATGGTAAAATAGTCTTTTGAACATTTATAAATTATTTTTTTAGTGTTGTTAATTTAAAATTATATATTAAATAAAAAATTATAAATTATAAATTATAAATTATAAATTTAATTTAATTAAAAATAATAAATTATAAATTATGGCCTTATAAATTAAATTTTTTTAGTGTTGTTAAAAAATTAAATTTACATATTAAATAAAATTATTTTTTTAGTGTTGTTAATTTAAAATTATATATTAAATAAAAAATATAAATTATAAATTAAATTTATTTAAAAATAATAAATTATAAATTTAATAATTTATTTATTAAATAAAACTATTTTTTTATTGTTGTTAATTTAAAATTATATATTAAATAAAATTATAAATTTAATTTAATTGAAAATAATAAATTAAAAATTATGGCCTTATAAATTAAATTTTTTTAGTGTTGTTAAATTATAAATTATAGATTATAAGGGTAAAATAGTCTTTTGAACATTTATTCTTATCCAATCCATCTAACCAAACATTGGATTCATTAAAAATAGTCCAATCCAGACATCTAATCCCATGACTAAACAAACATAGGATACAAATCCAATCCAACCAAATAGTCCCGGGACAATGTATCCCAGGACTAACAATCCGATGGATTACAATCCCCCCTTATCCAGTCCGTCCAAACAAACACACCCTATGCATCTTGGTCCATCCTGAATCCTAGACTCCGAGTTAATAGTTTTCTTAAATTATATATTTTTCATGCAAAAGGTATTTGGTTTGAGTTTTTTGAATTAAGTTTTTGAAAATTAAATTTTTTAATTTTCATATTTTTTTGTTTTAGTGAATATTTTTAAAATTTTAAACATTTTTTTTTTTACTTTTTTAGATGCACCTTACTTAGATGTATCTAAAAAGTAAAAAATTTATGAAAAAATATTTTTAAAAATTAATAAATACATAAAAATACAAAAAATATACTGAATTCTCATATTTTTTTATATTTTTGGTATTTAGTGAATTTTTAAAAAGTTTTTTTCAATTTTTTTTTTTACTTTTTAGGTATATATATGTTAGGTATGTTTAAAAATTAAAAAAAATTGCTCAAAATATTTTTAAAAATTCAGTAAAAATAAAAAATACCAAATATAAAAAAGTAAAATTTTTTTAAAATATTTTTAAAAAATGATAACCAAGCATAGTGATTGAGTCTCATGAAAGATGAGAGAGGTGGTGTTGATGGTGGAATTACGCCAAATTTGAATTAAAATATTAACACATCATTCATATTGGTTATTATTGCCATTACAATGGTTGGTTTGAGAAGTGGATTGGCTTTTTAATTTTTTGGCTATTTTAGTCTAGGCTAAAAAGTTTGGTTTGAGAAAGACTTTTTGACTTTTTTATGAGAAAAAAGTGTAATGATTATGGGTTGGATGTGATGTTTTGTTTGTTGTGGCTAAAATAGCCTATTTTGTCTTTTGTGACTATTTTAGCCAAAAAAATCCAAAAAGCCTCCTCCCAAATAGAGATCAAATCTAGTAAGTCTAATTAAACATGTAATATGATAAAATTGTACTAATATTTTTCTAATTTGAATTTAGTCTAAAGTAAAATAAGATACATAATTTCAAACACGAAAGAAGGGAGGGTAAGGGTGGCCATGGCCCTTCCAACTTTTTCAGAATTTTGTTAGTATCCCTGTAAGTTATGAGATTTAATAGAATTTCCCTTTAAATTTTAGAAAATTCTTTTATTGACCCTTTATTTTATAAATATTCTTACAATATTTATGACATAAATCTTTAATTATTTCATATATTACATAACGGTATAAATTATATTGATTTTCTTTGTAAATCTATTTATTATTTTTTTATTAAAAATATTCTTTAAGTAGATATTTTTAATTATATAAATTATATCAAACAATAAATGCCTTAAAATGGCAATCTAATAAATTTTACACATGATCTTAATTATTAATTGTTTAGTTTGGAGTTTTCAAAAGTAATTTTTTAAGTTTTTAATTCGTACCTATCTAAAAATAAATTAATTAATTAATTCTCATTTTTGTATTTTTAATAATTTTTTAAAATGTTTTAATCAATTTTTTTTTTACTTTTAAAATCATTTAATCTTAATATACTTAAAAAGTATAAAATTTATATAAAAATCTTTTAAAAAGTCATTAAATACAACAAAACACGAAGATGTGTTGAATTTTCTTGTTTTTTGTATTTGGTGAATATAAATATTTTAAGTTTTAAGTGTATCTAAATTAGGTGTATCTAATAAAAAGTTTACGTAAAATATTTAAAAATTTCGCCAAACACAAAAATATAAGAAAAATAAAAAAATTCAATTTTCAAAATAACAGAGATAATGAAACAAAGACGATCTATTGATTTCTTTTGCTAACTTTGCATAATGATTATATAAAAAAATTAGCATTTTTCAAAATGTTGACTTCTTTTTTTGTATTGGCTACACTTACCATAATTTTCTTGGCTTCGTCCCTGATTCTAAAGAATTCATAATTCCAAAATTTCACTTTGTTTGGTTTCAAAAAATTGAGCCTACATTTCAAAAATTTGAGTTTTTTATTTTTTATTTTTAGTAAAAATTTTCAATATTTTAAGAATTTTTTTAGATGTACCTAACCTAAATACAGTTAAAAAGTATAATATTTATGGAAATTGTTTTTAAAAGTTCATCAAATTCAAAAAAAAAAATACAAAATTTCAATATATTTCCATATTCTTGTGTATTTATTGAATTTTTAAAATATTTTTTCACAAATATTTTACTTTTTAAGTGCATCTAAGTTATGTGCATCCAGAAAGTAAAAAAAATATATATATATATATATATATTAATTAAAATATTAAAAAATTACTAAAAACAAAAAAAAAATTAAAAATTAAAAAATTAATTTTAAAAAAATCAATCAAAATTAAACAAGGTGTAGTCCCGGAACCAAAAGTTCTATGCAATCTATTCCAGCAAAACGAACCTAGCATAAGTTGACAACAACGTGCAAGTAGTAAGCTATCCCAATTTGAAAATTATTTGTTTTTCTTTTTTTCTTTTTATATTTATTGGAGGCCATAACCCAATAAGGGAACTCGACCCTTACCTTTTAGTGAGCAAGTGCAAGAATATTGACCGCGGCCTCGTTTAAGAACAGATTGTTTTGGTAATATTTTGACTTTTTATGAAAAGATATGCAAAAAAAATAGAAAGAATGATGTAATAATTTATATTAACTTTTTGACTAAAATACTTAATCCCTAAACGAGACCTAATTGAAAGTTTCAATGAAACTATTGTTCTAACTTTAATCCGAATTAGGACCACCACACCAATATTTTTTGTTCACTCGCAACATTCACAAGGATGGGGAAAGAAAATATCAGTTGTACCACGATCTTCACTGCAAATATCCCATTCATCCTGTGAAACTGGAAAAGTTGAAATCAAAGAGCATATATAATATATGGTACATGGTGGTAGACTGGTAGTACAAGAGATTGAAATGAAATGCAACTTTACATGTGAGCTATTAAATTGTCAATAGGTCTAAAGGTACAAATGATGCTTAAATGTCATCTAAGCAAATTCTGACTAGTTCGTAATTAATGGTTATAAAAATTTCACAAAATTCATCAAGAAGGCACACTCCATTAAAAAAACATTAATGTGGACGAATTAGAATCATATGATAAATTAGTTTTTGAAATATGTCGTCGGTCGAGGTTGATATAATCACTGTTTTAATCTCTTACTAGAACAATTGAGAGACAGAGAGAGAAATGTGTTGCTGGTTGATTTGGTGATTTGAGGTGGGTTGTTGGTGCCAATGGCCACCGGAGTTGTGGGTCATTACTGGCAAAAGAGTTAGATATCATTCTAACCTATAAATCAAGAAAGTCTTGAACCACAAGAACGGATAAGGATTATTAAGACTTAGATATTTAATGAGTTACAACTTTCATATAATCAAATAATCATATTCCTAATGAGACAGACACCCATTTATATGGGTTTGTGTTTGGAAATGTAAATGGTGTGTGCCTATCTTTTTTCAAAATAAAATAAAATAAAATAAAATAAAATAAAAAATATCAAAGATAGAAAATTCAAGTTCAATTCAAAGTTGGATAATGTAAAGTAGTATAAACATGCCAAAGCAAATGGCATCAAAAATGTAAACATTTGAATAAAGTTATACCCAAATTTTAAAAAAGCAAAAACAAAAAGAAAAAAATCACATATATTTAGAAGCCTAGACAATGAAATTTTGTCAAACAGCAACTTAGGATGATAGCAAATAAGTGAATTTTGCACATTAGGGTGAGATTAAAGCAATTTTGAGCTCGTTTACCAAAATTATGTTTTCACCCATGGATCTTCTTTTTAACTTCTGTTAATTCAATTATTCAATAAACTTTGATGTGATTTGGGAACGCGATTATAAGCTGCATTTTTTCTACTTGTGAAAAAGCTAGAAGCTAGCTTCTTTGGCCAAAAATTCATCTGGGAATGTGGTTAAAAGCCTATTGTAAAATTACGAAAATACCCTCCCTGTTTTTTAGGGTTATTCTGGGCTAGGGCTTCACCATTTCTCATCTCATGCCGCTTCCCTCACAGCTCGTCTCCTCACCGCTGCGCCACTGCTGTGGAACCGCCTCACCAAACTCGTTTCCACCTTCGGCGATCCACGTTGCCTCCAACTCCCCTCTTCCAATTCGTCTTCGTCAAATTTGTGGATCAATTTTTTGATCTTGTACATGTTTCATGTTTGGGCATTTTTAGGGTCAACAGATGATTTGGGTGTGTCTCCGTTTTTGACATTTCATTTTTTTATTTTTCGGTTTTCCTATTAATTTCGACATACCTCCCATTTTCATTCACTGTCACGTGGATACATTACAAAAAAGAATTAACAGTAAGGCCTACTCCGTAAATCCACGAAAGTTATTGCTTGAACATAAGGCAGATCTGAAAGGTAGACTTCCAGATTAACCTTTACATGCCGCACAATTTGTTGAAAAAGCCTGCAGTTAGACCACAAAACACCCCTTTATAGCTAATTGCTCTATATCAACAATAGAATTGTTACTTGAGCATTTTAGAGAGAAAAAAGGGGTGCAAAGTCAAACAACCAACTATTCAAGTTAATTTGACTAATTTATAATCCTAATATAATTATATATAGGAAACCTACTATTCAACTAAAATGATAATATTAGTTCTATAAATAGGAGAGTTCTCAAAAGGACTAAGACCATGTTTATTTCGCGGTTTGAGTGACCGAATTAAACTACTATAATTGTGGGTCTCATCCGTAGCATATTTTGTAGTGAAATGGGAGGACAGATTGATAGTTCAAGGCGCTTAGTAATCATACTTAGTAGGGGGATTAGCTTGGCTGAGTTTTAGTGGGGATATTGAGTCTATTTTATATAATAAAAAAAATTAGTTTTTTAATTTTATTTTTTTAACGAGTGTACCTATTTGTTTCAATTTTTTTATATAAAAAATAAATTATTTATTTATTTTATATAAAAATAATTTAACAAACTCATCACTAACCATCTCCCATATTATCATGAAAATAAACACAGTTTTACTTAATCCCCTCACTAATAATCACATCTTACCTAATCCGCCAAACAAACGTAGCCTAATACTCTAATCGATTGTCTCTCCCTCTCCAAGTCTCTCAAGAGCTTGTCTAATTGAGAGTGACTTTGGATTCAAATTTACCTCAGTACGCATATTTTTAAAAACGTTGAATTGGGTTTAGCCTTTTGAAGTACTCATCTAACTCCAATTGATGATCGATTATTTTTATAATTTGTAAACAGAATATAAATATTAAAAATTGAAAATTGAAACAAAAAATTTTAATTCCAATATACATGTACTATACGATTCCTTTCATATGTCATTTCACAGTGGATTATTTTGTTTCCTAGTACCATAAAAGTTCATGTTCAAAAAAAAAGTACCATAAAAGTTGGGCAAATGTTAAAGTGAGTGAGATTTTAAGTTTGAATCTGGAGAGACTTTAGCCTTTATTATAATCTAATTACTAATATACTACCCACTATCTTGAGAAAAGGAATAAAAATAAAAATAAAAAGTGATGAAGTGTGGAGGTTCTTTTAACAGAAAAACAAGTGCAAAGAGCCTTTTATGAAATGCAACAACACTACAAACCCAGCCTTGTGAATCCAAAATTTATTCAGAAAAAATAATCAATGATTCAAATTCATTTTACTCATAAGTCGCACACTATATCAATTTAATCTCTACCTCACAAACACATTTAAGATAAATTGTGAGTTAATAAAGGTAGTTTCATAGCATTTTTGCATGAAGAGAGTACTGACTTTGACTAATGAACATAATAGGACCTGAAGCTCTAGCATCCAAACAATAACTAATGAACAAGTAATCACAGGTCAGTATACATGCTGAAAATATAGGTTGGACCATTGTGAAAGTTTGGAAATCATATTGTGATTGAATGAGTTGAATCTGAAAAAGAGCATATGATGATCCATCTATTCCATGACAAAAATATATTCTCTTACTGGTGAAATAAGTGATAATATAGGATTTAAATTTGTTGTATACTCCATGTTGATCACTATTTTAATTAACCCCCATTTCATTCTTTATTATATTATAGTATACCAAAAGGGGTACATGAATACATTTACAACTCGTTGCATTTGAATCAAATTACCAATAAAGAGTAATTTTATATGGGCAAATTATATTAAACTCTCTCAAATTATCAGATATTTATACTTTACTCTCTTAATGCTTTAAACTTAACAATTACCCCCCTCAAACTATTTGAATTTGAATATTACATCGTTTTATTAGTCATTTGTTAGATATTTAGATGAAAAATTGTCAAGTGCTATACACATAATGATTACATTAAATTTTTACAAAAGATAAAATAAAATAATTTGAACATAAAATTTAATATAATCATTATGTGCACAGCATTTGATAATTTTTCATCTAAATATCTAATAAATGACTAACAGAAGGATTTTATATTTAAATTTAAATAGTTTGAGAGGAATAATTGTTAAGTTTAAAATATTAAAGGGATAAAATATAAATAGCCGATAATTTGAGCGGGGTTTAAGATAATTTGCCATTTTATACCATCTAGAAAAGAATATGTACATGTTCAAAAACAAAGAATGGTGATCAGTTAATTGATCTGTGGTCTTCTCCCAAATCACAGCTTTAGACATTTAAAGTTACTTCAAGTCCAAAGCTTAGTATATAAAATACTCTACATTTTACAGTGAATCTCACTTTGACCCCTTATTTTAAAGGTCTTTTTTGTTTTTGTTTTGTGTGTGTGTGTGTGTGTGGATGGCTCTCATCCTCAAAATGGTCTCCATCCTGAACATATCGGCAGTGTTTGGGAAGTCTAATCTGGATTTTTTTCTTTTTCTTTTTTTAATTCACGATGGGGAAGTCTAATTTGGATTTTACATTTTTTTTAATTTACAAAAAAATAAAATAATTAATAAGATAAAACGTCACATCAAATTCACAATTATTTTATTTTCTCTCTCACAATTATCATATCTAATTACAAAAAAATTTAACCATCTTCTCATATAAAAATTTAAACCTACTAAAATAACTAAAAACTTAAATAGCCAACTAAAATAATTAACTTGCCAAACGAAACCATTGTCTAAGGTATACCCCTTGTATAGTGTACTTACCATGTTTTCCTTATTTTTTGTTTTTACTTTCCCAAAAAAAAAAATTGATTTTTTTGTTTACTTTAATTCTATAAATTTTATAAACAGTTCATATTTTCTTTGAAACATTATTAAACATGTTTTTATTTTTACTCAAACGTTACCGTGTATAATTTTTTTATTTCATATATATGACACTCAAACCTCCTAGCAAGCACAATGTGAAGATAAATCATGCCTAAGTTTAGTTGAAATGAAAATAAGGGAAAAGTGAGGGAAATGGAAAAATAATCATCTTATTTGGTTTTAATTTTTTGAAAATTAATTTTTTTATTTTTAGTAAATTTTTTTAATATTTTAAATATCTTTTTTTTTTTTACTTTTTAAATGCATCTAACCTAGATGTACCTAAAAAATAAAACATTGTAAAAATATATATAAAAAAAATTAATAAATATACTTTTTTTATATTTTTGATATTTAGTATAAAAAAAATTACAAATATTATACTTTTTAATTGTCTTTAACATGAAAATAATAGAAGTTGCAAGAAAATTAATGTTCTTGTACAATTCATGTTAATATAACAACTAAGCTTCTAGTTTCTTATAAATAAATAAAAAAATACTTTAAAACAATAAAATTTAAATTTGCTATAAAAATAGTTCATTATAATTAGAATTTTTAATTCTTCCAAATTTCATCCTAATCAAGTTCATACCCAAAAATAAATAAATAAATAAATAAACTTCAACTCACTATTTATCATTTATTTCTTTCGAATCAAACAAAGTCATGTCAATGAAAGGGATCTAAAATATAATTCACATTCGAAAAAGAAAAGAGTTCAATAACAGCAACACTGAAGGCTATTAGAGAAATCACAATTTTTTTTTTAAAAAAAAAAAAAAAAATTATAACACATTTATATTAAAATAAAAATAAACATCATACAAAACAAGAAGGAAAAAACAAAATAAATAAAAATAAGATCGCAAAAGGCCAAACAAAAAATTCTACAGACTACAAACAACAAAAGACGCCAAAAAATTAGTTACGATTCTAAAAAAATCACCAATCCTCTCACATGTAATTTGGAAAAACAAAATTTGAACCAAAATAAAACCCAAATCCACCGAAGTCATAGCCGTTGTCCCTACCGCCTCTGCCCAACTACATTGTTGCCACCGCAGCCTTCTTGAACTTCAATCACCGACAGAAGCCAGTTAAAACAGAAAAACATCCGCAATAGTAATGGATGAGTAAGCAAACAGAGAACCATTGTGGATGTTAACAATTCAAAAATCTATGAAAATAATATGGAGAAAACTCTCAAACCCTTCTTCCTACGCATAAAAAAACTAAATCTACACTATAGAAGTGTTTTTGGAACTCACTGAAAAGACGGCATGGGAGAAGCGGAAATAGCCTCGAGAGGCTGGGTCTTCGAAATCACATTTTGCCCTCCACAATCTAATAACCAAATGTAAGTTATAGAATTGAAACCAGTCGAAGCCTCTAAATAAAATTAGAGAATTGAGGCACACGAACATGTGTAGCAGGACATCTTGGTGACTCAAGTACATGGTACAACACATTTCAATGAATACCTCATAATTGATATTAACCACAGCATTTTCATTGATGATTTCTAAAACCCATCCAAAAGATTCGCCCAAAACATCACCATGCCAAAATTTCATTAAAAGATGTTATTTAGGTGTTTGTGCAATGACTTTAACCCTGAGATTTACAGATACTGCACATCAGAAGGATGATTGGATAAGGTAGATGGCTCTTCACCGTTCTCATTCATTCCAGTAGCATGGTCAGGTGAAGGAGGGGGCTGTTCACCATGCTTGTTGTTCTCAGGTTGAAAATTAATGGGGAACTTCGTAACTCTAGGTTTGTCAGCCAAAATATTCCTTTGAACCCTATCCACCAACACCTTTTGGGGAGGCTCTTCCCTTAGTTGTTCATCATTATAATCATTGTTCACATAGTATCCTACTCGAACAAATTCCTGGCCCATATAAGAACATGTCAATAGCAATACTGTGACGCCAATAATATCCTCTTCACGGATTTTTGATGGGTCCGGAGGGTCCGCCTGCAAGTAGTCCACCAAGCAAATGCATCAGCATTGGTTTAATATAAAAGCCAACAGAAATATATATATATATATCCAAATTTAAGGTAGGACTTTCTATGGGTTTACCAAAACAATACAATAAAATGTAATAGAATACATATATATATCCAACTTTAAGGTAGGACCTTTTATGGGTTTACCAAAACAATACAATAACACGTGACAGAATACATTTAATATAAGGACACATATGGGGCATCATAAAAATTTACCTCAAAGACAAAACGATAGTTGCCAACATTAACAGGTCCAACAAGCACACTTTCTAGAAGTTGGTCATAAGTCTCATCCTCGGCAGATCCCACATATACAAGCTTCCATTCCAAATCTGTTAAAAAGTATAATAATAAATTACCACCAACAAAAAAACAAAAAAAAAAAGAAGGAAAGAAGGAAGAGATAAAAAAATGTGTAAGACATGACAAGTATAAAAGTGGGTAACCAATAACAAATTCAACCAAGACAATATTGAGGCAATAAAATCATAATAAACAACCACATACAGCCCAATCATAACCATTTATTTTAAACGAAATCAACATTTGAGAGAGAGAGATCAAATTTTCTACTCAAATGCACTTTGGTTACTTCACTTTGATACATTTCACTTTCAAAAACCAGAGAATACAAATATACCAAGGAAAACATAAAGAAAACATTGGTATGAGCAAGTGCTCCACTTGGCACAGAAATACCACAGCCAGGCAACTTGGTAATTTCATCAATATACCAAGAAAAAAATCCCACATAATTAAACATTCTAAAAGCAAGAATGCAAACATAAAGCTATACATGTTTAGTCAATTGTGTCTGAAAAATAAGCATTGACAAGCTTCCAGCAGTGTACTGCAATATTTGGCAAGCAAATAAGAAATTATGTACCCAAGGAAAATAGAACCCCACATCTGAGCATCTGGCATTTCCCTTTATACATATGAAATGACTGTGATGAGTATGCAGTTAATTTAGTTAAAATTGGAAAACAAATCATGGATGAATGGTTGTTACAGGTTACACTTAACCTAATTCCATTGAAGATGAGATTAATACAAACCTAAACATCAAGCGAAAAAAATCCTTCAAAGGTAGTGACATTAGATTGGAGATCATGAGTAGAGAGGTCACTGCATGTTTGGACTACCTAGTTGCATAACGTGGTTCAAAAGTACACTTCTTGATGGTGTAAGGTACAAAAGTCAATGTAACTATAGCAACCTATACAAATTACTTAAAATTTCTCAAAAAAGATTTCTGTTTTCAACTCAAAAGATGTTCATATTTTTCTATGGGTAAGTCTGCAGTCCTTAAAGATTGTACTTGAAAAGCTCTTAAATCCATAGAAACTCATATGATATGTGTGTGTGTGGAACCTGGAATACAAGTGTAACAAAGGTATACCAAAAACACAAAATTACAGCTGGTTTTTAACTCAGTCAAAATTCCAGGACCAAAAAACAGACCAACCTTACTGCATCACAGAAAAGTGAAAGAATTCTGATATGCTCAAACTTCCCCAACCCAAATATCAAGCACCACCTAAATAAAATATTATGACCCACAACACAAGGCATACCTCATGTAATACTCAAGTCAATTTGTAATCTGTCTTCTAAGGAAAACAAACCATAAGGAGATTTTACTAATCTAAATACAGTAAATGAAACAAGGTTTAAGTTTTGACTTCAGATTAAATTTTGGTCATCAAAAGAGGGATGAGCTTCATGAGAAACCACAATGAAAAGTTCTTTTCATCAAGATTTGGAAGCAAAACACAATTTTTTTTCCTCAACTACAAAATGAATTAAAAAAATAATTATACTAGAGTTTGTAGATGTTTATGAAAATTCAGACATAAAAGTTCAAGTAACAAATCTTTTATTTTAATCATTAAAAACTATTTCACATCTACCTTTTTCAAACATTCACATGCACCCAACACAATTCCCCCCAATATTATACAAACAAAACAGAAAAAAAATGTCACACAAATTGCATATAAGCAGGCCATGCATTCAGGCAACCAGAACCCTAACAATTTGAAACCATTTATTGCCCTAACAATTCAATACTTGCATGAATCAATAACAAAATGTATCACAGTTCATAAAACAATCCAAATAGCTATCACTTAAATTGTGTTTAGTTGGAGGATTTGATGAGCGAAATGAAAAGAGAAAAAGAAATACAATCCCATTTTTTTGCTTAGTTATAATGAAAACACAAGAAAAAAAATAAAGTGAGAGAAAAATACAATCCCACCTTTTGTCTTTTAGAATTTACTTACACTATTTTCTTTCTCCATTTCCAAACTCAACCAAATATGATTTGGAATTCAAATCGTATCATTTTTTTCTACTTTTCTATCTATCTCTCTTTCCCTTTCCATTTTTCTCTTCAAATCCTCAACCAAACACAGTCTTAAAGCCTCTTATTCTATAAACCCTAGATTAACCTCAAATCATATTGAAATAGTAGAAACCCAACAAAAATTTTAAAATCAAACACAATTGAATCAAAAATAGACATGAAAGAGATTGATACAAGTATATATATATATATGTACCGTCTTTGAGGGGGGTTAAGCACTCGTAAGAGATTTCGAATTGAAAAGGATTTAGGAACGGAGCTGGGTTGTCTAATACGGTGACGTTAGTGATGTTGACTGCGCTCATCTTCTCCGATGAGATGACCAGTACAAGAGTCAATCGAAACCCTAGATTCTAGAACCTTCATCAAAGTCGAAAACAAATTTGAAACAAAAGCAGAGAATTGGAGGCAAATACAAACACAGCCGACACCAAAAGTATATGTATACATCCAAGTGTATGTATATATGCTGATTAAAAAAGAAAAATGTATGTATATATACGGTTTACGGGCAATAGCCGGTGGTTACGGTGGAGGGAACCGAGGGATAACGCGATTTGGCGGGAGTTTTTTACACTTCTTGCGCACGGTGAAACCGCCCAGACCTAAGTACAGGGGTGTTTGAGAATAATGTTGGACTAAAACAGCTAATTAAAAGAGGAAATAAGTTAAAATAATTAATAAGATAAAATATTATATTTAAATTATAATTTTGGGAGATTGACAAATAAATCTTTTTTTCTGCACATGTAACTCATATTGTCTTATATTTTTCTTTATGATCTATTTAGTCTTTTGGATGTGTAATGACTTGTTTAATCGCTATATTGAAGTGTTACATTTAAAAAAAATATACTAAATAATTTTTTATTTTATTAGAGTGTCACATCATACCCACCATATTAGAATGTCACATGTCACGTTTGGAAAAAGTACACTGAGGAGTTTTTAATTTTTTTTAGAGTGTCACATCATACCTTTCACGTTGTTACGTTTGAAAAAAGTACACAATTTTTTTTTGAAATATCACGTCATACCTGTCACGTTGTCATATTTGAAAAAAGTATATTAAGGAATTATTATTTTTTTTGGAGTAAAATTTTGGAGTATCACATCATACCCACCATGTTGTTACATTTAAGAAAAGTATACTAAGGACACATTATTGGAGTGTCATATTAATACCTGTTACATTGGAGTATCACATCATACTTGTCACATTAATAAAAGGGTATAGCTGTCCACCAAAACACTACCAAAATAAAAAATAGAACCATACGGAAAGAATGTCTCCACTAATAAGATTTAACAGATTAATAAAAATCTTGGAACTAATTGGAGTACTTGTTTGCGAGATTGTATTTATTGATAAATATCCCTATAATGTTTTTATAATTATTAAATTAATTACAAAAAAAATAATAAACTTTCCAAATATAATTTTTTAAGTCAAGTTAAAATAGTTAAAAAGTCAAAAAGTTAACTAAAATAACTAATTTTCCAAACGATGTCTAATATATGTAATTGTAATTGTAAGAGCATTTTTTTTCATTAAATTTTATCAAAATTTTTATTAAAAAAATTCTTAATCAAATTTAATGAAATTTTTTTATCTTCAATGTTTAATGAGAAAATTTCAATTCAAAATAAAATGTTTCGTTTTTTAAATTTTTAACAAATTTAAATTTGATAAAAGATTTGATGAGTTATTTATTTGATATAAAAATAACTCTGTTGATTTTATGAACGTTTAATGAAATTATTTGTGATAATTTTTAAGTACTTTTTTATCAAATTTAAATTTGATATAAAAAAAATGAACTATTGGAGATGGTCTACACCACCTAAAAATTAGAAAATAAAATATTTAATTCACTTGAAAATTAGTTTTCAAAAGCAAACATAAGATAAAATGGATAAATTTTTTAAAAAAATGGAAAACAGGGTTTTTGAATTAGCTTGTGGAATGATTTTTATGTTTTTAAAAATATTAAATGAGAAAACATTATAAATAAATAAATAAAAACCGTAAATTTATTGAGTTCCTATGTTTTCTGTCAAAACTAGTAATTTGGTGCATTGGATTTCACAGAGGAAAACAATAATTAGGCCATTTGAGAATGACTTTTATATAGATTTGTTTTGGAAAAATGGTTAAAAGTTGATTTTTTAATTTATTTTTAAAAAAAAAATATGAAAGATAATGTCATCCAAAATGAGTTAAAAGCTATTTTCCCAAAATAGCCTATAGTACCGTTTTATTTGTTAGTTAAAATATGAAGCGGAAAAAAAAAAAATTAGCTTCGTTTGGTTTTGGATTTTTAGCTAAAAAAATACAAAAGACAAATTTGGTTGCATAAGCCAATAAGATAAAATGTCACATTTAAATCATAATCATCACATTTTTTTCTCACAAAAATCAAAAAAAAACAAATGAGACTAAAAAAGTTAGGTTAAAAAAATTCTAACACAAAAAAACTAACTAAAAAGACTAATGCCAAACGAAGACTAAAAATGATTATTTAACTTTTTAAACAAAAATTACAAAAATTAAAATGTTTAAGAATGAATTTTTAACATCTTTTTGTATGAATTAAATTTTTTTAACCTTTACGATAACATTTTAATTAAAGAGTGTTAGACGAAAAATTCAAATTTATTAAATTTTCTTTAAAAGTCTAGGCAATAGTTTATTATATACTGGTGTTTTGGAAAGATGATTAAAAGTTAGTATTTTCACTTTTTAAATTTTTTTTACTGTTTTATGTGAGAGGTAATGTGCCGTTTTGGGAACTTTGACAAAAAGTTGCGTTTTTAGGCTAGGGAAAAAACGCTGGTGTGTGCAAAAACGCTGAAGACCCCATTTGGGAAGACCCAAAAATGCTATTTTACCATTTACCAAACTACCCTCATCTCATGTAAATTGGGGCTAAGGCAAAACGAGGTCAAATTTGCCTCCTCCCACCTCTGGTTGCGATTGCTTCGTCCTCCTCGAAGTTGTGCTGTGTAACTCCGTCGAACAACCCACAACCTTGTCGTCCCCCGCCGAAGTTGCCGCCGGATTCCTCGTCCACATCCTCACCCTCGCCTTCGCCGGATCTGCACCATCAGGTAAGCCGAAAACCGTCTTCCATTGTTGTCTTCTCACAAGTAGTGACGGACCCAAAACCATGACAGCAGTTGTTCACAACTGATGGACAACCTACTATGTGATATATAACACTAATAATGGTTGCTCCATATTGGTTTGAACTTGTGATTTCGGATGTCAAAAAATAAATGTTTTTCCGTTCTGAAACACCAAGGTATCCTGTGTACTTAGAACAGCTGCAGATTAGATCAATTTTTGCCAAGAATTCTAATGAATCCCATTAAGTGAACTGTGTATATATATATATGTACTATATACGGTGAAGTGGAGTTATTGTATGAAACTTGCACTCCTTCATGAATTGGACACCATACTCTGTTGCTTGAAATCACTTTTATGATGCTGTTGGGAAGAGCTTTTAATCATGAAATTGTTTGTATAGTTTCCAAATTGGGTTAAGTGATTTAATTAATTAATTTCAGCGATTGTTAGCGTTCACATGGTTGATACAACAATTAGATATGGGGTCACTTGTGTTCTTTTAAAGCATGCTGTCTTGGTGCCTTGCATGTTTAGTGGAATCTGATATGTATATATATATATTTCCCATGGATATGATCTTATTAAACCAAGCAGGCCATTTTTATTACATTCTTTTTTCATTTTTTAAAAAAATTATTTTTTTTTGTTAATCTCACCTGAAACACCTATATATCAATGTTTTTTGTGAACAAAATTATACTATGACCATTTTGGTGTCGATGTGAGAACCACTTGCTGTTCTCATGGCAGTGTTACGAGGCTAACTGCAATAAAATAAGGTTGTAGTTATAGAAAAGTTGTAATAGAGATATGCCTCAAGTATAAAAGGTTAGTGATATGATATCTGTTGAAAACAAACAACCCTTCGGTCCAAATTTATTACGACATTTCCAAAAACAACCTATTAAAAAATTACAATATAGTAAGGAACAAGTTGGTTGTGCACCACAAACATTAATAAGAACCCAGTATGGTTTTGGTAGGTGAAACTAATTCAACAAAATTTATATGAAATGTGAAGAATGAAGAGCACAACAGATTCTGTGCTAGTACAATTTTTGTTTCTTTAAACATATGTTTGACAGACCACAAATAAATTATTATGTGGTAGTAGAATGGCAATGCTAGTAGAATTTTTTTACCTTAACCATTAAGCTGACACACATGAACAAATGTTGAGCAACTATTATCATTTACCTACTTACTAGTTACCACCAACATGATAAAACATAAAACTGTTGATTGTGTATTGTGTTGTTGGGATGGGGAGGATTGTGTGTGGTACTGTGGAGGTGGTCATTTCATGTTCATTTGATGTTTTAGTTTACTTCCCATACTACAGAAACTCGTAAAACATAAATCCCATGTATTCCTAAAGTAGTTTACCAATACTTGACAACACAAGACAACGATAGTACGGAAAAATTTAGACAACAAAATGGCTAGAGTCCCGACGCACCACTAAACTAGCATGTTCAAGTATTAACCTAAATTCAAAATGAACTTGTTTTGGTTATTGTCTTTCATTCCGCACAGTAGATTATATTAGTTCACCTTTATAACATGAACAAAAAAATCAAAGGAGTATACAGATGGTGTCCTCCACGTCAAGTGCCACTTCATTATGGCCACCGAGGATATGTGATTGTGGGTTTGGACATTGCTTTGTAAAGATATCAAGATCCGCCAAAAACCCTGGTCATGCGTTCTACGTTTGCCCTAGAACTGCAGTGCGTTTGTGTTGCCACTCTCTTACACACTTAGTCATGTCGTCGTTCATTTGTGGTTGTGTCGTATAGTATGCATGCTAACTATCTACTGCAATTTTGTCCAGCAGAGATGTGCGTTGTAAGTTGGTTGCTGTGACGAGTTTCGCAGCACCAGTTTGCGTACTGACCAGCCACATAATGATGTCAATCAGAGGTTACGAGTAGACATTGCGCGCATAGATCAGAGCCTACGTATGCTTAGAACCGTCGTCGATTTTTTGTGCATCATTGTTTTGGTGTTGTTGTTTCGGATGTGATGTATTGGCATGGATATTGCTGCGTAGTTACTTTTTGTATGACATATGTACTTTGCTGTCAGCTAGATGTTTTGGTCCTGTTACATAAGATTTCCTCAACGTGTCGTACAAACGAACTTCATCTTTCGGAAAGTGCTGTACTGTTTGTTGTTATTACTGCAGTAATTGTGTTTACTATTTGGTTATTTTTTGGCCATGCAAACAATATGTACTGTACTTCATTTCTTTCTCATATTGCATTGTAAATGTTACGAGTAGGACAACACTACTCATGGCAACAAACCGATCATCACCCCATACCCCTTCAAAGTCTCGAGGTAACGCTGTCACAGCAACCCAACCCCAGGCAGTCCACAAATGCTAATTCGACAGCGACAATACAAAGCTATTTCTTCAACTCATCATTGCTGAAATGGAAGGTGGTAATCAACAACCGTGCAAATTGTCCATGGCAGGGTATAAGAACATAGCAAACAAATTTCTACAGAAAACCGGCCTACTACATTCAGCCAAACAAATGAAAAACAAGTTTGACAACTTGAAGAAAGATTGGGTCGCTTGGAAGAAGTTTGAGAATGCCAGCCATGGCTTGACAGTGCTTGGGTACGACCATGAGACAGGCTTGTTCACTGCACCTGACCATTGGTGGGCCAAAATGCAAGCGGTATGTTTTCACAAAACTTTTATGTTCCCCAGTACTGTTGTACTAGTATCGCTGATTTTAGTTGCCATACTTTGTTTACATAACTATTTTTCCAAATCAAAGCACTTGTTGAACATACTACTTTAACATATGTTGGGCAACCCACAACATGCAATGTGTACACTTAATTCAAGAGTTACATTTATTGTTTTGTAATTACATTTCAAGCTGTACAGACATATGTGTTTTTTCCATCACAGATGAACAATCGATGTGCTAAATTCAAGAGTAAGCCTCTAGAGCACGTAGATCTCACAGAGCGGGTGTACTCTGGTGCAGCAGCGACTGGGAAACATGCATAGACTCCAACAGAAGTGCGCGATGATGCTGTTGCTACGACCAATGCCATGGACGTGGATAGCGAGATGGGACCTCTCACTGCAGGCACACCACCACAGCCGGGCCATGATACTATCGAGGAGAACGTGGTTGATAGTAGCCTCTTTGAGGATGCTCCCCCCCAGTCAGCCGTGGATGGATCAGCCAATCCAAAATGGCGCAGGCGGGGAACGCCTAGTACTGTTGCTAGTAGCATGGACAATCTCGTGGAAGTAGTGAGCAAACAAAGTAGGGAGCTGAAAATCACGCAATACGTTGTCACAGGTAAAGGTGACAACACAGTGGGGGACTGTCTTGCACGGCTTATGAGCATGCCTGGATTAGAGCCCGGCAGTAAGTTGTTCTCATTCACATGTGGCATAATGGATTCACCCGATAATCGAGATATCATCATGGCCCTCCCCCAGAATTACATTGTCAACTGGTTGACAGAGAAGTGTGCCTGCATAAGGGCCAATGTTGGCAGGGATTGTGAAGGGGGGACACGGCTGTTCAGGAGTGGTGATGCTGTTGACTTAGACTAGGCCTTTGTGGTTGAATTGTCATTTTACTATTTGGTTATCATGAGATTGTAATATATTATGTGTGTTTGTATTGTTTTTTATTTGTTTTTTTTTTTTTGGGATGGTGAAGTCTCCAGACAGTTCGCATTTCTTTTATTTTGGTGTGGACGCGTATGTATGATTCTGCAGGACTTTGTAACCGATATACGAGTATACACGCCACAAGGTGGCACTGTTGTGTCACATACTTGTTATGTTATGCACAACTTTTGGTCAGGGAATGTACATGCAACTCTTGGCAGGCTCTTTTTTGGTTTGTTGTGTTAAAAAAAAAAAATTTTGCTCCTTGTCACATGCAGATGGTGAGTTGTGGGGCAGACATTAGTTTGCTGGGAAAAACAAGAGGGCAACATTCATGTAGTATATTTGGATTGAATTTGTTAAATCTATTTTATAATTGACAAAACGAAAATTGGTCTTACAAAAGCAAACACTAATTTGCTACAAAATTAAAAAGTAGATAATGTAGTCCCCAGAAAGGTTAAAAAAACATTGAAAATGATGGGTTTTTTGAACTATGTTGAAATTAATTCTTGTGACGAAAAACAAAAAAAAAATAGGATGCAAAGTAGTTACATTTCTTTAATTGACGTATTTATTCTTTATTTATTTTATTTATTGTGTACACTTATTTATTCAAATTATTTAATATAGGCAGCAAAGTACTTACATTTCAATAAATAAAAAAATTATTTATTTATTTATTTATTGGGTTTTTCTTTTATTTATTTAATGCAAAAACATTTCTGTGTTTCATTATCTTATTTACATTTCTTTATGTACATTATTTTATTCCAAAACAATTCACATCAAATATTGAAAAAGTTGATGTGGCATACGTCAATCAGAAGCACATGAAAGTTAGATGTTTATATGCAAGCATGCAAACTACAAATTGTACAAACCTGCAAATGTAGTAGCATTCATATGGTTTTGTTTGGTGTACTACGCTTTGGACAATCATATACCCACAGTAACACACGTTGATAGTAGTTGAATATGCTTCTGCAAGAGTGTTATATATCATGGAATTGTGCAACTCATTTCGGCAATTAAGCACTACAGCTGGTAGTTCTTATTTCATATAATTTGCAACGTCTATGGATGCAGAAGAGGATACTAGCTCGAGAGTCGTACGCAATGGCCAAATAAATGCTTGGATACGAGAGACGATCGGAGAAATGGAGTCGACGACATCAATGATTTGGGTGGATATTGCTCGCGTTGCCAACAAGTACGCGTATGTTGATAGGACTTCGTTTCACATATCCGCATTGACTGGTAACATGTGGATGCAGGAGATGCTTCGAGGAAGGATTGAAGCATTTCAGCAAAATTTTCGAATGTCACAGGATATGTTCTTGATGTTGTACAAGACATTAGTTGAGGATTGCAGCCTCCCAGTACCACAGCGTCCCCATGGTATAGACGTAGTTGAGAGTGTCGGCATGTTCATATTCGTGTTACGGGGCTTCACGAGTTGGGACATAGAAGACCGTTTTCAACACTCGGGGGAAACAGTCTAGCGTCATGTAATGCGAGTTCTTAAAGCGACGAAATTGTTCACAAGAGCACACTGCCGATTGACAAGGTCACAACACTGTAGGCATCCGTACTTGGAGTCCCGACGAAAATATTTCTCATTCAAAGTGAGGGTATTTATTTTTGGAACATTTAATTATGACTAGTAGCCACTTTCGGAAAGTAAGGCAAACTTTTTTTGGGTAGTAGCATTTCTCCTTCACATGATGTTGTATGATTATATAGGACTGTATTGGCGCGCTTGAGGGACACATGTGGAGTCACATCTCCCGCCTCAAGAGGCACTACCATATTTTGGCCGTAAAGAACAGTACACGCAAAACATAATCGCAGCGTATGATTTCAATTTGTGTTTTATTTTTATATCTTGCGGATGGGAAAGAAGTATGCATAACAGTAAAGTTTTTAACGAAGTAACATAGGACCCAACCAAACAATTCCCCATGCCAGAGGAAGGTAGGATGAACGACACATCTTCTTTTGTTTGTATTAGTTGTGTGCATTTGATATTTGTAATCGACCACCGTACTAATGCGAAATTATCGACATACAACCAGGAAAATATTACCTTGTTGATGCGGGGTACAAGAACCAAAAAGGGTTTTTGGCGCCGTTTAAAGGATGCCGCTACCACCAGGAACAGTTTTTCGCGCAATAGGAAGGCCAAAAAATGCAAATAAAATTTTCAAAACGATGCACTCCTCCTTACGAAGTGCAATTGAACTTATGTTCGGCGTATGGAAAGCGCGATGGGGATTCCTACATAACATGCCACGATATGATTTCGGGAAAGTCCAGGTGCCATTGGTTGGGGCTTTAATAGCAATACATAATTTTATACGCCGTAACTCGAGCGACGATGAAGCATTCAACAAGGTTGCTGTAGACACCCTATTTTTGACCGACCTTAAGACTCAGACGTCACCGATTGAGCGCTTGGTGATGTTGCATATCGCGCTCGTTCCGAAGTTTCAGAGTCTCGGCCGTGAGCCTTGCCTCCGGACTTCTAGGCTTTTCTGTGCTTTGCCTCGGTTTGCGAACCAGGCTCTGTTTTCTCTGTTTTCTCTTTCCAAAGGGAGGGAGAGGTCTCGTAGATCATCTCTCAGTGGCCGTAGGCTACATTTCGTGGTCATAGGCCATTTTTCCCATTTCGGAGTCCGGTTCTCGGTTTTCGGAGCCGTCGGCCGTGTGCCTCGATTCGGGACCGCTTACCCACCTCCGTTTGCTCCAATTTTTGGCATACATCTTATTTACTCCCTTTTGAGGGACACTGTGGTCCGAGAGACCAACTTCGTGGTCGAACACCACCTCCCATGCTTAATGATCGGTTCACGAGGCCATTTGCGTGTTTCGGCCCCCGAACCTTCAATTTGCATCGGTTTGAATTCATTTTTGGCAGGGACCTTATTTTCATCATTGGGAAGCTTGTAGAAGGGTGGGAGGCCAACAATTATTCTGAAAGCCAGCTCTATTCCTTCATCGCTCTCCATCGCCCGTTTTTCTTGCTAGAAAGCTAATGTTGACCACCCCCGGGCCACTTTTTTGGGCCATCAACCCCATATTTGTGTTGTACACACCTGGGAGGCCACCAATATGTCATGGTTGGCCAGCAATTGTTCTTGACCCTTTTGAACCCCTTTGAAAAGTTGGGTTTTCTCTCTCCTGGTTCACATTTTCAGGGTTCCAACCACATAGCTGTGTTGTGCACACATGGGAGGCCACCAATATGGGTGGCTAGCCAGCTTTCTTTGATTGTCCTTTTTTACCCTAGCCAGCCAGCCAAGGGAGGTGGCCGGCCGGCCACCTGAGCTTTCAAAAATTGGCCGGCCATGATCCTCACAGTTGGTTCCTTACAGATACACCCTCCCTTTCTCCCCAGATTCTGTATCCGATGGGGGAACTTTTGGGGGGAAAATTTGAATTTCATTTCCCCCCCCCCTTTTCCTCCACACCTTGGCCTATATAACCAGCACCCCCAGCTGTGTTTTAGAGGTTACAAAAATTGGTTCTAAGCCTCTTGCATTAACTCTCCCTCTCCCTCTCTTCCACACCTCAAAACCTTAAGCTTCCTACACCCTTTACCCTACAAGCCATAGCACAATACCTCCAACATCCATTCCAGAAACTTGAGGTTGTCTTCCAGAGGTTAAGAGCTCCCAAACTTGGTCCAAAGGCTGTTAAAGATTGGCTTTACAAGGGTGAGTCCCATTTTCTCTTTTTCTAGTCTTTTTTTTCCTCAATATATTAGCTCCTCTTGCTTGCATTTTTGGGCTCCGACCCAAACTATAAATAGTCATATTTTTACCTTCTTTTCACGTTTGATTAAGGGTCTTTCCCTGTTTGAGGCTTCCTTCTTACCCTTTGTGTTTAAACTCTCTTTTAGGCCTTTTTTTTTTGCATAGTATTTTAGGCTTATTTGTGAGCTATTTTGGGTTTGGTCATAAACTGTAAAATATCATGTTTTGAGCCCCTCTTCAACATTGTTGAAGGGATCTCCTCTGTTTGAGGCCATCAGCTACCACTTGCCTCTTTGTCCCTCTTTTGGCCTTTTTCTTGCATGATATTTTAGCCTCACTTGTGCTTATTTTTGTGGCTTGATGTAAACTGTAAAGTGCTTTTTTTTTAGCCTCTCTTCAACTTTGTTGAAGGGCTCCTTGCCATTCGGGGCCAGCTGCTATCCCTTATCTCTTTTTTCCCTTTTAGGGCCATTTTTGCATGATAGATAAGCCATATTTGTGATCACTTTTGAGACTTGTTATAAACTGAGAAAAGGCTTGTTTTGATATCATCTTCATGTTTTATTAAGGTTCAATTTTTTTTTGAGGTCATATGCTATCTTGTATGCTTGGTTGCCTCCCATTTTGAGCCTTACATCCTAGCCCTTGTTGCATGCCTTATTTGACCTTCTAGCCACTGGAATCCAATGGATTTCCAGTGGCTTTGATGTTGTTTTGAGCCTCCAAATTAGAAGGGGGTGACCCCCTCTCACCTTGACTTGTTTGGTGACCATTTTGGCCTCCCAAAGCGACCCCATCTTGCATGCTTCTCAGGTACATTCTAGGGTCAACTTGTTGAGTTTTGGGACTACCATATTTGATTTTCAAAGTTGGTTTGGGGCTTCCACATGCCTATCTTGTATATGCTTAAGAATCCCTTATATGCCCTTCCAAAGGAGCCCCTCATTTGTGCATGTATTGGCTGTCTTTCCATGATTATTTAGGCTTATTTTGGCATGCTTTATTCACTAAATTTTGTTGTTTTGGTGATTTCTCACTTGCTTCATGTACTTACCATGTAATCCATGTTTGATAGTCAAAATTGCATGCTAATTTAAGCTATCTTGCTAGCACTTTTTGGCCACACTCTAAACTGGAAAAGTTCATGTTTTGGGACTTTCTTGACTCTGTCTTCATGCTTCATGTTCAAATAATGCATGGTTTGTATAGCTATAAGTCATTCCATGTGCCTAGTTTTGAGTTTCAGGTCTCATCTCATGCATTGGGTGCCATATTGCCATGCTTCGGGGCTGTCTAGCATCATGTTTTAGTGCTGAAATTTGCTTGTTTGCATATCATGTTCCATGCCTTACCATGCTTTGGTAGAGTGACATTCGTGCCTTAGGTTCGGTCCTCGGTTTGCGTGCATGTGTGCACGCATCTCGAGTGTCTCATTTCCATCTTATGGCCTCTTATGTGAGTGTGGCTGAGGTCTACTTGTGTTGGTGTAAGTCCATTATGCATTGTGTATGCCATTTCATTTCATAGCATTGTGTATGCTAGGTTGTATGTTAGCGCATTGTGTATGCCATGTTACCTCGTGCATCGTGTATGCCATTTCATAGCATTGTCCATGTTAGGTCGTATCTTAGTTGCATTCATGCATGTCATGAATATTGCATTGTGTTTGGGATAGGAGTTAGCCCGAGCACGGGAAACGAGGTACGTTTCGTACTCCGAGTGACGGAACGTGTCTCAATTCCCCAATCGCCGACACTCCAGATTATCCATGATGAAGTCTAGGCCTTGTTGTGTTTATGTGTGCATTCATTTCATATTAAGTCGTGCAACTCGACTCCTCGGTCATCATGCATCGAGATGCGTGATTGGTGGTGCGAGGATCGAGGACTACACTCACTGAAGAGTAGTCAAGCATACATATATGAAAATACATTGCCATGCTCCTTTCCTGCTCTCTGTTGCAGCAAATCAAGAATCAGCAGCCTTTCGGAGCTTAGCGCGCTTTCCAAGAACAATTGCAAACAGAGACTAATTGGGGCATCACAGTGGATTTCCGCGCAAGGCAACCCGAACATACATCATTCATCAGAGTTGAGGCAGTCCCTGGCTTGCATGCCAATTTATTGTTTTCCTAGTTAAGTTTGTTAATTAATTAGGACTTTGTATTTATTCGAACTGTAATTATTTATTTGGGACTGTATTATTTGTTCAGACCCTCTGCACGAGGGGAATGCTGTAATAAGTGTGCGTGTGTGTGATGTATGTCTTTCAACCCCACGTCTTTCTCTCCCTTTTATTTACTAGCTTATGATGGTTAGATTAGGGCATGTTTCAATTAGTATACAATATGATAGCATGTTTGCATTCATTCATCTATTTTGCATGCACCGGGCTCGGCGCATCATTATTCACTGCATTGTATTTCAATTTCGAGTTGAATACTTGATAGCTGTTGCATCTGATATGCTATGTTTAGAATAAGCCTGCTATAGTTGCATTTTTGCATGTGTTGCATTAGGCATTTCTGTATAGTTAGGATCATACATGGATTTCTAATTAGCTTCTGTTTTGGCTTGGAGTAGTCGGTAAGTTTTACGCTTTAGCATCCTTGCATGAGTGTGAGTGACTGTCATGATAGCATGCTTACCATGAGGCTATTTGCTTTTGTGATATAAACTGCTTGAATGCCTGTGGATGAAGGTTGGGTTACTTAGATTGGGACAAATCATCAACTGTGACTTTTAAGCCCACTAGATAGTGGCAAAACCATGTTTTTCTAAGCCCACCTGTGGGTGGCAAATTTTGCATTTTAAGCCTACTTGCGGGTAGCAAACCATCTTTAAAAAAAATGAACATGAAATGTTTTATTCCAATTCAGGCGATCTAGTCTATACTTGTATGCTGTACGCATCACATAGTAAATCTAGGCTAATAACCGGAATAAGAACGCATAATGTTTTCAAAATTAGATATCATGGTTAGTAGAGGCCGATCTTTGATCGGGCGAGTGGAGGTGCTCACGAAGTGACCTTCCCCAATCGTACCCAAGTTCCCGAGCCGAGGTAACTTTGGTGATGACGGACACGTGGCCTTAGGCAAACGAGTTAGGATTTCCTAAATTTCCCCAAAAATAAAATATTTAGGTGGCGACTCTGTATCTGGCAAAGCAGTCCATCTTTGGCACTTCTTTCAAAAAAATCTGTTTTCTCAAAAACAATTTGCCGAATTTTGACTCTTTGGTTCAGATTAAGAACCGTAACAATTTGAGTCCTTGAACTGTAGTGAGCCCAAAACGAACGGAACGGGGGACTTCATTCCCTCCCGGGGCGTTCGGGGACGTCCATAGTTACAAATACAGAGAATTTTACATTCAACGACATGCCAAATGTTGACGGTCTTGGTGACGATGATGATGGTGAACCAGAGGGCGACGATGACGTACATATGAACAAAGCGAGGAAATCAATACGGAATGAATTAGTGCGACATCGGCGTCAACTTGGGTTGTAAATCCTGTTCGGTCTGTACGAGGTGATGGCAAACGAAATGAATGTGTGAAACTATTGAAAGTGTCAAAAAAAATGTATGGTTTTATTGGTAAGTTGCAGGTTCTGAAGGGCGTTTACCAAATTGTAATGCAGAAATTAATTAACGTAAGAGCGCAATTTGTTGGGAAAAATTAAGAAAATAAATATGCCATTCAATTATAATAATAAAAATAATTAACAAAACTATCATAATAATTTTAAAAAATTTGCTATAGGTATTTTGGTCTTTTACAATAATTGTTTGGATAATTTGGTAATTGTTTGTATAAAAAAAATAATACATTTATTAATAAACTTGTAATAATAAAAAAATAAATTCGTAAAAAAAAGAATAATAAATTTGTAATAATAAAAAGTATTTGGTAAAATTTGAAAATTGTAGTACTTATAAAAAAAAATTAAAATTTGTTGGAACATCTGGTGGCTGTTACATGTGAAAACAGTGTTGACGTACACAAGGGCAACATCGTAATTTTTAGTAAAAGGTAAGGGTATTTTCGTCATTTTGTAGTGATTTGACACTTTTAAAAAATATTAAATCAAAAATCAAAAAGTCAACTTTTTACCAACTTCCCAAATCACTTCTAAAAAAGTCAAAAAGCTTGATAAAAAGTTAAAAGTCAACTTTTTACCAACTTCCCAACGCTATGCTGAAATGGCACACTGCAGTTGGTTTGACGTACCACATAAGGCTGTTGACGTGGAGTTCGGGAACATTGAATAATTTCATATTCCCGCTTAAAATTTTGAAGTTTGAATTTTAAAGTGGTTCCTCTTAATGTTTGATTCTCTCTTTCTCACTCACAGTTCATCTCTTCATTTTTGACGACTGTGTTTCTTCTTTCTCTCTTTCTCACAGCTCATCTCTCCATTTTTATCAACACTGTGGTTAGAGAAAAAAACAACGATTACCAGCAAAAAAATTGCTACCATTTGACAAATACTATGTAAGGTTGCCCCCGCTAGCATAACGGCTCACTGAGCTCGATCTATTCTTTATGAGTCTCCTCCCATTCACCAGTTATTACAACCAATTTGATCATCGATGTCCACCAACAATTTTGTTGTACCAGCAATTCCTAAAGCCATTCTCATATTGTTTGCTTCAATTTTACTTGCATTCAGTAACAAATATATGGTTGTTTCTATCATTTATATCATGTATTGCACTTGTCCACCATATGTTTGTAAAAATGCTTATAAGAAAAAAGGAACAATAAAATCTTTTTGTACACAATTCTTATTTGTATGATGACTATTTCTTTGATTTTAGCAAGCAACTGGGCATTTGATGGTATTTTCCAGTTGATGATTGGGTCACCGGTGCTAATCATGCATTACTCAAACTTGGTTTCAAATATTACCTAGTCAAAAAGATTTGAAGCTGATATGATTTTGGAGTCAAAACACATAGCAATTGCTTTGCTGGAAAGAAGAATATTATTATTTCCCCAAGTTGATTTTGATTAATGGATTTGCTGAAGATCACTATTGAGAAGGGGTTTGCTAAAGAATATAGTTGGATTATGTGGTGCCTTGTCTTGCAACTTCCATACTTTAGCTCAGGGCTAACTAAGCAATCATGAATATCTTTTGTTCTGACATTTTATTTGTGAACTACTTTCAGATGTTTCAAAGAAAATTTAAGCCCCTAAGAAATCATGAATAATAGAAGCAAATAAAACTGGTTCTCACCAAACATTTTCTAGCAAATTAAGAAAAAGAAATTATCAATAAAATTAATTGGAAGAAAGAAGAAACATTAAAAAGCTAGCGTCTTTTGTTGATAATTAATATCTATACAATAAGGAAAAAAGGTTTTTGAATATTTGATGGGACTTTGGTTTATTTGTCGAAGTATGAATCATTAGATTGGTTTAATCCCATGGTTGAAAATGTTTCCCTCACTTAGACATTTCAATGGTTCAAATTTTTTGGGTGAATATCAGTGGTTGAGATTAGTTTTCCATTTAGCTTTTAGATTTTCACATATTTACACAGACATCTTCTCTCTCTCTCTCTCTCTCTCTCTCTCTCTCTCTCTCTCTTATTTTGATTTCAAAATTTGCTCAGCTTGAAACTTCAAATCACCGTGTGATCGTTTGAACATTGATTGCTTCTCTCTCTGATCTATTGAATATCGATTGTTTCTCTCTCAATATGCCATGAATGCCTTTTATCGCAATCACCCAAGTAATTTTCCATTCCATACCCTAATCTCAAAACCACAAAACCTTCTTTCTAGGGTTTTTTTTTTTTTTTTGAATCATGATTCTCTGTTTCGTGATCGGACTCACTGGTTTTGTCTTCGGCTTCGTCACTGTTTCGGGACAGAGTTTGGGGATATAAATGTAGAAATGGTAAGCCTAAGGTGGAAATGAAGATAGTGGGGGTGCCCAATGGGGATCAGAAGAGGCACAATGTTATGGGTTTCATTGGAATTCAAATTGGGTTTGCATCAGTGGGACAGTGGCGATCGTTACGGCGGACTTGGATCCCATCAGATCAGCAAGGACTTCAAAGGGTGTAGTCTTTCTTCAATTAAGTGTTTTTGTGTTTTGGGTCAGTGCGATATTGAACAATGTTGATGTGCTCTTGGTTTCAAACCATGATGTATTAGTGTTACTTTGATGTGGCTTGATAACAAGATAAAAATTATATAACTCTATTTATCAAATTATCCTCAGGTTGTTTACGCCCAATTTTTGAAGGATTTGGTGCGTTAGTGTCTCCATTTTGTGATAAAACCAAATCCTGTCAATCACTCTCTTGCAAAATAGGATACTAACCAAAGGAATATTTATGGCATCTATGCTCCTTTTTGTCTATGAAATAGTGGTGGAGATCCTTTCACTTCTTAAACATAAGAGAAGAATTGATTAATGTAACTGGAAAGAGGAATCATGGTCTGTTACTATGCACATTGATTCTCGCAAAGTTTTTTTACAAGTCAACCGAAATAAAAAATAAAAAGCTAAGAAGCACAAACACATATACTTGGCACGACACGGACACAAAACTACTACGTTGACTGAAAAATTCCCAAAAAATGTAAGACATAACACGTGGGAGACACGTGCAAAATATATAATTTTATATATTTATTATATATCTTCTATAAGGATAAATAATTATTATATGTCATATATATGGATATTTAAGACACATATAGTAACTTTTAAAGTCTAAAGGAGGAGAATAAATATAATTTTATTCCAAGTTAGTTTATTTAAAATTTTAATGTATTTCGTGTGTGTTGAAGTGTTAGGAAGTGTCCAACGAGTGCAGTGTGGTAAAGGACACAACACGTTTACCTTTTTAAAAGTATCCGTTCTTCTTAGATGAAAAGAGAAAAAGAAAGAAAAAAAGGTAAAAAAAATCAATGAGCAATGTAGTGATTTCAATAGAATATGTGAGTTCAATTTTGTTTCCCTAAAAATCTATATAATAAGAGAATAAGGTTTTTGAATATTTGATGGGACTTTTGTTTATTTGTCAAAGTATGAACCATTAGATTGGTTCAATCCCATGGTTGAAAATGTTTCCCTCACTTGGACCTTTCAATGGTTCAGATTTTTTGGGTGAATATCAATGGTTGAGATCAGTTTTCCATTTAGCTTTTAGATTTTCACATATTTACACAAACATCTTCTCTCTCTCTCTCTCTCTCTCTCTCTCTCTCTCTCTCATTTTGATTTCAAAATTTGAAGCTCCACTCTCTCACACCTCTTCCTCTTCCTCTTCCTACCACATATCTTCCTCTTTCCACCAAGCTCACTCTCCGGTGGTGATTAGCTCCGACAGAATATAGCCCCGGTGGTGATATCCGGAATATAGCTCCATCTACCTCAATCTCTGTCTCCTCTCTCCCTACACAGCTCCAAGGTAGAAAGCTATCCTCCATGCTGTTTTTTGTTGTTTTTTTTAGGTGGTGTAAGAATCTAGGGTTTCCCCCCTCTTCTATTTCCAGAATATTGCTCCATCTGCCTCAATATCTTCTTCTATTTCTCACCCTTCTATTTGGGTTTTGAAAATAGGGGTGGAAGTTGTAGTGATTAACCCTAATGAAATCTAGAAAACCCAATATGTTGTTTTAGTGATTAATCCTAATGAAATCCATAATCAATATGTTGTTCTAGAATTGGGTATTATGAATTTCTTTTGTATACATAAAATTGGTTTAAAGTTGTTTTTCTAGAAAGACATAATAGATATGGATATCTCAAGGAGATGAAAAGAAATTAGAAATCAAATTCTTTTTAACTTAAATTAGAAATTAGAAATCAAATTCTTTCTAGAAATTAATGGATTTCTAATAATTTGATTTCTAATTTCTAATAATTTGTCTTCCCAAAGTAAACGCAGAGAGATAGTGAAACTGTAAGTCTCTGTGGGTTTTAATTGTAAACTATTTTAATTGTTGTGGTTGAAGTTGTTGTGATTTCTAAAATGGGTTTGATGGGTTTTGATTTCTAATAATTTGAAATGGATTTGATGGGTTTAGTTAAATTTGTATGAAACAATAATATTAGAAGTCAATAACTCAAAACACACCCACACAAATATGAAACAACATTTGATGATAAAGAGGATTACATCCTATTGCAACCATGGTATTCTTCTTCTTGTAAAATTGTTGATTTGTAGGTATATGATTGATATCCTCTGTGGTATATGATTGATTCCCATAAACTATTTTGATTTGTAGGAAATTATCATCCATCATGCTTGCTATAGGTATGATTTGTAGGTATATGATTGAACACAATAAAAATACTTTTTATTTTTATTTTTTTGGTCATGTGTCATGTGTTAATGATGAAATAAAAAAAAAATAATAATACCTACAAATTCATTTGATGAATGAATGTGTTAATAGTTAGGATTTGTATGGTCAAGTTAGACAACCATGGCTTTAAAACTTTTTTTTATAGTTTTTGTGATATTTGAATATCATAAAAAAATCATACCTACTTTTTATTTTTATTCTGTTAATTGTTAGGATTTGAATCTTTTTCAGTTAATTGATTTTGAAATTCTGTTAATTGATTTTTTTTCTTTTTCATGTTATCCCGTTACCTTTCTTTTGTTACTATAAATTTTTCTTTTGTTCAATGCCAACCAGGTGTAGCATATCTAAGTGAAATCTGTATTAGAAAGGTAAAGGGATAACATTAAATTTGAAACGCTTTTTAATTATTTGAAGCAGGTAATTTGGATTGGAGGGTGGTTGCATAACTGAAGACCTCAATCTTCTAGACACATCAGCAATACTGCACATGGAACTGAGTAATCGACTTGATTTCTATTTACCTAATTAGTTTTGTGTTCAGTATAGAAACATAAATTTACTGTTTTTTGATATTGTCAATTTCTTTTTGTGCTGCTGCTTCTTCTCATGTTGACTTCTTCTCGTATTGTCAATTTCTAAATGTAAATTTTTTCTCTTTTGTGATTTGTTAAGATTTTTATTGGCTTTGAACATGAATTTAGCCTATTTTCTAGCTTCTAAATGAATTTTAGTTTTTTCCACCTAATTCCCAAATCATAATATCTCGATGAAGTGACACACATACAGGTATATGATATCTACACACAAGTGTGGCATCTCCAATGGTTATTGCCACATGGTACAAATGTCTTTTTTATTTTTATTTTTAACCACCATATGATTCAATCTACACCGTACAACGTGTTTATCCGTGTCTAAATGTAAATTCTAAAATTGGAAAAATAACAACCTTGTAAATTTTAGGCAAAATGTCAACTGATCAAATGTGCTAAAATTTGGCATTTTGCTACACTTGGTGCCCAAATATATTACAATGCCAAATTTTGGCACACCATTGGAGCAGTTCTTTTTCTATGCTCAAATCCCAAATTTTGGCTTTGGTATGAGGTTGTGCATACAATTAGAGATGCTCTTATTTGCATCATATTAAGAATGAAGAACGTTAGGAGATTATGGTAAGTTTTACATGGCCACCAGTGAAATTATTTTTTCCCATTAGTAGAACATATCAATGAAAACCATTTATTTTCCACGCCTCAATTGAAAGCACGGGTAGGAAGAGCTGAGTAGCTGAAATTGAAATTTGGTTCTTTGTTAGGCATATACTTCACATTCATCATTTCATGATATGCAAGCCTAACAAGACTGATCAACTCTGCTGTCAATATATCTGAGTAAAATATTTGTTTGATTTATTGATGTGTACTCCACAGGAAATGATGCACATGCAAATAAACTGCAGAGTTTTGGCTGACATCTAAATCATTTTGACCCTAGAATTAGTTTTAAGATTCCACCATTTGATTTGCATTTGTTTAACGCCAACCAGGTGTAGCATACCTAAGTGAAATCTGTATTAGAAAGGTAACGGGATAACATTAAATTTGAAACTCTTTTTAAAATCCGTATTAGAAAGGTAACAGGATAACATTAAATTTGAAACTTTTTTTAATTATTTGAAGCAGGTAATTTGGATTGGAGGGTGGTTGCATAACTGAAGACCTCAATCTTCTAGACACATCAGCAATACTGCACATGGAACCAAGTAATCAACTTGATTTCTATTTACCTAATTAGTTTTGGTTCAGTATAGAAACATAAATTTATTGTTTTTTGATATTGTCAATTTCTTTTTGTGCTACTGCTTCTTCTCATGTTTTTTATTACCACTGGTTAGTTTTTTATTTTGTTGTACACGGGTGATCCTCCTGTTGTTATCATAGTGTAATAACCCTCACCACTGATTACCGATTATTGCTAAACTGAGACTGATTATGATAAGTAACCGAAACAACTGAAGTACTGAACAGACTGACTGAAATCTAGAACTGGATTAATTAAGTATACTTATTTAATTGTATATCTATCTGTTGCCTGTTTGATTATCTGTTTGTGTTTATGTTTAAACTGCAAATTGAAGGCCTTATCGGCGGACGAACCAGAAATTGATTAATGTTTTAGGACCATCATAATTTATGTGATTTTATGGCATATTTATCTGAAAACTGATTTGGTATGATTAAATTAGAGTAAATTAAGCCAAATTAATAGAGTTGCCTTATTTACCATAATGCCATGTTAGTGGACTATGCTAGGACCTTGTATCATATGTGCAACACTTGACCAAACCTATTTCCTCAGCCATTTCTTGAGTTCCCACTGAAAATTAGAGAGAGAGAGAGAGGGAGTTATGAGAGAATTTGGCCTCATCTTGTGAATTGTTTGAGAACTTGAAGAAATTGAAATGCAGATTGTCAATTGAGCTCCTAGACTTACATTTGAAGACTTAGGTAAGGAACCTATCCTTTTAATTGTGTATTCAAAGCTTGTTCTTGCATGACTCATGAGCTTCTAGTAATCTAAGGCAAGATTTAGTCTAGTAATGTTGAATTGAAGCCCATTCCATGCATGCATGTTTGTATTGTTGAGCTTAAGGTGTTTTCATGACAAAATGTTACATGCATGCTCATAATTGTGTTTAAGACCATGATTCCATCTTGTTTTGAAAAGAATTAGCTCATCTGAGCTTGTATTTAAAGCTTGGAAATGATTTGAGTCCATGCATGTTGCATGTTCATTTTGTTCATGAAAATTGGTTTGAAATTGGATTTAATTGAAATACCCTTGGGTTTTGATTTATCAAATTGATCTTTGAAAGATGTAATATTATGGGTTTTGAAGTGTTTTCCAGAAAATTAGCCAAAGAGGATCGAAATTTGTGCATTTGAACTTGATTTGAGCTTGGAAGTTCAAATCTGGAAATTCCAGATTTTGGACTCCCGCTCAAGCTGGGAAAGTGGCGCTCGAGCGAGAAATTCGTGCTCCATTACTGCCTTTTTGCACCGCTTTCGTCGGGGTAATTGCTCGCCGAAGGACCTTAGTCTTCTTTCACGCCGGCTATCGAGCGCCCATCGAGCGTGATTTTCGAGCATCCAGTACTTTTGCCATGTTTTGCATTACACTCGAGCGTGGGAAGTGACGCTCGAACGGAAACCTTTGTCTGCATGTCCGCTCGAGCGGGGAAACCTACGCTCAAGCGGGACCTCTGTTTTCTGAAAATACTTTTAAAGTGCATCTTTGCATCCTCATACCATCCTAAGCATTCTTAGGCCTAGTCTAAGACATCTTAATGAGGATATAGATGTAGAACACACTAGCAATTAGCTATTAAGTTATTATCTTTCCCAACTGTATAGCTTAGTGTGTGTTCTATCTGTAACCGGTGTAGGGTTGGCGACTGGAGACGCGCTCTAGCCTAACTGTAGCCCAGAACTCTGTGAGTAACAACTGTGTAAAGATATGTTCAAAAATGATTATCTTCTGAACCATTGAACTGCATCGCTTTCGAACTGCCATCGTTAATCAATGAATGTATGTCACAGATTACAATCGTATTATGGCGCCTTAGCAACTCATCATATCGATTCTTATCATAGAGATCTCTGCGGTTCCTTTGTTGGAACCACTCATCACATCTTGATTGATGGCCATCATTGACTATTCGGTCTTTCAAGACCTACTGTTTACTGTACTGTTATGCTAATGGATGTACCACATATGACTGAATGACTGATATACTGAATTAATGAACTGTTTTCATTACTGTAAGGACATTCATTCTAAACCTCTTTACACATTATGTTATTCACTGGGCTTTAGCTCACTGTTTATATATATATGTAGGTGTTCAGGCACCAGACCGGAGCTAGGAGCGTAGATTAGACTCCCTTTTTGTCAAGCCAACCACTGTGCCTCACTGCGAGGTTCCGAGCTTGCCAAGCTATGGCTTAGGGGTGTTTTTATTTCCTCCATCTGTCTCTGTGTCCATTTTGTATAGACTGATAGCACTGTACTGTACTGTTAACAAGGGATTTGGTCCCTGTTCTGAATGATTGTAACTATTGTACATACTGTTTTGTCACTGACTGTATAAATGTATGAAAAGTCTTTTTGCATGCAGACTGTCACAGCTCATTGGACATTGTTTGTTTACTGTTTTGGCTTCTACCATGCCCCTATACTGCTTTGTCTTCTTTGTTAGCGGGCCTTGATAATATCGGATTCTGGGCGATTCTGATACTAAACCCATAGGGGCGGGTTTGGGTCATGTCACATAGCAGCCACAAACCTGGGGTGATCCTCCTGTTAAAATTAGAATTGGGTTATTGGGTTTTGATTAAAATTAGAATTTTCTTTGATTACAATTAGAATTATTTGATTCAATTTTAATTTTTCTGTTATTGGGTTTTGTGAATTTTCTTTTTGTTTCAGTGGCTTCAAGGTTCTGATAATTAATCTGTTTTTGTCCGATGCTGTTCTCCAGTTCTCCAGTCCTCGATTTTTTCATGTCAAACTTTGCTCACAAGGTAACCTTCATCATCTTCTGAATTTTTTGGGTCTATCTTTGCGCCTTCTTCCAAGGTATTCATTCCCTTTTCCCACCACTTCGAATTGTGTTGATTGTAGACATTTGACGAATTCTTTGCATTTTCTTTAAATTATTTGATTCAATTTCATTTTCTTTGCATTTTCTCTAAATTTTGTTAATGGGCATTAGTTTTTTTGTTTCAATGGCTTCAAGGTTCTGAGACAAATTAGATCTAATTTGATATAAATGGTTTTTTTTTTAATATAGAAACTAGGCAAACCCTTTTTCCATTGGATTGATAACAGTTTATTACTTGAGTCTTTCAGCTCACAATTAATTGGAATAAGTTTTTTTTTTTTTTGTGTCTTTTTATAAAAAAGACAAACTAATTTCATGACTCAGAAATTTTACCAAGTTTTTCTGCTAAACTACCAACTAAATTAAGCCTTAGAAAATGTAGGCTCGCACCCTCTTTACCATTGGTTTTGACAGAATGTCTGTGAGTCCTTCATATTGGTTTGGAATTTTAGGAAATTACGAGACATAAGTATCTTGAAGGAGTTGGAAAAATTTGTTCTTTACCTGCTCACAAAACTTTTTGCTTTATTGTTGACTATAAACTGTGTTCACACCAATTATTTTCAGTTCTGCTTGCAATATCTGTTCCATAAATGAAAAATAATACATGGAAGTGAAAGGTATGCATTCCTTTTAAACACTAAATTGTACAGATTCAGTCAGTTTGTTTGTTTTTTTTTTTTTTTTGCCAGCAAATAACAACCACTTTCTATAATAGGAATGCACTTACAAATACTTGGTAGCATGTGATTTGTTACATTTGAGAGGGACACAAATGCCTTGAGAGCCAAAAAAGTATTGATACCTAGAATAATAAACTCTAATTCCCTCTCAAAACAAGAATGAAATTAGAATCCAGAAAAGCCCATAGTGTTGCAATAAAAAATAAAGAATAAAAAGACATCCAAAGGGATTGCCCCCATTTTGGTCTAATAATAACCCAGACCCCTGTAACATCAATGGGGGCAATTTTGGCCACATTATTCTCCAACCATGGAAGCAATATCAGAATAATGGTTCCAAACCTCTCTGTTCAACTCAAAAATAAATAAACTTATCATTTCACAGCCATTCCCATAATATACTTTTGATTTCTGACAAACAAATAAGGTATGTGTACAATACTTTTGAGATCACATAGTATGAACAAATATCAAAGTTCCGTTTCATTCAAGCTAGAATAAGCTCCTTTTGCTTAGGATATACATGTTTATAAACCAAATTCAATGTTATATCACATAATTCCTAACCATATAGTCAATTTTCTGTTATGAACAGAACCCCAATTTAAAACAACATTATGCCAATAGGTGTTTAAACAATCATCTAAGGCCAAGTTTGGCATGTGTCCAAAAAGCTAAAAAGTTACTCAAAAAGTTAAAAAATTATCACTGTCCACCAAAAGTAAAAAAAATACGGCTACACAACTCCAAAGCCTAATTTTCCCCTACACACTAATTTATACAAATTTTTAATACACATTTTTTCATAAAAAGTAAAAAAAAAGTTAACCCAAACAACCATATTTTTTTCCTCAACTTTTTAGTCCAAAAAGTCAAAAAGTACACTTATTTAGGACATCCTAAACAACCCCTAAATCTCGCTGACCTCTAATTCCAGTTCTGTATGGCAGGCTGTTTTGTGAGATGATGAGCAGAAACTGGTTCAATGAGAGAAGAATAGTTTTGGCATCGGAGAGAGAGGATGACTTATTGAGAGAGTTCATGAAAAGGCAAAGAATTGGACATTAGTTAAGAATTGTAGGCAAGTAATCTTATTGACACTTTTTCTTCTTTTTTTTTCCTTTTTTAAATGTTGTGACTGAGAAGGATGAACCAGACACTTCTGCTATTTTTGGTCTTAAAGGTACTGACTCAACACACACACAGAGCTAATGAAATGTTTGATTCTTTAATGAGAAATGGGTGTTAATTTTTTTATTCATAAAATGGGTTTTTCTATATTATGAGTTTTTCTATTGTTTGCTAAATACAAATAAATATATACGGATCTATAAATACTTCTGAGTTTGCTAAATGCTCTTTAAATGTTGATATGGATTTTCCTGTATTTATTGGGCTTTTTGTGTTTTTCTATTTTTTTTTCCCCCTTTATTTGGGAGTGTGGATTTGTAAGCTGTGATAAATATATATATATATATAGTTTCAGCATTGCCTATTACTTTTTTAAGACCCTATAAACAATTGTCCCCTTACTGTATGTTGTTGATTTGTTGTTTTATCCATTGAATTTTATTATATCAGTTTAGTCTTATAGTTTATTTAATTTCAATCTAAATTTTGTTGGTTGCTGCCTATGAGCTAACCAAATAGATCCAAAGGGGCTGGTTTGATATTTTGCTTATGGTCATGTATTGCTTAACAAATATTCATAATTTATTTAAGGTTGGAAGCAAAATGAATATGAATTGGTGTAGGTGAAGATTGAAGAAGATGATGGAGAGTTACATACACAAAATTGATGGGACTAAACTGATATAATAAATGGCTTTGGGTTTTTGGAAGAAAATAAATGGGGTTTTTTAAGTTGTATTGATTTGTAAATGATGGGAGAATTAAGTTAGTTAGAGTTTATTGTTGAATTACCAAGCGAAGAGTTTGCTTTTTGAATTTTATTTTATTAAATTCTTTCTTAAGAACACGTCTTTCTTAAATTTTCCCTCTAACCTTATGTGATCAATTAAAGGAAGTTCCAAAAAGAAAGAGTTGAAAAAAAATAAAATCCAAAGAAAATATTGATTGATTTTTATAAATTAATATTTTTATCAATCATTAATTTGTATTTGTGTTGATAATGTGTTGTGTTTGTTCGTAGTGTTTGCATTGGGTAACCAATTATTATTTTGCAACAATGTATGTGTTTGGTTTGAATTGGGTGGTCTATAAAAAAAATTTCATTAGTGTGACAATGTGTGTGTTTGTTTTGAATTGGGTAATTTCTTTTAATTATCATATTGGCTTTTTTTCTATTTTACAGATGGATAAAGACTACAAGCGAATGGTAATATTGACTCCCTTTTTACAAGTCTACATTTCTTCAGACTTAAGTTTTTCTTATCTCTCTAATGATTTTGTATTTATTGTTGTATAAACTAAACGTGCACTTCTTTGATTGAAGAGTGTTGAAAAAGGGGCAATCTCGAGTGAGCAACAATCTCGAGGGTAGAATTTACACTATTTTTGGTTTTATCGTTGGCAAACTTTGAAAATGATTGACGTTGTATAAAGTTAAAGATTATGGCAGATTGACGTTGTAGAAACTTATATAGATTTGGTTTGGTTTGAGAGGTAAACATTTGAAGGTGTTTATTATTTAGATTTTGACCAAGAATACTATTTTCGTATTGGCATGGTGTGCTCCAAATGGATAACACCATTTTGTTGTTCATTTTATTTGAAGTTGTGTTTATAATAAAGGGGATCCCCTTGCTCAAATGTATGTTATCTATTCATTTTTTGTATGTCATGAGAAAACAGATTAGGTATGCTTGATTCTCAGTGTTCCTAGCTTAAGAGAGAATGACATATAAAAATTATTTAAACAAAATATTATTTACACCGTGCCTTTAGGCACGGGCATACACTAGTTAAAACATACAACATTAGCCACATCAACTCCTTTTAGTGATTAAACTTCCCATCAAACTTTCAATCTTCTACATTTAAACATCCCTTTCTTTGAGTCCTCTACACTTGATTTTGGATATAGATCTACTTTGACTTTGTATATCAAAGGTAATACGTTTTATCCTCTTTATATCTTATTTACTTGCTTTTTTTTTTTATAACTAACTAATTCTTTATTTTGATGCAGATCTCTCTCTCTCTCTCCCTCCCTCCCTCCCTCCCTGTCTGTGTGTGTTACTATTATTATATCAATGGCAACAACAACAACAAGAAGAATGCCTCAGCAAGACGCGCAAACAAATTGTTTGGACATATCAATGTCTCATTTCTCAGCATTACAACACACTCCTACTACTTGTCGCAACAACAGAGTACCTCCTCTTCCTCCTCTGCTTCCTGTCACGCCTTTTTGGCCTTTATTGTTCCAGTGCTCCTCAGCTTTTTGCAAATCAATTATCAAGAAAAGAACGACATATCCCCATTCGACACATACCCCAAATCTTTGGGTGTTTCCATTGCTAGTTTGCTCCTCTATGGCATTTCTTATTATGTCGAATTGAAATCTTTTTCTTATGAAGATCACCACCGCTCACAAACTTATGCTCGCCACGGGACAGTGGTGTTTGGTTGGCTTCTTTTGGTGTCTCTGGCTTTAATTCTTTTGCCAGACTCAATTGGGCCTCTTCTCTACATTCTCTATATATTGTTCTTGGCAGGTGAGTTTCTGCGCCGCAAGCTTCAGATGCCGTGGAACTGGCTCCATCAGATAGTCATGGGCAAAGTTCCAGTAATGCCTCCAAGTCGGCTCACTACGTCTTATGCCTTTTCTAACTCATGAGGAAACAACCTACAGAGGAATATCTTATCAGTATAATCAGCAATCAATAGACCCTTTTTTTTCTTTTTCTTTTACTTTTTTTGTGTGAACATGATAGACCCTTTTTGTTTAGGTCAAATAATTGTCAGTGATAAAGTTATATCAGGAATGTTTTCTTTGTTTTTTCCCTCTTGTTTTTTTTTTGTCCTCGTAATATTTTCATATTTATATAGCTATAAGAAACAAAAAGGGTTTTGTTGTATTAATTTTCTTAATTCCCTCAATTCTGTTTGGTACTGATGAGGCACAACACCATTCAAAAGCCATCAATTTACAAACAAAAAAGCACAAGAACCAGTTGCTTGGTCCAAAAATTCAGCAAGTGATCCTTACCACATATTGGTCCCTTGTTAATGTGGGTAGCCTCAGTGGCAGAGCTAGAAAATTAAATTAGAATGGGTACTTATTAATTACAATATCAAAAAAATTTACAAAAATATTTCACGCAAATTTTTACGATTGACTTTGAGAAATATCAAAAAAATAATGTTATTTGTAATTAGTGTATCATGAATAATACAAAAAAAATATGGATATGAGTTTTAAAATAAATTATATAATGATAAAAGAAATTTATACAAAAGTTGATTAAAAATTCAATATAATGGTAATACCACGCCATCATTGATATGTGATATCACTAACTAATAGTACATAAATACATAGAGAGTGAACCTCAAATGTCAAATATAACTAACAATTCAATAAATTGCATATCTTTGTAGTGAGATTACTTATACTTGCATGACAATAATAATGACATCACCGTTACATTTAAAAATTTTCATAGATAATATGGTTTATAGTAGTCTTTTCATTTTCAATTAAAACAAATATTATTGTTCTCATAATTTTTAAAATGTCATTGACATTTCACTTTAATAATATTTTTGTAATTTTTTTTTATTTAAAATATTTTCTTTATGTTTACAAAAAAAAAAAATTCAAAAAAATCCTAAAACCCAAGGGGCACATGACCCCCCGGGCCTTCGCTCTTTCCGTCACTAGCTAGCCTACTGACACTACGCTAAAATGGCACATTGCAGTTGGTTTGGAGTACAACCTAAGGCTGTTGATGTGGAGTTCCGGCATCATTGAATAATTTCTCTGCTATATACACGGTTGAAACCCAAACCAAACCCCCTCTTTCCTCCTCTCTTCCGTGTATTCTCTCTCTCTCTCTCTCAATTTTCACTCTCATTCAATCTAGACCCTAGCCACCGACGTCGTTTCTGACGTTGCTCTCACCCACGGCTCCCCCTCTCTCTCTCTCACACACAATGGAGTCGAGTTGAGTTTTCCAGCCCCAATGATGATGTTGCAGGCATTTAGAAGCCGGCAAAACTCTAGGTGGTGGCAGCAGTGAGTCCGGCGATTGTGACACCGATGTGATCATCGACCTTGAAGACCGTTCTCACTCTCTCTCTCTCTCTCTCTCTCTCTCTCTCTCTCTCTTCTTCTTCTTCTTCTTTTACCACTCACCGCCGCCACTAGTAGCTCTACGACGATGACGGAGGCTAGAGGAACCATATCGCACTTACGCTGTTGGTTTTGAGTGACGGAGTCTTTACCGTTGTTGACGAGGATGTCGTGATGGCTGCGGAGGTGCACCACCGTGGCATTGTGGATGACATCTGTGTTCTCATTCAAGCTAAACAACTCCGCCAACCCAAATATCAAGCACCACCTAAATAAAATATTATGACCCACAACACAAGGTGGGTGTTTGGGAAGTGGGTTTTTATGTAGGTTTTTTTAGTTGTGGAATATTATTAGAGAAAAAAATTTTGGTATTTGATAAGATAGTTGGGTTTTTTTGTGGTTGGATGTGATATTTGTGAAAAAAAAAGTGAAATGATTATGGGGTTGGATGTGATATTTTATTTGAATTTGTTTTTTTTAATTTTGAAAAAAATTTGCCTTTTAGTGAAAAAAATCAAAAAAAAACCTATCATACCTCATGTAATACTCAAGTCAATTTGTAATCTGACTTCTTAGGGAAACAAACTGTACGGGAAAGAAATATACCTTCTCGTATAATCCTGTTGATCAAGTCTGCGTTCCTCCGTACGACGTCGCTTTATCACCTGAAAACACAAATGTGAGCTAGCCGGCGAGTGGGTGCCGGAAACCTCTCCGATGCCTAAGTCAGAAAGATTGTCAAATAGGCAAAAGCTCTATGTCTTCAGAAAACAAAATTGCGTTACTTCTCCAAAGGTGATATAGGTGAGCTTTTATAGGTTTCGTGTGGCACAATCCTAATAGGACTCTTACTCCTCCATGTAGAGTCTTCCAAGGATTCACACTCCTGAGAGATAATGCTTCTCTCAACACCCCCCTCACTGCTTAAACCAAGTGAGATGGTTTTACCATAACCGAACTACCAGTATGACTGAAGTACACGTTAGTTAGGCACTTACTTCTCTTTCTCTTACCTCGGTTTCCCATACTAAGACCGAGCTAACCATAAGAGAGTTGAGCCGAACTATCTGCAGAATCAAGTCCTCTCAAGGACTTGGCACACCTCGGTTTTCATGCGCCCCGACCGAACTCACTGCTGAAGACCGAACTTCACTCAATACATTTCTCAACCGAAGTACAAATAAGGCCTCATGCGACCGCGCTAACCATCACGGTTGTGCGACCGGTCTGACTCCAATACTACCTCTCCAGACCGGAGTAACTTATATGGTTATTCTACTCGGCCCTTCATAGTGCGGCCAAAACTGGCCCATTACTTGGCTTGGCCCAGCTCGGCCCATTTCATCTAGCTCGGCCCAATTTACATATAAATTACCCTCTCAATTGCCCCTTAATTCCGTCTGCAAAGCATGATAGGGATTACCTGCTTATCAACCGAAGAGTGGTTGGCTGGATTAAACCAACTCTTTATACTCTTCAACCGAAGTAAGTGTACGGCTGAAGAATGGTTGGCTGGATTAAACCAACTCTTTGTACTCTTCAACCGAAGTAAGTTATATCGGCCGAAGAGTGATTGGCTGGATTAAACCAACTCTTTATACTCTTCAGCCGAAGTATACGGCTGAAGAATGGTTGGCTGGATTAAACCAACTCTTTGTACTCTTCAGCCGAAGTAAGTTATATCGGCCGAAGAGTGGTTGGCTAGATTAAACTAATTCTTTGTACTCTTCAGCCGAAGTATTTATATCGGCTAAAGAGTGGTTGGCTAGTGAGTTAGATAGCTAAACCGAAATCACAGTTCATGGAAAATTCATTGCAAATGCAAGCATACTCAAACAAAACCGAAATAAGAGTTGAAGATCATTTCATTGAAGTGCAAAACAAATACAATTGGGGGGCCACAGCCCGGTTACAAAGTTCAAAATCAGAAGAAAGAAAAAAGACAATCAGCGCAAAAGTTCATCAAGTTCGGCGTCAAATTCTACATCGGCATCTGCCTGAAGACCGGTATCAGATGGGAGCATTGTAGTCGATGGGAGCACGGTGTCAGGAGGGAGCTCGGTGTCAGCCTGAACTTCGGTATCATTTGGCTGCAACTCATGAGTCGGGTCTTCAATGACTTGCTCCAACCGAGCTGACTGATTATTTTGTTGTTCATTGACGACCGAGGTGAGAGTTGGCTCATCTTCTTTAGAGTCATCATCATCATCATCTTCATCACCAGACCCCTTAAGAAGCTGCCTTTGGAGATCGGCAGCATATTGCGAAAGCGAAGCTGGAATGGAGTACGGTGGAGCGTTGTAGACCTCGGTGTCGGGCGTACAACCGAGCTTCTCTACCGCAGTCCTCCAGCCACATTTGAAAAATAGATCTTTTGCTGCGTCACATTGTAGAGTGTATGCTTCTTCGGCCTTCTTGAAGCCTCGTTTTTCGGCTTTCTTTATTTCGGCCTTCAGTGCGCTTATTTCGGTATCTTTCTTCTTCTCAATCGAAGCCAAGTGACGCAGGTACTTGTCCTTTGTCTCAATGGCGATCTTTTGTTTCTCGGCCTCGGCCGAATTAACCACCTCGGTCAGCCGACCGTTCTCAGCACGAAGCTCGGCCAGCTGTTTTTTGGCATCCTCCAGCTCGGCTGACTTTGATTCGGCTTCTGCCATTGCCTCCTTTGTATTGCGCCGAAGTTCCATGACCCTCCTATGAGTGACTTGGTTTTTCTGGATGGCCTGCAAAGGAGAAGTAACGTTAGCCGGACTCAAAGTTGGAAGAAATTTACATAGAAAGAAGAAAGTGTTTACCAGGATCATGGACTTCGTAGAAGACCGGATTGACTTCAGCTCGGTGTTAAGCTGTTTGTAATGGTGCTCCATATCCTTGGGAAGGCACACACTTTTGGCCAGGTTGAAAGCCAACAAGTGGTCCTTCTCCGCAACCACAGAATCTGAAGTAGTGATATCTCGGTTGTCGAATGAGAGGGTAGGAGCCCATTTGGAGGAGGAGGCAGTTTGGTCGGACTGCTCCGGCTAAGGGCCTTATTGGGGGCTTGGAGGAGAGCTTTGTGGCAGAACGGTCTCGTCTTCATCAGCAAGACGTGGCTCGGTTTGGGTAATCCGAGCACGCTTGTTTCGGCGAGAAGTTGATGGCTGCTGGGATGAAAGGGCCACCACGGTTTTAGTGGCTTGGACGGTTGGTCGCACGTCAGTTGGAGTTGTTGCGGTCAGAAGGGCCTTTAGCCTGTTCTTCTTTGCCATTTCTTGTTCGGCAGTAAGTGGCACAAGGACAATCTGGGGCAGGGATGGGTCCGGTTCCGGTGCTTCTTTAAGGAGAAAGTCAGTCACCCTCGCTTTTCGGCAACCGTTGTATCGTAGGTCGGCTCGAAATTCAGGAGTTTTGCCCAACCTCTCTCCTTAACTCGTAGTGCGGCGCGCAAAACACCAAGGTTTGGGTAACCGTAGTTCGATAGTAGATGGGCTTTATCTGCAAAAAGAAGACAACTGTTAGTCCGGTTTAGAATAAAAACCGAATTACAAAGAAAAGAATGAATTGAGACCGAAGTATGTATACCGGGTTCCCCTTTTTTCCAATTTATTCTTCGGCCAGGAATTTGGGCTTGAAGGTCCTCAAAGTTCCCAGACACCCAGAAGAAGTCATCGTCATTCAGGTCTTTGTCCAGTGTATCCTTATTTATTTTTTCTCGGCCACGGCGTATTCTCAAGTAATAACACCAGCCTTCGTTCTTGGATCCTATGGAGTATTGGTGAAGTATCTCGGCCAAACCTAGGTGGAGACCGGTTTGGTGGTTCAGTGCGGCTATACCCATTATTATGCGGTATGTATTGGTGGACAGCTGGGTTGGGCATAGTCTGGTTTGCCTAAGGAATTCACATATTAAGGATTGGACTGGGAATTTAAGTCCGGTTTCTATTATTGATTGAAGGGTAAAGGGGACGAAGCCTTCGTTGCCCCATGGGTCAACGTCTTGTTCGGCTAAGGTGAGGTTTACATCGGCTGGAATGTTGTAATCCTTTCTGAATTCAGCTAGGCCTCTTGGGGTTTCTACTAGGAACCTATATTTCCCTATTTATTGTATAAGTTAAGAATAAATTATCTCGGTCGAAAAAGTGTGCTCAGTAGCTCGGCTGAGCGCAGGGAAGTGCCTGGCAACCTAAGTCTGCAAAGTGGAAAACAAGGTGTTAAGCACAGATCGTTGACCGTGCTACAAAAAACAAAGCAAGAAAAGACAAGTCGTACTTCGGCTACGCAGGGTACTACACGATCTACCTCGGTTTCCGAAAGGTGCTTATTATCTCGGTTCGGCAAGATGTTTGGTTATCTCGGTTCTGCTTATGGTTTTGTTATTCCGGTTAAGCATCAAGGGGCAGCTTTCTAAGTTTAGCTTAGAAACTGAGAAAGCTGGCTTAGCCCCCAAGGCTTAGCTCAGTCGAGGGCCAAGATTTTCTAGTTCGGCGCATTTTTATTTCGGCTAAATCTGAATCCGTGGGTGGCCTATTGAAACTACTGTTGTATAGTCAAGTGCTAGTTCGGTTCCAGTTTTCCTATATCTTTATATATAAGCTAAAACCGTTTCCTAGTTCGGTTGCTTCGTGATTATGGATCAAAATCAAATATTCTACAGGGTATTGTATGTATTCATGTGTTCTTACGAAGTTCTTTCCAGAAACAAAGCTAAGCACGAAAAGTGTTTTGCAAAAAACACACAAAACAGATTACTATGGAACAAAACGAAAACAAAAGAAACAGAAACAGGTTTTTGAAAGCTTACCAGAGGAAGAGGAAGAAGTTGGAGGTAGAAGCAAAGGCAGCAATGAAGAACTCAAACACAGCAACTCCAAGCTCAGAACAGAGGCACAGAGAGAGAGAAGATGAACAGAGTATGGTGTGATTCAAAAATGAGAAGTTCTGTTGGTGTAAAAGGAAAAGAGCGGGAACTGTTCAAAAAGTGTGGAGTACGAGGGCGGCGCGACAGTTGGGATTGACCAATAAAAGGCTGCCACATGTCCCTAGGAGAAGAAGCGTTTCAGTTGCTGCAGTTGAAAAGGCATTTTTTTGACCGAACGTGCGCAGTTCGGCTGGAGTGTAGCTCGGCTAGAAAAGCTAGTGTTTTGTCTCGGCTGGAAAGGCTAATGAGGTGTTTTTGGCTCGGCTAGAGAGGTTAAAACTCTAGCTCGGCTGATAAGCAGGTAATCCCTATCATGCTTTGCAGACGGAATTAAGGGGCAATTGAGAGGGTAATTTATATGTAAATTGGGCCGAGCTGGATGAAATGGGCCGAGCTGGGCCAAGCCAAGTAATGGGCCAGTTTTGGCCGCACTACGAAGGGCCGAGTAGAATGACCATATAAGTTACTCCGGTCTGAAGAGGAGTATTGGAGTCAGACCGGTTGCACAACCGTGATGGTTAGCGCGGTCGCATGAGGCCTTATTTGTACTTCGGTTGAGAAATGTGTTGAGTGAAGTTCGGTCTTCAGCAGTGAGTTCGGTCGGGGCGCATGAAAACCGAGGTGTGCCAAGTCCTTGAGAGGACTTGATTCTGAAGATAGTTCGGCTCAACTCTCTTATGGTTATCTCGGTCTTAGTATGGGGAACCGAGGTAAGAGAAAGAGAAGTAAGTGCCTAACTAACGTGTACTTCGGTCATACTGGTAGTTCGGTAATGGTAAAACCATCTCACTTGGTTTAAGCAGTGAGGAGGGTGTTGAGAGAAGCATTATCTCTCAGGAGTGTGAATCCTTGGAGGACTCTGTATGGAGGAGTAAGAGTCCTATTAGGATTGTGCCACACGAAACCTATAAAAGCTCACCTATATCACCTTTGGAGAGGTAACGCAATTTTGTTTTCTGAAGACATAGAGCTTTTGCCTATTTGACAATCTTTCTGACTTAGGCATCGGAGAGGTTTCCGGCACCCACCCGCCGGCTAGCTCACGTTTGTGTTTTCAGGTGATAAAGCGACGTCGTACGGAGGAACGCAGACTTGATCAACAAGATTATACGAGAAGGTATATTTCTTTCCCGTACAAATACAATAAAAATAAAAATATATTACACATGTTGCATCTAAGCAGGCCATACATCCAGACGACTAGAACTCTAGCAATTTGAAACCATTTATTGCCCCCAACAATTCAATACTTGCATGAATCAATGACAAAATGTATCATAGTTCATAAAACAATCCAAATAGCTATTACTTACGTTGTGTTTAGTTGGAAAATTTGATGAGAGAAATAGAAAGAGAGAAGGAAATCCAATCCCATTTTTTTTTGGTTATAATGAAAACACAAGAAAAAAATAAAATGAGAGAAAAAGTACACCAAAGAGTTTTTTTGTGTGTTACATTAAAGTATTACACTAAAGAATTTTTTTGGAGTGTTATATTGAGGTGTTATGTTTGAAAAAAATACGTCAATGAATTTTTTTGTATGTATTACATTAGAATGTTACACTAAGGAGTTTTTGTGTATTACATTACAGTGCTACACTAAAAAAAAAATTAAAAATATTATATTGGAGTGTTACATTTGGTAAAAGTACACTAAGAAGTTTTTTGTGTGTTACATTAGAGTGTTACACTAAGGAGTTTTTTTGGAGTATTATATTAGAGCGTTACATGTGAGAAAAATACACTAAGGAGTTTTTTTGTGTGTTACATTAGAGTGTTATACTAAGTATTTTTTTAGAGTGTTACGTTTGAAAAAAATACAGTAAAGAGTTTATTTATGTGTTACATTAAGGTATTACACTAAGGCCAAGTTTGGGATATGTAAAAAAAAGTTAAAAAGTTACTCAAAAAGTTAAAAAGTTAACACTATTCACCAAAAGTCAACAATTGCGGCTGCACAACTCCCAATCCTAATTTTCCTCTAAAAATCAATTTTTACAATTTTTTATTACACATTTTTTCATGAAAAGTCAAAAAGTTAACCCAAACATCCATATTTTTTCCCTCATCTTTTTAGTCTAAAAAGACAAAAAGTGCACTTATTTAGGACACCTCAAATAACCCTTAAGTGTTTTTTTTTTTTTGTTAGTGTTACGTTTGAGTATTATATTGGAATATTACAGTTTGAAATTATACATTTTACCAAAACTTACCAAGTAGTTTTTGTACTCATTTTGAAATGTTTGAAAAATCCCATATCATTTTGAAATGTTTAAAGATTCTCATATTTTAAGTCATTTTTGTTTTGAAATGTTTTCCAAATAAAAAAGATTTTTATATAAAAATTCATTCCAAATTAGATTCCCATATATTGTGTACCTTATCTTTTTAGCACCAAAAAAAGAAAAAAAAAAAAAAGGAACATAATAGAAATAAGGGTATAACCGTAAATTTAATTTTTAAATGATATACTAAATCTATCTTTCCAAAATCAATGGAAATAATTGGTCTATAAGAAAAGTTTTAGGACTAAATGGATCACCATTCCTCAATATGGGATTTATAGGTAAATTTTCCTAAAATAAAATGTTTTATTTAAATTATAATAATTTTTTTCACAATTATTAAATTAATTAGAAAAAAATTAATAAACTTCCGAAATATAACTTTTTTAGTCAAGTTAAAATAGCTAAAAAGTCAAAAAGTTAACTAGAATAACTAATTTTCCAAACGAGGCCTAATATATGTAATTGTAATTGTAAGAGCATTTTTTTCATTAAATTTTATCAAAATTTTTATTAAAAAAATTCTTATTTTAAATTTCCCTTTTCATCAAATTTAATGAAATTTTTTTTATCTTCAATGTTTAATGAAAAAATTTCAATTTAAAATAAAAAGTTTCATTTTTTAAAGTTTTTTATCAAATTTAAACTTGATAAAAGATTTGATGAGATATTTATTTGATAAAAAAATAACTCTCTTGATTTTATGAACATTTAATGAAATTATTGGTGATGATTTTTAAGTACCTTTTTTTATCAAATTTAAATTTGATATAAAAAAAAATGAAATATTGGAGATGGTCTAAACCAACCTAAAAAATAGAAAATAAAATATTTTAATTCACTTGAAAAATAGTTTTCAAAAGCAAACATAAGATAAAATGGATAAAAAAAAATTTTAAAAATGGAAAACAGGGCTTTTGAATTAGCTTGTTGAACGATTTTTATGTTTTAAAAATATTAAATGAGAAAACATTATAAATGAATAAAATAAACAAACCCTAAATTTATTGAGTTCCTCTGTTTTGTGTCAAAACTAGCAATTTGGTGCATTGGATTTCACAGAGGAAAACAATAATTAGGCCATTTGAGAAATGACTTTTATAGATTTGTTTTGGAAAGATGATTAAAATTGATTTTTTAATTTATTTTTTTTTTGAAAAAAGTGTAAAAGATAAAGTCACCCAAAATGAATTAAAAGCTATTTTCCCAAATAGCCTATGGTGCCGTTTTATTTGTTAGTTAAAATATGAAGCGGAAAAAAAAAAATTTAAAACTCTGTTTGGTAAACCTCTCAAATTATAGTTTCATCTATTGATTTGTGTGTGGTATTTGTTTTAAGCTTTCAAATCATAATTTTACACTCATTTCTCAAAACTCAATTCAAAACATAATCATTATTTTTCAAAACTCATAACCAAATACATAATTCAAAACTCAATTCAAATTAATATTTTAATATTTTAAATACTTAAATATTTAAATATATTATGATTTTTTGAATTTTTGAATTTTTGAATTTTTAAAATATTTTTAAATATTTTTATTTTTAAATATTACGATTTTAATTTTTTAAATTTTAAAATATTTTATAAAAATAAATTCAAACTCTACTTTATAAAAATATTTTTAAATATTTTAATTTTTTTTGTTATGTATTTTGTTACGATTTGAGTGTAGAGTTGTGAAAGTAGTATGGAGTTTCGAATTATGTATTTGGCTATAAGTTTTAAAAATAATTTCTCAATTGAGTTTTGTTTTATGTGTTTAGTTACGATTTGAGTATAGAGTTGCTTTTAAATTTAAAATATTAAAATTTTAAATTATTTAAATTTTTTGAATATTTAAATTATTTAAATTTTTACGATTTTAATTTTTCTAATATTTATTTTAATTTTTTACTTATTAAATTTTTTGAATATTTATTTTGAAAAAAAATTATTTCCTTCGTAGTATTTTCAATTAAAAAATTGATTAATGTTATTTTTTGTTAATAATAAATTTTTTTAATTGAATTTTAAAAAAAGTTTGGTTATGAATGTTGATCAGAATTTTTAATAGTGTAAAAGTAGTATGTTTTGTTATGAGTTAAAACAATTTGAAAGTTTTGAAAACTCTTTCCAAAACTCATAACGAAACAAATATTCTTATTTCACATGTCAAATCAAACTTTCAAAACTCAATTTCACATACAATTTAAAACTCAATTCAACATTCTATTCAAAAAAACCATAACCAAATAATTTTTTTACACTTAAATCAAAATTTCACAACTTACAAACTCAAAATACAACTTATACTCTCAAATTATATTTACAAAACTCTACCAATCGCAACCTGAGACTTCGTTTGGTTTTAGATTTTTAGCTAAAAAAATACAAAAGACAAATTTGGTTACATAAGTCAATAAGATAAAATGTCACATCCAAATCATAATCATTACATTTTTTTCTTACAAAAGTCAAAAAAACAAACCAAGCGAGACTGAAAAAGTTAGGTTAAAAAAATTCTAATACAAAAAAACTAACTAAAAAAACTAATGCAAACGAAAACTAAAAATGATTATTTAACTTTTTGAACAAAAATTAAAAAAATTATAATATTTAAGAATGAATTTTTAACTTCTGTTTGTATGAATTAATTTTTTTTAACCTTTTTGATAACATTTTAATTAAAGAGTGTTAGACGCAAAATTCAATTTTATTAAAAAAATTTAAAAGTCTAGGCAATAGTTTATTATGTTGGCCAAGTTTGACATGTATTAAAAAAGTTAAAAAGTTACTCAAAAAGTTAACACTATTCATCAAAAGTCAACAATTACAGCTGCACAATTCTCAATATTAATTTTTCCCTACAAATCAATTTTTTATTACACATTTTTCAATAAAAAGTCAAAAAGTTAACCCAAACATCCATATTTTTTTTCTCAAATTTTTAGTTCAAAAAGACAAAAAATATACTTATTTAGGACACCCTAAACAACGGTGTCGTGGAAAGATGGTAAAAAATTAATTTTCTGGCCTTTTTAATTTTTTTTACCGTTTTATGTAAGAGGTGATGTGATCTGTGGCTAGCTTACTGACGCTATGCTGAAATGGCACACTGCAGTTGGTTTGGCGTGCCACCTAAGGCTGTTGACCTGGAGTTCGGAAACATTGAATAATTTCATATTCCCGCTTAAAGTTTCCCGCTTAAAATTTTGAAGTTTGAATTTTAAAGGGGTTCCTCTTAATGTTTGTTTCTCTCTTTCTCACAGTTCATCTTTTCATTTTTGACGACTGTGTTTCCTCTTTCTCTCTTTCTCACAGGTCATCTCTCCATTTTTATCAACACTGTGGTTAGAGAAAAAACAACGATTACCAGCAACATCATTGCTACCATTTGACAAATACTATGTAAGGTTGCCCCCGCTAGCATAACGGCTCACTGAGCTCCATCTATTCTTTACGAGTCTCCTGCCATTCACCAGTTATTACAACCAATTTGATCATCGATGTCCACCGACAACTTTGTTGTACCAGCAATTCCTGAAGTCATTGTCATATTTTTTGCTTCAATTTCACTTGAATTCAGTAACAAATAAATGGTTGTTTCATTTATATCATGTATTGCACTTGTCCACCATCTGTTTGTAAAAATGCTTATAACAAAAAAGGAACAATAAAATCTTTTTGTACACAATTCTTATTTGTATGATGACTATTTCTTTGATTTTGGCGAGCAACTAGGCATTTGATGGTATTTTCCAGTTGATGATTGGGTCACCGGTGCTAATCATGCATTGCTCAAACTTGGTTTCAAATATTACCTAATCAAAAAGATTTGGAGCTGATATGATTTTGGAGTCAAAACACTAGCAACTGCTTTGCTGGAAAGAAGAATTTATTCCCCCAAGTTGATTTTGATTAATGGATTTGCTGAAGATCACTATTGAGAAGGGGTTTGGTAAAGACTATAGTTGGATTATGTGGTGCCTTGTCATGCAACTTTCATACTTCAGCCCAGGGCTAACTAAGAAATCATGAATATCTTTTGTTCTGACAGTAATTAACTTTTTATTTGTGAACTACTTTGAGATGTTTGAAACAAAATTTAAGCCCGTAAGAAATCATGAATAATAGAAGCAAATAAAACCGGTTCTCACCAAACATTTTCTAGCAAATTAAGAAAAAGAAATTATCAATAAATTAATTGGAAGGAAGAAGAAACATTAAAAAGCTAGCATCTTTTGTTGGTAATTAACATTAAAACATACAACATCAGCCACATGAACCCCTTTTAGTGATTAAACTTCCCATCAAACTTTCAATCATCTACATTTAAACGTCTCTTTCTTTGAGTCCTCTACACTTGATTTTGGATATCGATCTACTTTGATTTTGTATATCAAAGGTAATACATGTTCTCCTCTTTATATCTTATCTACTTGCTATTTTTTCTTTATAACTAACTAATTCCTTATTTGATGCAGATCTCTCTCTCTCCCTGTCTTTGTGTGTTACTATTATTAAATTAATGGCAACAACAACAAGAAGAAGAATGCCTCAGCAAGGCACGCAGACAAATTTGTTTGAACAGATCAATGTCTCATTCTCATTTCTTAACATTACAACACACTCTTATTACTTGTCGCAACAACAGAGTACCTCCTCCTCCTCTACTTCCTGTCATCCCGTTTTGGCTTTTATTGTTCCAGTGCTCCTTAACTTTTTGCAAATCAAGTATCAAGGGAAGAATGACATATCCCCATTCGACACATACCCCAAATCTTTGGGTGTTTCTGTTGCTAGTTTGCTTCTCTATGGCATTTCTTACTATGCCGAACTGAAATCTTCTTCTTATAAAGATCACCACCGCTTGCAAACTTATGCTCGCCATGGGACAGTGGTGTTTGGTTGGCTTAGTTTGGTGCCTCTGGCTTCAATTCTTTTGCCAGACTCAGTTGGGCCTCTTCTCTACTTTCTCTATATATTGTTCTTGGCAAGTGAGTTTTTGCACTGCCAACTTCAGATGCTGTGGAATTGGCTCCATCAGATAGTCATGAGCAAAGTTCCAATAATGCCTCCAAGTCGGCTCACTACGGCGCATGCCTTTTCTAACTCAAGAGGAAACAACCTACAAAGGAATATCTTACCAGTATAATGAGCAATCAATAAACCCTTTTTATGTGTGTGTGTGTGTATTTTTTTTTTTTTCTGAACATGATAGACCCTTGTTGTTTTGGTCAAATAATTGTTAGTGATAAAGTTATATCAGGAATGTTTTTTTGTTTTTTTCCTCTTGTTTTTTTTTTTGTCCTTGTAATATTTCCATATTTATATAGCAATAAGAAACAAAAAAGGTTTTGTTGTATTAATTAAGTTTCTTAATTCCGCCAATTCTGTTTGGTACTGATTAGGGGTGAGTAGCAGATATACCGATCCGCCAAAACCGACCGAACCGAACCGATCCGCCGCATTTTGGACGGATGCATGATGACGAGCGAACGGTTGCGGATTGATTTTCTCCAATCCGCCAATTTGGCGGACGGATGGCGGATTTAAGGTTCCTTTGGCTGCAACCGAACCGCCAAACCGCGAGCACCCTTAATAATTTATAAAACTTTATGTTTTTAATTTGTTTAAATATTTTGTTTGTGTTTTCAATTGAAAAAGAGTTTAAATATTCTGTTGAAAAAAAGTTTTCAACTTGAATATATTTTTTGAATTGAAAAAAATAAACGTATTATTTATTTATATTTTTTGGTTTTTAAATCTAACTCTAAAAATAATAAATAGAAAATATGATATATGCTGGTTGGTTTTTATTTTCAAAAACATATATAAATGTAACAATACAAAGACATACAATCTCTACTACTGCTATGTTCATGGTTTTGGTGATTTGAATTATTTTTATATTTTAAGAACCACATATTGTAATACTCTATGTGGATAAAGCATGCTGTGATTGTAATATGTGGATGAGGCATGCAGTGATTGTGATGTTCTAAAATTTCAAACTTTCTTTCTTTGGATGAGGCATGCACTAATTGTAATACTTTTTTAAGTCATTGACTGTAATACTTTCTCTTCTTTTTTTTTTCTTTTTTTTTTTTGAGGAAGTGCACAAGTTGAACTATATTGAAAATTTATAAAATTTTAAACCGCCAAACCGATTCGCATCCATCCGCCAAACCGCCAATCCGCTCAATCCACATCCGCTGGATTGGCGGACGGATGCGGATTGATTTTGTCCAATCCGCTAATATGGCGGACGGATGACGGATTGAAGGTTTCGTGGCCGCAACCAACCCGCGCCCACCCCTAGTACTGATGAGGCACAACACCATTTAAAAGCCATCAATTTACAAACAAAAAAGCACAAGAACCAATTGCTTGGTCCAAAAATTCAGCAAGTGATCCTTACCACATATTAGTTCCTTGTTAACGTGGCTAGCCTACTAATACTACGTTGAAATGGCACATTGCAGTTGGTTTGGAGTACCACCTAAGGTTGTTGACATGGAGTTCCGGGATCATTGAATAATTTCCCGTATACGGGGTTGAAACCTAAACCAAACCCCCTCTATCTCCTTCTCTTTTCTATGTATTCTCTTTCTCTCCATTTTCACTCTCATTCGATCTAAACCCTAGCCACTGATGTCGCTTCTAACGTTGCTCTCACCCACGGCTCCTCTCTCTCTTTCTTTCTCTCTCTCTCTCTCTCTCACTCAGTGGAGTCGGATTGAGTTTTCCAGCCCCAATGATAATGTTGCAGGCATTTAGAAGCTGGCAAAACTCTAGGCGGCGGCAGTAGCAGCCACGATGAGTCCGGCGATTGCGGCGCCGATGTGATCGTCAACCTTGAAGACCATTCTCTCTCTCTTTCTCTCTTCTTCTACCACTCACTGCCGCTACTAGTACTTTGCAACGACGACGGAGGCCAGAGGAACCATATCGCACCTCCACTGTTGGTTTTGAGTGACGGAGTCTTTATCATTGTCGGTGAGAATGTCGTGATGGCTGTGGAGGTGCATTGCCTTGGCATTGTGGAAGAGATCTGTGTTCTCATTTAAGCTTGAACAGATCAGAGGCCAATCTCTTCACCGTGATGCAGATTTGCGAAGCATCTGTCATATTTCAATGTTTTTTTTATTTTTTTTTCTTCTCAAATCAATGAACTATCTATATATGCATATATATATATATATATATATTTGAATGTTTTGGTCTAGTACGTAATCTTCTTTTTTGGACTTAGTATGAGTACTACTTATCACTCATATAAGAGTGGGATTTGATTTTGAGTTCATATTGCTACAAGACGTCTCTGCAATCACATTGAAGAAAACAAATCAAATATATCATCATCAACATCTTCATTTTTTTGTGCTGTTCTATTTTCTACATTTTTTTTAAAATATATTTTCTTAGATTGATCTGTGTTTGTTCTTGTTCTTATTCTTTGTGAGAGGATTAGCATTTCAACAGATAATACTCTTTGTTGTTGTTGTTGTTGATGATGATGATTGCAACAAATAAAAAAATTGACACAAATAGATTACTTTCAACAGATAAGAGTATTTTATTATTATTATTATTTTTTTTTTTTTGTTGTTGTTGAAAGATAGGTTCAAGACTTGAATAGATAAAATTTAAACAAATTTGAATAGATAAGAAAATAAACAAATAGGTTTTGGTTTGGCTTGGTATTACAATATATATGGGTTGGTTTGGGTATTTATTTTGACACAGATAGGATTTGGTTTGCTCAGTATTTCAACAGGTAGAAAAAAAATTTGAAAAAATTGAATAGATAATAAAATTTCGACATATATTTGAACAGATAATAAAATTTGGCCATATATTTGAACAGATTAGGAGAAAAAATTTAGCAAATAGTCAAAAAAATTGAACAGATGGATATAAATTTGAATTGATAGAAAATAATTTGAACAAATAGATATAAATTTGAATAGATAACTAACGAAAAGTCAACATATAAATTAAGGGGTAAATTTGAAAATAAAATATCTTCCAAAATTAACAAAAGGACTTTTTACCAAATTATTTCGCAAATAGTGGACCTCTCTCCAATAAAAAAATATCTATTAGACTTAATACCTTATACCATCCTTAATTCGAACTTTTCAACAATTTACTCTTAATTAAAATAGTCATTTGGCAAATCACTATTGAAATTAGAAAAAATATGATGAATATCATGATCTCAAGTAAATATTTGATATAACAATGATACGATGTGGCAATATTACATTTAATAAGCAATTTCAATTTATGATAGAGATCATAATAGCTCCATTTGGTGTAACTGTTAAAATAGATTATAGATTATAGTTTAACAGATTATAGAATATTATTTTAATCAGAAACTGTTATTCTGTTTGGTGTAATTGTTGGATTATAGATTTAAGTTGCTGAGCAATGTTTGTTAAATAACGTATGAAGTAGCTTTTTCAATTAACTTTTATTTTTCATTATTCACTACTTGTTTATATTTTTCATAAAAAATAATAATAATAATCTATAGTCCATTTGGGTCTTTTTCTATTTTTTAAAAAATAAAAAATAAGAGTATAATTGTAAATTAGTATATCCACAGCAGAAACTGATAATCAGAAGAAAGAAGTGAGCAGCTTTTCAGAATTAATTTTTTAAAGTTAAAATAAATTGTTAAAATCAAAAATTATTTAAAATAAATTTAATTAAACATTCTAAAATAATTTTTCAAAAACTAAAAGTTATTAGTTGACTTAAAAAAATCTAAACAAACACCCCATCGTTGTTGGACTATTAGGAGATAAGACTTTACACCCATTTGTAATTTGTTATCAATCGGTAACACTACTATATGGGATAGATTACACTCAACATTTTCTCCCTTATGTCAAGACAACAATAACAGTCAGTCAGTCTTTAACCATGCACCACTATAGTCCATTCATGCCCAAAATAAAATAAATGATAAATTATAAATACACTTTTAAAGTTTGATCAAAATATGAATCGTCGTTTATAGTTTTGAAAATTACATCTTACTCATTGAGATTTTTAATTTCATAACAAATGATCAATTTTATTAATAAATCATCAAGTCAATTAACAGTTTTTAATGATGTTAAAAATATGTTTCAATTAATAATTTAGGTAATTTTATTATTATATAGGAGAATAAGTATAAATTTTATTTTTTTAGTTAATTCTATTGAATAAAAAATTCTAATAAGGGAGTATTTGTAATTTTTCAAACCACAAGAGGCAATCTGTATTTTAAGCAAATCTCAAGGGGTGTATTTGTAATTTATCCTAAAATAAAATAGAGAAGCAATGAATCAAATAAATTTATTAAAAAATTATATTTTGACTTTCAATGATAAATTTATCACTATAAAAAAAATTTTAAAAAAATATATAAATTCAACCACTTGCAGTTTTTACATCATATTTCGATATAAACTAACACAAACAAATTAAAAATTAATATAAAACTCATGAACAAAAAGTTGAAATGTCTCACCCATTTATCACTTTGATAAATTTATCAATATCATTACTAATATCAAATGATCATGTCACGGAAAACAAAAACAAAAAAAAAAATTATAGAAAGTTCCATAACAAATTCATTATCAAAATGAGAAGTAAATATATAAAAGAAAAAATATTCAAAACTCATGAGTAAATAAGCCCAATTGATAAAACATAATTATCCCTAAAAGAAATATCATGTTGAGCAAAATAATAAAATAAAGTTGTGATTGCCAATTTCCAATTTCTTAGGGATGTGTAACACTTGAGTTCTTATATTACCCTTAATTTTCAATTTTCTTTTTAAAAAAATCTAACCAGTGTTTTAGTTTTGGTTTTTTAAAAATTGAGTTTTTATTTTTTGTAAATATTTTTTAATTTTTTTTAAATTTTTTAAATGAACATTACTTAGTTGTATCTAAATAGCAAAATATTTGTAAAAAATATTTTAAAAATTTAATAAATACTTAAAAATATGAAAAATATACTAAATTTTCTTCTCTTTTTTTTTTTTTGTATTTTTGTGGTATTTAGTGAATTTTTTACATATTTTTTTCACAAATAATATACTTTTTAAGCGTATTTATGTTAAGTGTGTCTAAAAATTAAAATATTAAAAAAATTCATTGAAAACAAAAAAAAATATGAAAAATAAAAAAATATAATTTTCTGAAAAGTGTTTTCTATAAATCAAAACCAAACAAGCTGAACAATATTTCATTTTTTTGTTTCTTTTGGGTTGTTATGATAAGATTGCTCTTTTGTATTTAGACATTGTCTTGTTTATCATTTTCAATTAAAATTTCACTTTGCGCAATCTGTTAAAAAAAAAAAAAAGTGTTGCTTCAACACTGTAGATTAAAAATAAATAAATAAATAAATAAAAGTATGGTGTAATACAATAATTATTGGAGGACACTTTGTAATGGAACAAAAAATTCACAGCGAAGAAAATTTGCTTTATTAGGTCAACATTTGGTACAGTGGCTTGCGGCTTGGTCATCTTGATTTTGAGCCACATTATTTTTCACATTTTTTATACATATATTTTTTTAAAAAATTAAAAAAAATCAAAAAAATTAACTTTTAACCATCTTTCAAAAAAAGTCCTTTCATGTATTGTTTTTGTTTACCTATATAAATAAATCCACTTCGAGAATGTAATACATAAAAAGAAAGGGAAATTTTGTTTAAAGTTCCTGGTATTAAAATTTTATAAGATAAATGACACATAATATTTTCATAATGGTTCGAGTCCTCAATATTTTTCCAGAAAAAATTCGATTCAAAGAAATTTCGAAACACTGAGAAATTCCAGACAAATTTCTTTGTATTTTGATATTTTTTTGATTTGAAATTTCTTTAATTTGCTCAATTTATTTGATTTTCTCTATATTTTGAAATTTTCACTATTTTTTGAAATTTCTTTGTGTTTAAATTTCTTTGGTTTGCTCATAATTTTCTTTGTATTTTGACAAATTTTCTTTTAATTTCTCTGATTTTCTTTGTGTTTTGAAATTTCTCTGGGTTGGAATTTCTCTAATTTTCTTACAATTTTCTATGTGTTTTGATCAATTTTCTCTGGTTTATCTACAATTTTCTTTGTGTTTTGATCAAACCAGAAAAAATTATGTTTTGAACCAATTAACCTAGAAAGAAATTCCCACGATCATATAATATATAATAAACAAATTGACAAAAACATACAATATATTTACAGTCAGTTTATACAAAAGCACATAATCACAAGAAAATTCATCCCAAACGCTAGCAATTGCTCTTCACAGCCAATTTATACCAAACCAGAGAAATTTCCATAACCAATTTCCTATTATTCCTTTTAATAAACTCCTCTGCAACCTTTTTCTACCTCTGCAAATTTTCATCTAGAAAAATTTTAATCCATAGAAATTTCAAAACACAAAGAAATTTCAAACAAAATTCTCTATGTTTTGAAATTTCTTTGGTTTGCTCAGTTTCTCTAATTTTCTCTATTTTCAAATTCTCTCCGACTTGAAATTTCTCTTATTTTATAGCAGATTGGTCTGTTCTATCTTTTTCTTAAAAGGGTACTCTAGTGTTAAGTTCATAAATAGAGTTAGAAGATACCTAAACAATTGAAGGTTGCGATCAACAGATTTACATACTTCAAGTAAACTAATTAAACCAGCAAGGTTGCTATTAACATAAGAGTTGGGGTTTTCCATTGCATACTTCACACCAGCCTGAGCAACCAAATGCATTATACGAGTAAAAGCAACTACCTCAAAAAGCTTCTTCAAAAGAGCTATGTTATTGATATCTCTTTCAACAATGAACACACTAGTGAGTTCAATAAGAGCTTGTCGAGCTAATTTCAATGAAGAGTCGTAGTGATCGTTGAAGCTGTTGAGTCCGAGGATGCTATCACCACGGCGTTTCAGAGTGGTGAAGACATGATTTTCGACAAAATTGGCGACACCGATGAACACTATGGTGATTACTGAGTACACTGACGCAAACACCTCACGAATTTTCGTCGAAGTCATCATTGATAAAGTTCAAAGGAGAGAGAGAGAGAGAGAGAGAGAGAGAGAGAGAATGAGATTGTGGGTGTGATATATGGGTGTGGATACAAACTCATAAATAGGTGAGGGACCTTAGGCTATAAAAAAAATATATTGTGGACCTCTCCTATTAGTAAAAGTCAGAGATGGATGTTAAATTAAATATCCCAAAAAGAAATACGTAGAATAGTAAGATTATTATACATATATATATATATATATATATATTAGCAGAGTTTTTATTCTATTATATTAGTTTATCTCTTTTTGAATCTTCCACTTTCTATGATACATTTATTTGCTCTTTAATTTTATAAGGACAAATCACCCATAAGTCTTTTTTGAAAGGTATATATTCTATTTAATTCCAAAACTTTTTAGATAGACCCAAAAATCCTATACCCATTTGTCTTTTTCTCTCTTCCATACACCTCATTGCTTCTCTTTATCTCTCTTTCTCTAATATCGATGGCAACGACCACAACCACAATACGACCACACCTTTTCTTTCTCTGATATCAATAAATATCTCTTTTTTTTTTATTACCCGATGATGAAATTCAGAATGTGTTTCTCATCGAATCCTCAGTAAGAGATAGAGAATTTGAGCTTTCTTCACAACTTTAAGCCTATTTTGGTAAAGTATTTAAGCCTCATTGGACACCTGAAACAAAGTTGGACCAAACTGGAGCAAAACCGAGCTAAGTGAGCAAAACCAGGCTTTTTCTCCTCTAGGTTTTGTGTTGGTTCAGGTAGACATTTCCCAAACTCATTTTTTGATCCATTCATTCATTAAATGCATGTATACTCATCATGCTTGATCCATTGAAGCTAATGCTCCACTTTTGTTTTCCATTAGCTCCATTATCGCTCCATTATCTTTCCTAAATACTTCATTAATTTTTCACTTTGTCTTCCACAATTTCTCCACTTACATGGCCTATATGAATACATCAAATTGTTGAGAGGAAATAAATGATAGATTGACAAGAGAAGTTAGAGATAAAGGAAAAGTGGACTGGAGAGAAGCTTTACTACCCATTTTTTAAAATGTTTAAGTCCCTTGATAAAAAAATTTCAATTTGATCTATAATAATGTGCCATGTTAAGTGTCAATTTTTAATTTGTTACACACTCAATTATGTAGGGTCCAACACCCTTGTTATATCATTATAGGTTAATTTGAGTCTCGAGCACTTCTGATGTTATTTTGAGAAAATTACAATGATCTCTTTTAAGATTTAGAAAAAATAAAAATAACTCCACAATATTAACATAATTAGATTGATTTCCCATTTAGTAAGGTTAAAATGATTAAAATTAATACTAAAGATTTAAGAACCCAAGGATAAATAAGGATGATAACATCATTTTTTTTTTCTCATTCATATGACTAACTAATTATTAATGAAAATAGAATTAAATTTTATGTAAATTAAAATTTTAAAAAATCTAATATAATTATGTTAAAATTATAAAATTCATTATATATATATTTTAAATCTAAAGAGAGATCAATGTAATTTATTTTTATTTTTTATTTTTAATAAAGGGGAGAATGCAAAAGTTTCACTCGGTCACATTTGGATAGTTTGAATTTTAGTTTAAAAGTTATAAAAAGTTACTAAAAAATAAAAAAATTAACAAATTATACACAAAAAAAGGTCAAATATTTAATTTTTTTTCTACTTATGAAATGTATTTTCATAATTCAAAAATCATTAAAATTGCTCAAAACTAGGAAGAATCCATTAGCTAAATTTCAGGAGTTTCTTTCTTATGTATTTTTTTCCATTAGCTAAATTTCAGGAGTTTCTTTCTTAGACCATCTCCAACGCTGTATCAGAGTTGATATCAAATTTAAATTTTGATGAAAAATGCACTGTTCATTCCTCCAACGGTTCATCATACGCTTCATCAAATCGACTTACGTATCTTGATTTCACCAAAATGAAAGAGTCGGTTGACCAACGAAAGGTTCAAAGGGTTCAAGGAAAATCGGTTCAAACCGTAAAAAAAAATTTTTTGCCTAACCGTTGAAAAAGTTCAAAAAAATTTCAAAAAATTCAAAAAATTCAAAAAAAAAAAAATGAAAATTTGATAAAAATTAAGAGTTGGAGCGCTCAGTATCAGATTTGGTGAAAAGGTAATTTTTCGACTCAAATTTAGTGAAAAAAAAAATGAAGCGTTGGAGATGCTCTTATGTATTTTTTTCCAGGTAAATACTAGGTGATAATAGGAGAGGATTTAGGCTTATTGCTTAAAATTGTCAGTTTTTTTTTATCATGAAAACGATGACGTTTCTTTCTTATGCAAATCAAACGTCGTCATGTCAATTCAATTTCGGACATCAATAACAAAACCAAAAAAAAAAAGCGAAATCCCAATTTTCCCGTGGAGACACACCGAATCAGACAAAACAAAACCCTAGGTAGCAGTCCCTTTCTGTCTGTCTCTCTCTCTCTCTCTCTCTCTCTCTCTCGCACATCCACACCACACGACCATGGCTTCACGGAGGCTATTATCTTCTCTCCTCCGATCCTCCCTTCACCGCTCTCCCTCCAAACCTACCTTCAGACCATGCCCCTCCCACCACCGCCCTTCTCCAAAGGCCTTCCTCCTCAACCGCGCCCTCGACTACGCCACCACCTCCGCCGCCCCTCCCTCCAATTCTCCACCGCCCAAGACCACCGCCGCCCCCTCCGGAAAGATCTTGGACGAGTTCACCGGCACTGGCGCCGTCGGCAGCGTCTGTCAGGTCATTGGCGCCGTCGTGGACGTGAGGTTCGAGGAGGGCCTGCCGCCGATACTGACGGCTTTGGAGGTCCTCGACAACTCGATTCGGTTGGTTTTGGAGGTGGCGCAGCACTTGGGAGGGAAGATGGTGAGGACTATTGCTATGGATGGGACTGAAGGGCTTGTGCGAGGTCAGAGAGTTCTTAACACTGGTTCTCCAATCACTGTGAGTGTTACTACTGTTCTTTGATCTTTTTGTGAAGCTTATTGTTGTTTTTGATTTGTTGAAGATTTTGCTGGTATCATAGAGTTCATTTTTAGGGTTTCGTGAGTTTTGATGGATTTCGGTATGGAGAAGGAGAGATGTTGATTACATTTATTTTAGTTCATTTGGTGATGAATTATATTGGCTCTGGTTATTGATTGGATTTATTACATGTTTTCTTTTTAGATAAATCTGATTGTGTGTACTGTTTATATGTAAATATATGTTCGGGCAAATTAGAGCATCTGCAATGGTGCATCAATTTTTTCATCAAATTTGAGTAAAAACTTCCTTTGATATCAAGGGCTTGGTCGACCGGGCGGATGTCTGCCCGGTGTAATTTTTTCACAATTTTTTTGAGGTGGTCATTTGGGAGGACATCCGGCAATGAACAGTGATTTGATGAAAGACATATTTGTTCTCAGTTTGATAAAAGAAAAGTGAAATTCTCAATGTGATAGAGCAAGAAAAGAACTCATTTTTCATCAAATTCAAATTTGATGAAAGATTTGAGTAATCATTGGAGATGGTCTTGCACTGCTAGTCTTTGTATTTTGGCATTTGTATTATTTTTGGTCCCTTTAATTTCAATTGACTTGAAATTTTGATTTTGGCCTATTTTGGGAAGTTGGTAATAATCAGTTTTTTTGCTTTTAACCAAGCTTTTTGGGAGTGATTTGGGAAATTGGTAAAAAGTTACTTTTTTTTTTTGGATTAATATTTATTTATGGTGTCACATCACACTAAAATGACTAAAATAGCCTCACCCAACTTTAAAAAATTACATTTTGCCCAATTCCACAAGAGGTAAACATTGAGGGTACTTTCGTAAATTTCCAACCTGCTTTTGCACTTCCCAAATGAGCAACAAAAAGCAACTTTGCATTTTTGTCAAAACGCCAAACGTGGCGTTTTTTGCTATTCCCAAAAGAGCCCTTTGTCTCTAATTGGTCCGATTGATTCTAATTGTTAGATTTTTTTTAACGGCAAATGCTCACATGAATAGGATGTGTCATGCTTTTAGGAGTAAAATTATAATATGATCAATTTAGTGACTTAATCTCAGTCGACTTTTTCATTAAAAACCTTAAATGGCGTTCTCAATTAGACCAAATTGACAAAAAATCTAAAATTAAGACTTAAAATTGAGTCAATTGAAATTGTAAGGATTACAACAACACAAGCGGCAAAATGTATTATCAATCCTATAAAAAAATGTCACATTCAATGTATATAACTAAGCTATTATTCATTCTATTGATCACCCATTTGATTACGTAATTGATTTTTCACAATATTCATAACTAAAAATAAAATTATTTCTTCATGATTGTTTAAAAATAAAAAAACTAAAACCCCATCAAAAATTTATAATTTTAACACAAATCACCCTAAATTAAAGTTCTTAATTTCAGCACATCAAACTTCTTAATTTTAACACGAATGACTACAAACCAAAATCTCTAAGTTTAGTAACATAAATAATATATAAACAAAAAATTCATACAAAATTTTGATATAGAATAATGTAGATCAAAGTGAATCCTTTGCTTTAAAATAAAAATACACCTATGAAAAAGAAAAAACTGAAAATGAAAAAGTGAGGAGAGCACGTGACTCCCCCAGGCCTTTCTTACATCTGCCCCTGGTGGCAGTGACAGTGGCAGTGGAGGGTTGCGGCAATAGAGAGTGGTGGCAATGGAGCGAGGGAGATGAGAAAGGGAAAGAAGAGAGGCTAATTTGGTATGTAAGGCATTTTGTAATTTGATAGTAAAATTAGATTTGAAATTAATGTGTACAACAAACCCGTAGCATGGCATGCCGGCCAAGACAGTGGCATGGCATGCTGGGCAACGCGGTGGCATGCCATGCCGGCCTTGGCATGGCATGCTGGAAAAGGCAGTGGCATGGCTTCCTGGCCTTGGCATGCCGGCCAAGGCAGTGGCATGGCAGACCGGCCAAGGTCGTGGCATGGCATGGCATGCCAGCCGTGGCACGCTGGGCAACGCTGTCGCATGGCACACTGGGCACGGCCGTGGCTTGGCATGCCGGCCTTGCCATCTGGGGTAATGCTGTGGCATGGCGTGTTGGAGGCTGTTGTAATTTTGTCACACAAACGCTATGTTTGGTTAGGAGATTTAAGAAGAGATTTGGAAAAGGAAAAGATAGGTGAAATGTGAATAAAATATACCTACATTTTATTTAATTTCACACACTTTTTCCCTTTTCTTTTCCAAATCCCTTCTCAAATCGTCCAACCAAACACAACGTAAGACGGCTTTTGGTAATTGTCAGAAACCTTAAGGTAGGTCATTGTAACTTGTCCTTTTTCTTTCCATGGGTTCTATAGTATACACGCATATCATTTTTGGAGCATGTTGTTGTGTTTTCTATATTTTTCATGGTCCTTTTCTTTATTCAAATGATAATGTTAATTTCTCTTTTAATCATGGTAGGTACCTGTGGGCAGGGCCACCCTTGGTCGTATCATGAATGTTATTGGAGAGCCTATCGATGAGAGAGGCGAAATCAGTAAGCAATCCAACTGCCTTTTTATGAATTAGATATGATGGGTTACCTTTCCCTATTATGTGGTCTCAACTTATTAACTGGGAATTGCTTGTCATTTTCATTCAATATTGCTACAGAAACCGATCACTTTTTGCCTATTCATCGAGAAGCTCCTGCCTTTGTTGATCAAGCAACTGAACAACAGATCCTTGTCACTGGAATCAAGGTAATCTATCTATTTAAAAGTTTTCATTCTGGTTGTTCCCCTCTTTTCTTTGTTTCGTAAAGAATATTATATACTTTGTTGACATTATTTTCAAATTTCCTTTTGTTTATGTGTATCCTCTCTGCCTCCGGCTCTCAAGCCTATATAATTCTGACCACCTGATTTTATGCCAATACACATATATTCATCAACAGGTGGTTGATCTCCTTGCACCATACCAAAGAGGTGGAAAAATTGGACTGTTTGGTGGTGCTGGTGTAGGAAAAACAGTGCTTATTATGGAACTTATTAACAATGTCGCGAAAGCCCATGGTTAGTAAAACTAATATTCATGACAAGGCGTTGATCTTTTTAATGTTCTCTAATTGATGGTTAATTATTACCCTTGATCAGGTGGTTTCTCTGTGTTTGCTGGTGTTGGTGAGCGTACTCGAGAGGGTAATGATTTGTACAGGGAAATGATGGAGAGTGGTGTTATTAAGCTTGGTGAAAAGCAGGTTAATGCAGTGTATATGTTTCTTTCCTTTAGGTTGCTCCATAATGTTCCATACTCATGTTTTGGTTGGCTTTTTTCATTCTATGCCCCTTGTTTTGTATTCATTATATCAGAGTGAAAGCAAATGCGCTCTTGTTTATGGACAAATGAATGAGCCCCCTGGTGCCCGTGCTCGTGTTGGGCTTACTGGTTTGACTGTGGCAGAACACTTCCGAGATGCTGAAGGGCAGGATGTGCTGCTTTTCATCGACAACATTTTCCGGTTTACCCAGGTGGGTATGCTCTTAATGGAGTATCTTGATGATTTTTTATTCATTTTGCCCGGAAATTTCCCCTTCTTGCCTTTATCGTTATCTTCTCATGTTCTTTCTCTTCACCGTACAGGCTAATTCAGAGGTTTCTGCTTTGCTTGGTCGTATCCCATCCGCTGTCGGCTATCAACCAACTTTGGCTACGGATCTTGGAGGACTTCAAGAGCGTATCACCACGACCAAGAAAGGTTCCATTACATCGGTCCAAGCTATTTATGTGCCTGCAGATGACTTGACGGATCCTGCTCCTGCAACCACCTTTGCTCACTTGGATGCCACAACTGTGTTATCGCGACAGGTATTTTTTTTTTCTCCCCCCGTCCACGTGTTTATCGAAATCCTGATCCGGATTGTAGGATCTTGTGATTTTATGATCCCAGTTGGGTCAAACGATCTGGAATGCACTAGGATCTTAAATTTTGTTGAAACTTAAAAATGACTATGATCTTAATCATAAAATCGTGTAGAATCGTACCACGATCCCAATCCTACCATTTTTTTAAAAAAAAAATTCATTTCATATATATGTATGTATATGTATATATTTATATAAAATCTTTGACTACAAACTCCCTCCCCAATCGTCTTCTCTAATTTATGTTAGTATAAAAGATGCATTACGTTAAAATTTCATTTTTCTTTAATGGTTTTTAAGTTATTTAACATACATTATTATTATTGATCATTTTTTCCATTTTATTTTTCATTGAAAGTAGAACCTTACAATTCTCAATTCCGATTTTACAATCTGATCCATGAGTTCCTGATGCCACATAGGATCCCGATTTTAATAACTCTTCCTGTCCATCTTGCCACAATGTGATTGAAATAGTCAAATCTGTGTCAACCTTGAACAATTGATTTTTGTTGTTGAGCAGATCTCTGAGCTTGGTATCTATCCTGCTGTCGATCCTCTTGATTCTACATCTCGTATGCTCTCCCCTCATATCTTGGGAGAGGAACACTACAATACTGCTCGTGGAGTACAGAAAGTTCTTCAGAACTACAAGAACCTTCAAGATATCATTGCCATTTTGGGAATGGATGAGCTCAGCGAAGATGACAAGTTGACTGTTGCTCGTGCTCGTAAAATTCAGAGGTTCTTGAGTCAGCCCTTCCATGTTGCAGAAGTGTTCACTGGTGCCCCTGGCAAGTATGTGGATTTGAAGGAGAGCATTGCAAGCTTTCAGGTAAAATTATTATCTGTTGTCCATGCAATTGGTTGTTCATTATCTTGCCCTAATTCATCTTCTCCCATTTTATTGGTCAAGAATTTGTTTTAGCTTTGCCATGTTGACCAATAACTCTTATTAAACGTGGTGCAAAGTGCAAAAACATGAAATTTGACGAGGAGGTTAATAGTTTCCTTCTATGGTTGAGCCAACTCTCTAGTCTGTACATTATATATTTTTCATAATTCCTTTTCTATTACAATTGTTAACAATCTGAACTTCTCTGCGCTCCTTTTTTTTTGCTGTGGGATTTGTTCTAGAATTGAATCCCATTATTTACGCTTGTTTTGGCAGGAACTTTTTTTTTGTGTTTTCCGGCGTTTAGTATGACAGAAAATGGAAGTCAAAGGAAAATTTTTTTTGTGGTCAACTCAACGGAAAACAAAGTTTATTTGGACAGTAAATGTTTTTTTATTTTTGAAAGGTGGAAAATGTTTTTCGGATTAAAGTCTTACTAATGCCACCCCACCACCACCCTACCAGCGCCATTGCTGCCACCACCACCACTGATACAACCACAGGCACATTAGCTCCAAAGTTGCAACAAAACATAGGAAAATGTCTTCTATGGAAAAAATTGTGGAAAAAGTTTTTTGTTCAAAATATTTTCCATTGGAAATTGTTTTTTGCCAAAACAAATGGAGCAATGTTGTAAACATCATTTTTTGTGTGCTTAAAAAATATTAAGGCAGCAAAATGTTTCTTCCTACTTTATGATACGGTAGACGTTATGTAGCAACTCAACTTTTGCATGTTGCCCAAGATTCTTCCAACCAAAAATGTAATCATACTTCTTGGTGTACTACTGATGGCCAATTTGTCCTGTATTTTTGTCACTACTTTTCATGACGATTGCAGCGTGCATTGGCTTAATCAAGTGTTCATGCAAATTAGACAAGTAGTTGTATGCTTGTGTCTTTATTATGCTTTTAGAGGTGAAAAAATATATAGCTCATCTTTGCTGCTGTTGTCCATGATGTTGATAAATTGGTTCCTTAATGGTTTTCTTGATTTCAACAGGGAGTATTGGATGGAAAATACGATGATCTTTCTGAACAGTCATTTTACATGGTCGGAGGTATTGAAGAGGTCATTGCTAAGGCTGAGAAGATTGCCAGGGAATCTGGTTCACAAAGTTCTACTCATTGATTTTCTTTTGTACCCTTTCTCGATAATTGCAAAAATCAATAATTTAGATCGTGTTGGCAGTGCAAGCATCGGAAGTTTTGGGAGATGAAATGTGTTGGGATTTTCTGTTTCTGTTTTTTGATCTGAATGGTGGATTGCCGGAGGACGGGAGGGCCCTCCCTGTGCATATAATGAAAGGGGTGGGCTTGTAAATTTTGAGGATGTTCTTTGTTTTCAAAACCATATTTCCAAATAGCACTTAAATTTATTTCACTTGTGACCTGGCATGGATATTTTTGGTTCCGACAGTTGTTGACATGGCGTATCTAGGTTACTCAGACATTTGGGCTTGTCTTTATTTTTGTTGTTGTTTTGGTTTTTTTTCTTTCGACTTTGATAGACCTGGAAATGTTAAACACTGCACCATTTGTGTTTCTTTGCTTGAATCTTGTAATTGCTGGAGACTTGGAGTGATCTATTTGGTGTAATTTATTATTAGTTCAAAGTTAATAATAAAAAAACAGAAGGTAAAAGTATTTTAGCCTACTTTTTGCCTAATATTGATTAACATGGCTTTTTTGGCACAGAGTTAAATTTGTTTTTTAGACTTTTTTTGTTTTGTTTGTAATATATAATAAAATTTAGAAAATCATCTAGGTAAAAAAATTAACTCATAATTAAAAAATATTACTAAAGATAAAAATAAATTTAAAAATAAGGTAATTTTAAGAATAATTTTATTTTCACATAATAATTTTTCTCAGAGCACACATTTTCAAAAGAATATTTTAATCAACCGTGCTAGGGAGCTTGAATTTGAGTCTCCCAAATCTCCCTAATTTAAAAAACGACGTCGTTTTTGAATTTTTTTTTTTTTTTTTTTTTTTATTCAGAAGAAGAAAATCAGAAAAGGGAAGGAGGAGGAGGAGGACTGGAGGGGGCCCAACAAATCGGGCCGAGGCGGGCCGGGGGGTGGGGCGCGAGGCAGGCGTGAGGCGATGGCGATGGGTCAAGACGATCCTCCTCTTCCCTCTCTCTCTCTCTCTCTTCTACATTTCGGGCTATTCAGGAGGGGAATTTCGGGAAAAAAAATATTTTTCTATTTTAATTAAGCATTCGTTAGTCGGAACAAAAAGGTTGAATGATGAAGCACCGAGAGAGACCACCCCATTTGCTAATCCCAAAAAAAATCGCACTCTTAACACACTTACTTATCTTAGGCCTCATTTGTAAATTGTCTGTTTTAGTTTAAAAGTTAAAAAATTATTAAAAAAATTAAAAAGTCTACAATCTATATAAAAAAGTCAAAAATTTTATTTTATTTTTTATTTTTTATACATCTTTTTGTAAATAAATCAAAGAGTCATTCTAAACATATTAGTTTTTTTAATTTTATATTTTAGCTAAAAAGTCAAAAAAATTGGAAAATGGGTTGGCTTTTTGACTTTTTGACTTTTTTAGCTATTTTAACCTGAACTAAAAAGCTTTGTTTGGAAATGACTTTTTAGTTTTTTTGACTTTTTTTATGAGAGAAGAGTATAATGATTATGAGTTGGATGTGATGTTTTGTTTTTTGTGGCTAAAATAGTCTATTTTGTCTTTTGTGGCTAAAATAGCCAAAAAAATTTACTTTAGCTCTTCCCAAACGGACCCTTAGCTTATTTCCAAACAAAACCTTAATATATATTATTTTTTTATGTACATATTTATAAATTTAATTAAGTATTATTTGTCTCATTTCACACACTATATATTTCAATTATAATCCTTAACCTAAATATTGTACATATATTTTTTACCCAAACTCACACCGGTACAGCTACTGAAAAAGCCATTGGAAGATAAAGATGAAACAGAAGTTGCTACAACAGGTAGAAAAGTTACAATTCTGTTGCTCTGTGCAACCATCGCCATTGGTGTTCGTGCTGCTGTTAAGTGGATTGGGTACCGACACTTAACATGGATGATAGTTTGATCAACATGAGTGTTTTATTGGAGTGTTTTAGGAAGTTAATAAAAAACAGATTTTTCAGTTTTTGATTTCAACGTTGCTACAGAGACTTAATGGGCAGTGGTCCGAATGGCTCAAAAAGTGTTTTTTTCTCTAATTTACGATGCACGTGAAACCCACATGTGCTGGTTTGGAGATCACACAAGTGAAATGAAAAATAAAACATAAAAGAGAGGAAAGAAAAGAGAGAAAGGGAAACTAGAACAGAAAAGAGAGGAGAGGAGAGAAGAGAGAGAGAGAGAGAAGGAAACCAGAACGAGGAGAACGACGAGATAATTCTAACTTCTTGATTTTTCCTTGTTAAACATTCACAAATAATATAGATGTTTCCTGATTTTTCCTTGTTAAACATTCACAAATTGATTTTGGGAATTCCTTTCCCTTCCTGTTCTAATGTTAAACATTCATAAATTGATTTTTTCAACATTCACAAATTCCCTTCCTATTCTAATGTTAAACATTCACAAAATGATTTTTTCAACATTCACAAATTCCCTTCTTATTTTAATCTAATGGAGATGGTTGAGAGTGTGATTCCAGAATAACACAGAAAAAAATAAAAATTACAGACATCACATTTCAATTTTAACATCAAGCAAATAGAATGCATCAATACAATGGAAGATGTTTAACATAGGTTCTGATTCCACACGCGCACACATACACAAAAAATATATATATATATTATAGACAGCACATCACAAATTCACCGGAGAACATTGGTTAGTACTTCGGCAGTGAGGGAATCGGGTGTGAGTGAACTTGTGAAAGGAGTATCCCGCTGACCACCGAGCATGATGACATTCCTTTCCACAATATAACTTTCCGGCATCATTTGGAAGGAGAGAGGAGGTGAAGAACAACAACTTTCCGGCGTCGTTTCGGAAGAGATAGACTCGAATGATTTGGAAGAACGATGACAGAGCAATGGAGAGAGACAGAGCAACAGGGAGTGTGGGTATAACACTGAAAAAAGAGATGAGAAAAGAGAGGAGATAGAACGAGATAGAGGGCGTGTGAGCCTACGCGTTGAGCCATTCAAGCCAAAATATTCAAGCCCTAAGGCAATTTTCTTTTGATTTTTTTGTGTGACTTTTTTAACTAAAAAAAGTTGACTTTTGGTGACTTTTTTGTATAAAAAAATTAAAAAATCAAAAAAATTGTTTTTTTAACTTCTTCCAAAGACCCATTGTAAAGGTTGCAATTGCATTTTCTTTATGATATCAACTCAAAAGCAAATATCAAAGTTTTGTACTCTTCTCCACTTGTCCTAGTCTTTCTTTTTTTTTCGATTAATGCTTGAGGCCTTGAATTTGTCTCGAATTTGATTTTTTTTTTTCAAAGCTGTGTTAGTTTGGTTTTTATTTTTTATTTTTTTTTCTCTCTTTTCTTTTCTTTTTGCAAGGGTGGTTATGTATAAGAGTGTGTTAAAAAATTAGACATTTTGCAAGTGAGTTGGGTTGGATTGATTGGATGATAAAATTGATTGATCAATTTTTTTTTAAAATTTAATTTTATTTTATTTGTTAGGCTGTGTTGGTTTGGTTTGGTTTGGTTTATTTTTATTTTTATTTTAAAAGTGGTTATGTGTAGGGGTGTGCCAAAAAACTAGACATCCCACACCAACTTATCGTACAAAATTATATGAAATTAACGAATTTTAACTAACAGTCTAACTGATTAGTCAATTCAGTTGGACTGGTTAAGTGATAAAATTGATTGATCAGTTAAGCCGTTAGTTAAATTTTATTAATTTCATATAATTTTATACGATGAGTTGGTGCGAAATGTCTAATATTTTATATTAGACATTTTAACTCACCCTTAAAAAATAAAAAATAAAAGACAAAAACAAAACTAACTAACATAGCAGGAAAAAAGAAAAAGAAAAAAAGAAAAAAGGGCATTCGAGCCAAATTCGAGACCTCTAGCACTGCTGTTTCTTTTCTATGGTTTAGAAAGGCCATTACATGGGGTGCATCAATGATCAATATTAGGCAACTCTCAATCGTCAAAGAATTAAGTTTTGATAATTTGGTAATGATTTTTCAAACAGAATTAGGTTGTTTGGTTTTGGTTTTCGAAAAATATTTTTTAGAAAATTCTACATTTTTATTTTTCGTATTTTTTGGTTTTTGATGATTTTTTTTAATATTTTAAGAAAATTTTTTTAAACACACCTAACATAAATACACTTAAAAAGTATAATATTTGTAAAAAAAATTTTAAAAAAAATTATCTAAATACCAAAAAAAAAAAAAAAAAACTCAATATATTTTTCATATTTTTGTGTATTTATTAATTTTTTAAAATATGTTTTTCACAAATATTTTACTATTTAGATACAATGCATTTTAAAAAGTTAAAAAAAAAATGCTTAAAATTTTAAGAATATTCACTAAAAACAAAAAACACACAAAAAATAAAAAAACTTAATTTTCAAAAAACTGAATTCAAAAAATTAAAACCAAACTCATTGATTAGTTTTTTTGGTTGATAACTTTTGAAAATTTTCTAAAATTTCAAAACTTGATTTTCTGAATGTAACTATTTTTTTCAATTCAAAAATTATTTATGAACAAAAATAATAATTTCAACAGTTGATTTCTGACAAAAATAAGAAATTTCAGCATTGGTTTGCCGAAGAGGGCTTTCTTAGAAAGCAAAGCTTGTCAAAAAATTTGCTGAAAAATCAAACTAGTGATTTTGCGATGGCAACGGTAGAGGTAGGGGCAATGATAATGAAAAAGAAGAGACCGTATGATTATTGTTGATGACAAACCATTCAAGATCATCTTCTTCTTTGTTCTTCAATGAATTTGTTACTAAAACAAATTGAATTGATTCTAAATACAGAGAAGAAGAAAATAAAAGGGTTTAAATGTTTGTTTGTTATTGTTGGATATAAAAAGAAAGAGAAGAGAAAAGAGATAAGATAAATTGATTATGATTTTAATGTTTGTTATAATTATTATTAAAATAAAATTTTATTAAGGCTTATTTTGGGAAGTGGATTAAAAGTGAAAAATTTTATTTCCACACATCACATTGTCTCTGTGCACATCATTTTTCACTCCACTCACTTAATATTTTGATTTTTAAGTATTTATCTTAATTCACACACCTTACGTTTCAAATATACCTATTTAATAAAAAATGTGTGTACACTCTTATCTTCTTCATCTTCCAAACTCTAACCTTAACCAGAAACCACCTCGCCGGCAACAACGTTGATTGAAGATTTATTGAGCTTCAGTGGTTGTGAGTATGCAGTGTTTGATTCTAAACAACTTGAATGGGTCAATAACTGCTTTTCTCAATATGCCAAAATTGGATTTGGAAGAAACAAGTAGCCAACTCAATAGAAATCATTAGTGAATAATGCTCAAAAGCTTAAATTTTTTGCATAAAAGAGCACATTGATGAGTTCTTTCACACAAACACAAATTCAAAGATTATCCCTTAATTTTTGAGAAGATACACCATTGTTACCTTCGTCCAGTACCAAATTTATTGGGCAAAAAAGAGAGACTAGGTAGAACATGAAGGCTGCATATTGAAAAGTAATTTGAATTGAAAGAATTTTTAATACATATGGAAACAAAAGTCAATGCACACTGAGGGCTAGGATTTTGATCGAGGATTAAGGTGTTGATTGAAGAAGAAAGGGGTATTTTGGTAGTTTTATTTTAGAACAAAAATGTAATAAAAAAATTCATTAAATGTGTTGATAGAGAGTAAATAGTATGTGAATTTCTCATTAAAAGTCACTTTTCGATTTTTAATCCACCTTTCTTTAAAAAAAAAAATCAAAAAATAACTTTTAAGCTTCCGTTTGGAAAGTGGGTTGGCTCTTTGGCTTTTTGACTTTTTTGGCTATATGAGCCTGAGCTCAAAAGCTTGGTTTGGGAAGGGCTCTTGGCTTTTTGACTTTTTAAACTTTTTTTGTGAGAGAATAGTGTAATGATTATGGGGTTAGACGTGATGTTTTATCTGTTGTGGCTCATGAGCTTATTTTGCCTTTTGTGGCTTATGAGCCCAATGAGCCCTTGTCAAACGGAGGCTAAGGCCTCATTTGGGGATTGGCTATTTTAGCCAAAAAGTCAAAAAGTCAACTAAAACTAGTAACATCATTTCTCTATTTTTCTGCACATTATTTTATAAAAAGTCAAAAAATTACTAAAATAACTGTTCACAAACGAGGCTAAGGCCAAGTTTGGCATCCCAATATAAGTGCACTTATTTCATCTTTTTATTTTTTTTGGGTCACATCAATCAACATCTCCTCTCTACTTTTTTTACACATAATACAAGAAAAGTCAAAAAGTACACTTATTCTAAACTTTCCAAACTTGGCCAAGTATCTTCCTAAAACACCCCTACGTGGGTACCTTCCACAGCTTATCCTCCAAACTTACAGGATCACAAAGATAAGGCCACGTGGGTGTATCTAAGCAACCTTAACAACGTGCAACCTGCGCATTTTAACGGACTGCAGTCCATCACCACCTCCTCTCCTCCATTAGCGGCGGCGTTCTCTAGTCTCTCTCTCTCTCTCTGTCACATAAAACATGACTACTATTACTCTCTCTCTAACACCACCCTCTCTTCCTCACCTCCGTTCCCATGCCCTCCATCACCACCACCCTCCCATGTCTATCCTCCGCCACCTAAACCTCATCCGCCGCCGCCACCACCGCCGCCTATTCTCTATCTCCGCCGCTGCAGTCCGCCAAGACAGCACCGTTTGGACTCCCGCACCTCTCACCGTCGTCCACCCCGCGGCCGAGTCCCTATTCCACGTCACCATCGACGTCTCCGACTCCCCTGACCTCGTCGATTCCCATACCCGTGCAGGCCAGTACCTCCAGCTCCGGCTTCCAGACGTCGCCAAGCCTTCGTTTCTTGTCATCGCGTCGCCGCCGTCCCTGGCGGCCGCGAGAGGCGAGTTCGAATTCTTGGTGAATAGCGTGGCCGGCTCTACGGCAGAGCTCCTCTGCGGGCTCAGAAAAGGAGATGTTGTGGAGTTGAGTCAGGTCATGGGGAGAGGTTTCGATTTGGATCGAATTTCGCTGCCAGAGGAATATCCAACTGTGTTAGTCTTCGCCACCGGATCTGGAATTAGGTAAAATCTTCTGGCCGAATCAATTCATTTTCAATTCCCTATGAATTCGTAGCAATGGCGATATTCTAATTCTTGATATATTCATATTCAATATTTTCGTCTCTTTTAGTTTTCAATTTTTTTTTGGAAGTTCAAAATCATGGTTACATTGAAACCAAGGATCAGAAGGTGTTGGGTAGGTCAACTCTGTAAAATATAGACCCTTGGAATGCTGACATTTAAGTGTTTGGTAGAGAATTTTGAGGAGCATAAAAGTGATAAAATCTTAATAACTTGGTAGAAAAGGAATGAGAAAATTACAAAAGAAGCAATGCACAAGCATCGGATGGGTTGTTAGTAGAAGATGATCCTTTGGAAAATGGTTCCAATTGAGATTTTTTATTGGATTTGAGAGGAGATACATAGGAGAGTTTGTCATAATGAGGTCTTGAAGGATAACCACAGTTTGCTAGAGTATCATTTTTAATTCGTAGCTCGTAGACCAGTTTTCTTTTCTCTTATTATTTGAACCTATTTTGACAAATTTTCATGTGGCAAGGAACAGCTGAGGTGGTTGTATGTAGCAGGGTGACGATACAACAGGAATGATGGGTCAAAGTGTTGAGTTAGTAGGTTAAATTTTGTTTAATTTAATGGATAAAGAAGAGATAATAAATCAGTCATAACCATTCCTATATTATAGGAAGTAGTTAAACCCATTTCATATATTGATGTTGAAGTGGTTATCAAATATTCTTATTTTGTTGCGTAGTTAGTTAACAGGTGGAGAATATTTAGGTATTTAGTGGGTCACATGACAATTATTTGATAAGAAGGTCATCATATGTAACCATTAGTAGGTAGGTGGTTGCAAAATTTGAGCTCCAAGTAAGGGAGACGCAGGACACTTGACACATTTTGAGGTAGACATGTCTTGGTTGTTGAGCAGATATAAGAGAGTGAACACGTAGGCGGTGATGTATGTTGATTGCGCAAGTGTGTTAGGATTTTTGAACCTAGTCCAAGGTATAGGATTTTGATTTCTTAAGTAGGAATTAGATTGTGTGTGGTTAAGAGGATGAACCACATATTCAGATCTTGTCTTAATGAAGAGGACTTCACTAATTTTGCTAGGTGTGGAAATAAATGGAAACTCAAATGATGAGTATAAACATGAAAGAAAATTGAACTTGCATTAATAAGAAATGAAGCACAATTGAAATGAAGTAAAGATACTTACAAAAAGATTGGCGAATTGAGTAGTCAAAAAAGGCAATTTGTTAGAAACTGTTGAAAATAATTGGCTTTTTGATTAAAATATGAAGTAAAAAAACTAGTATAAGCTATGTTTGGGATGTTGGTTTCAGGCTATTTTAGCCTTAAAAAGAACAAAATGGGCTAAAAAGTCAAAAATACAAAACGTCACATTCAAATCATAATCATTTCATTTTTTTATCACAAAAGTAAAAAAAGTCAAAAATCCTATCCCAAACAAGACTTTTTAGCCTCAGGCTAAAATAGCCAAAAAGTCAAAAAGCCAACCCACATCCCAAACGAAGGCTATGTTTGGAATGACTTTTTAATTTTTTACGAAAAGATATACAAAAAGTAGAGTGAAAAAGGAATCTTTGATTTTTTTGTATAGTTTGTTGGCTTTTTAGCTTTTATAGTAACCTTTTGGTTTTTAGGCCAAAAAGTCATGTTCCCAAACAAGGCCTAAGTTGAATATGATTATGCAAGAGTTGGTCTTGAATGTTTGGTGGTGAACCCCTTAAAATGTTGGCCATGAAGCATTTTTTTTATAATGCAAAAATTACCTTTTTTGTTTTTTGCTCAACTGCTAAGACGTGTCTATCTCAAAATGTGCCAAGTGTCTCATGTCTCCCTTGCTTGGAGCTCAAATTTAGCAGCTACTTTTCTATTAACAGTTACATATGTTGGCCTCCTTATCAAATGGTTGCCATGTGGCCCACTAAACACCTAAATATTCTTCACATGTGAACTAACTAGGCAACAAATTAGGAATGTGAGATACTTTAGCATCAATATAGGAAATAAGTTTAACCACTTCCTCTAATATAGGAATGATTATGGTTGATTTATTATCTCTTCTTTATCCATCAAATTAAAATTAAATAAATGGAATTTAACCTGCTAGCTCAGCATTTTGACCCCATTATTCATGTTGCACTGTCACCATGCCACGTACGGCCACTCAATTGTTCCTTGCCACGTGAAAATTTCCCAAGTAAATTGACTTGTTTTTCTTATGTACATTTTTATTCTAATAAAGGCGGTAAATTTCCCAACGCCTATTGGATAAGGGGGTCAAGTTGACAAGTGTTTGACACACCAATCCTTAATTTGGTATTTGTTTTCAGGAAAAAAATAGAAATAAGTTGTTTTGAGTTTTTTTTTCCTTGATGTGGCCTTGGTGCTCCAAATAAGTAACTTTCCAAGAAAGACAAGGGATCAATGTCACATGACTCTTATAGAAAAATCTTATTGAGAATATTCTTTTGTCACCTCCCACCTCAACCCATCCTCCCAATTGCTAATTCCATGTTATAGCTAGAACAAGGATTATATAGATTATGCATCCCTATTTTGCAATGCTCTAGAAAAATAATCCTACACTATCCTACCCTAAGAGATTGATATAGTTTGGACTTTGTATGGAGCTTCCTTAATCATAGCAATCTTGAATAATGTATTTTAGAAGCTTTATTTGGTATGGGGAGAAATCCTTGCACTATGTTTGTATGGAAGGGGAGGGAAGGGAAAGAAAGAGAAGGGGTGGGAAAGATTATTCGTCCTATTGTTTATGGATAATAAGAATGAGAAAGGAAGGGAATGGAAGTAATACTGTCTGAGAAGAGAAAGGCAGTTAATAAGTACCAATTTTGCCCCAATTCTAATAAAAAAACAAATTCCAGCTTTACCCTTTTTTGTAGATAAAACAAAATATTCCTCATTGCCCTTCACTTCCCCTCCAAAAATCTCCAGATTTCGGAGGTGAACAAAAGATGGAATAAAAGGAGTTTGATCATCCTTTTGATCTTCTTCTATTTATTAAATATGCAAACAAGAGGAAATCACGCACTTTCTCTCACATCCCCCAATCCAAATGCAGCTTAAGAGATGAATTACCAAGCGTTTATGGGGTTGTGGTAGACAAGGGGGCTGCCATTGCAGATTATTTTCTAAAGAACGCACAACAAGTAATTTCGGATATATCTGTGCACAAGAATTTGCAAAGATTGGGAGGCAGATTCTTTTTTGAAGCTCCTTGAGAAGCTTTATGTGTTGGGGCATTATGGAGAAACGAAGCATGCTTTGAGGTGGATGCTATGTAAGCCAAGCATTTTGAGGTTAAGTTCTATAGGTTTGGTAGTTGGAATTGTCCTTTCCTTGGAATTGTCTTTTCCTTGGAAAGGGATTTGATTTCCAAATGAGTCTTCCAAGGGGTGTTTTCTTTGTTTGCTCAATGGATTATGGAAAGATTATCACTATTGATAATTTGATTAAATTATGCCTATGGTTTGATGTTGTATATGTAAGAAAGTGGGGAATTCATTAGTAGTCTTCTCATTCGTTTCTAGGGAGCTTTGGAGTTTTATTTTGGCTATTTTTTGGGCTGTATAAGTTTTTTCCAGAAGTGTGAAAGAGTTTGGAGGGAGGGAGAGTAGTTGTCTGCTCATTCATTGCTAAATTTCAAGGGAGCTTTGGAAATTGATTTTGGCTCTTTTTTGGGATATTGTAAGTATTTTTCCTGGAAGAGCGAGGGATCAACCTTTGATCGGTTTCCCTACTTGGTAAGTAATTATGGGAGATGCTCTTTTGAGCTTGACTCGTTGTGGCATTCCATTATTAAGAGTAAATATGAAGTTGAATTTATGGTTGGGATTCTTTTGTGGTCAATTGGGGTAACTGTTGTCCTCCTTGGCAAATTAATTTCTAGTTCGTCTCCACTTTTCTCCCACTTCTTAGCATTTAAAGTGGGAAATGGTGAAAATATTAGGTTTTGGGAAGATGTTTGGGTGGGTCATTCTTCTTTGTATGCATTGTTATCATGTTTGTACTGCTAGTCCGCTCTCATAATGCTTCCATGGCCTATTCTCATTTGGCTCCGATCTCATGGAATTTTGTAACATTTCAAGAAATCTCAATAATTGTGAGGTGAGTGACTTGTTTCTTTGTTGGCTATCATCATAGATGATTTTTCCTTGAGACCTAATTTTTGTGATAAGGGTGTAGACACTTAATCTTCAGGATTATACTCTTGCAAATCCTTTTTTGAAACCATCATTGACAATCTTAGTCCCTCCATTTTATAATCATAAGCGAATCTGGAAAGCAGTTGTGCTGTTATGCCTCTTAAAGTGAAGGTTTTTATGTGGACATTTTTTGGGGATTCAGTTGTAATAAGAAGGCGAAAGTGTTGTGGGACTGTTTCTTTAATGCATTTTTTTTGGGTTATTGGCGGGAGCAAAATGCTAGAATCTTTGCGGACAAGACGGAGGATGTTAATGTCTTATGGAATAGAGTTTGTTACTTGTCATCTTTGTGGGCTTCAGTTTCCTTTCCTTTTTCAGATCAAAAAAAAAAAAAAAAAGTTTCCTTTCCTTTTAGGGGGGAAAGAGAGAGAGTAAGCAAGAGGAGATAATCTTGGATATCAAAGATCTTTAAATGGTGTGCAAATCTTAGTTTATAATTTTCTGGGTATTTTGTATTTTTGGGTGTTTGGTGTGGTTTGTTGGAATTAGGAAATCGTAATATTGCATTTATGGTAGTTTGTATAAAATCCATGATTGTACAAATCACGGATTTAGTGTCTTGATTATTTTATTTCCTAGTTTGTAATCTAGATTCAATATATATACATGGCCTTGCCTCATTCAAAGGTAAGCCATACAATTCTTTTCATTCTTTTGTTTGTCTCTTTGTAGAGAAAATTTTGGATTTTGTAGAGTCTTTGGAGCTTTAAGGTATAAATTTTCATTTTTGGATTTGGTTGAGTGTTATTATATTGCTGGCACCCCCTTTCTCTGGATATGGTATTTAATTTACCTCCACACAGTATCTCTAGAGAATACATTTCTCCAATTGCCCTTCTTGTTTCCCTTCACTCCCATATTACCTTTCTCCCAGAGGCTGTTCCTGTCCATTGCATTCATTCCGAACAACTTATCCAACAAAAGGGTTAGTAAATTCCCCCAACCTCTTGCTGCCTAAGTGATCATCCTACACTGGAAAAGCAAGTCGCATCCCAAGCAAACAAGCGATACTTTTCTTCCCTAACACAGGCCACAGAAGATCCTCTTGGAACCTCTCAAGACAAATCACCATAGAGGCAAGAAATGAAAGTACTGTGGACTGCTTGATAGAGTACTTCTACTAAGAGTTAGTCCCTCCCTCTCTTTCTGACAAATGCTGCCTCTTCCAACCTGCTAGTCTTCTCTCAAATCTCTCTACCCCCTAGTCCAATTCTGATTTCACTGTACATGAAATGTCTATGCTGGCAAATTCAATATGCCGACCTGGTTGTGAGAAAGATGATACCTCTCATGAATTTGTACATTGACATTTCTAACGATACCTTTGCCCCGCTAAAGTGTACTGCAGAAGATTTGATGGGGTGGAACCTAGAATCCATTTATTTCATATCCCCCGTTCTCGATTCCAACGTAGAAGCCTCAATCCGCATGAGCACAGGCACCTAACTCCACTTTCTTATTATTGGCCACACTCATTTTCACGTGGGTTGCATCTTTCTTGCTGTTTGCAATGGCCACTTATTGAGAGATTCTCACTCCTTGTACTATTTGAAGTTCAGTAGACAGTACTAAAATTGAAATGTAGTACAAATCCAATCAGAATGATAATCTTTGGCCTCTTTCTTTGAATCAAAGGCATCAAGTAGTTCGTATAACAATATTAATCTTAGGGAGTTGAGAAGGTGTCTGATCTATGTGCAACCTAACTTTACTGTTCCAGCTCTTTCAGTCCTTTTTTGCTTTCAAGCCTAGATGCCCTTCATCCCCATAGTGACAGGGTTCTAAAATTACAGTTCAGCATTTTCACCACAGTTCTGATTGCATGCAATATTAAACACATAACCTAATCGCTTGCTGATTTCTATGGTGACTATCACTGATTATCCTAGTTATGAATAATAGTAGATCTTTTAAATTTTCTTATTTTCCTCATTAGGATTTGTTCCTAGTCTTTTGTTCTTTAGGCTTTGACTTTGTTAAACAACCACTTAAGATGAGCAGCATGCCATTGGTTGCTTATATGTGTTCCTCTTGCTTGCATCTAGGCTTGGTGGCGTGAGGCCATATTTCATGTCAAAGTTTTTAAGATAGCACATTTAGATGTCTAGATTACAGTTTTCATGTGCCTTTATATGCCTTTTTCTTGATGTTTTCTCTGGCTTTCTCTTTTTACTATTCCGTATTGCATGCAGCCCAATTCGGCCTTTGATTGAATCAGGATTCAGTGCTAATAAGAGACCTGACGTGAGGCTTTATTATGGAGCTAGAAACCTTCAAACAATGGCTTATCAGGTTTTGTTGAGTGGCTTTTTCATTATTTTACATTTGTACAATGTCCATTTATGCAAAATCCTCCATTAGAGTTGGTATTGAAGTTTTTGTTTCTGCCTCTCTTTTATTTTTAAATTTTTGATAGGATAGGTTCAAAGATTGGGAAATTTTGGGTGTTAAAATTGTGCCAGTACTATCACAACCTGATGATAATTGGACAGGTGAACGTGGCTATGTACAGGTAGGTAGTGCATGCCTGTCATGCATACTCCATATTTCTTATAAACAACTTCATTTATTTATTTAAAAACGACTCTTTCAGGCTGCTTTTACCAGGGCCAAAAAAATTTATAGCCCCCAGGCCACTGGTGCTGTGCTATGTGGACAGAAACAGATGACTGAGGTTTGTCATTTTTTGGGGACTATTCAATTTCTTCAGTCACTGATTACTCTATTTAATGATTTTCTGGATTTTTTTTAATGATTTATGGCCTTTTCTGTTATAAGGTTTTATTTTAAAACAGTGTCCTTTGTGCTATTACTATTAAACGTCAGAAAAGTTATGATAGTTATTGACCCTATCATGACCCGAACCTGCCCCCTAAAAGTTTGGGTTATAACCAGTCAGTAATCCGTGGATTACCGAAGGCCTCATACGATCGTACAAAATATTTATGTTAGTGGGGCCATAACGGGAGCATATAATAAAAAGAAATCCATTGAGCTGTACCAATCATGAGCAAGATCATAGAGATAACCATGTAACACATTAATACATTTACATGCCCAACAAAAATATAAGAGCCAAATGAAACAAAAAAAAAATGTACATAGTGTTTACAACTCGAGACCATGAAAGCAAAAACAAAATAAGGTCAAGGTGTGGCGTGAGTCAATACAAAACTCCGTCTTGGAGGCATGACTTGATTGGGTCACAAAAAGGCTCCTGAAGCTGATTCTAAGGGTGTGCTCCATGCTGCTGATCACCTACATGTGCATACATAAAATTGGGTGAGTGAAACTCAATTAGTAATAATACAATAAAGCAGTGTAAGTAGATGATCACAAGATTTCTACAATGTCCATAATCATATAAACCAAGCGGCTTTAGGTCCAAGCATATAACAAGCGGCCTCATGCCCAATCATTTATCAAGCGGCGGTTGGGCCCAATCATTTATCAAGAGGCCTCGGGCCCAATCATTTAGCACATGTTATGTAATATCAATGAAGTTTCATCATTTTTAATCAATTCATAATGTTGGCACCAATCACCATTCATGGTTCAGATATGCAACAAAGAGTATAAGTGTACAATACTACTACTCACAGTGTGTTTGATCTCGCAGTGTCTCCTCGGCCACACGACCTACACAAACATTTCACACACATACATTCGGTGAATTATTTGCTTCAATTGTACTCTTTTATTTCATTATTCACAACCTTCTTTAATGAATTTCTAAGCATCATTTCACTCCCAAAAGGGTCTAAATATGGTTGGGATTGCATTCCGGAAGCCGGGGGTAGTAAGGCAATACAACACAATTTTTTTTTCCTATTGGGCCGCACGTCGAGCGATCTGTCTCCGCACGTGTGGAAGTTGCAGCCACTCGAGTGCACAGTGAGGGGCTGGTCCAGGCTTAATTCATGGGCGCTCGTGCGGAGCCCGTGGCCGCACGAGCGGTCTGGGTTCACTCAGGCAGTTTGAAAATGCCTCAAAGATGCAAACCTTTTCATCTCATTCCCAAGCCCAAATTCATGTAAAAACAACTCAAAAACATGATATATAAGCATCATACAAGTGTAATTCCACACTAAACATATCAATCTTGCATCAACAACAATTTCATGGACTCATTTCTTTCCTATATTCATACATTACATAGACAAGTTCAAAATACATAATCCATGAACAATTTTCCAACAAATCTTGTTTTCATGAATCATCTAAGGTTTATTTCATGGGTCAATCACAAGAGTGAACTTAAATCAAACAAAGATGGAGAGATTATGGTTCAATTTCATGCCTTTAGCTCAAGCCACCATACAACTCAAAACCCTAGCTCAAATTCCTAATTTCTTCTTGATTTCAAGACAAAGATGAGTTAGAGACAAAGTTTGTAAGTAATTTGACATACCTTAATTCAATTCTAAGGTTTGCCCCTTGATTTTCTTTAATCCCTAGCTTCCTCTTCTTCCTCTCTCTCTAACTCACTCTCTAGAGCTCTCAAGCAACCATGAAGAACAATAGGACTAAACACGCATATATGACCCAACTCACAAAACATGATTTAATCATTACGAATCATAATTTTTTAAAATTTCACCCGTAAGCTCTATAAATGATGCTAATCACAGATAAGAAGTCGGTTTTTGTTTATCGTGCCTCTAAGGCCTTCAATTTCAGTTCAAAGTTTCAATTGTAACAAACATTCCTACTTTCAACAGATATTTTTCCAAGTTCACATATTTCCCATACTTACATTTGCAAATTCATATCAAACACATAATCGCATGCATAATTAAGTATAGTACGAGTTGGGTTATCGCAGACCCTCAGCAATGTTCTGGATGCTTAATATATGTCTTCCTTGTTATGTTTATTTTTACTTTGTTTTTGGTATAATTAGGGCAGATATGATTGGTTTTGATGGACAACTTTAAGATTTAGGGCATTTTTTTAGACATTTGGGAATTGCTTATAGTTTTCTCTTCCTCGGTGGAGATACAATCCTTTAAAAATAAATTTCCATGCAAGTTGTCTGATAGGATGAACAACATTAGTTATAGGAAGATACATATATATATATGTCTCACTTTTCTTAGACTTTCCTAGCTGTTGTTATCGAATGCTGTCCTGGGCAATCTGTCATATAGCATGAATAGATTAGCATAGCTTAGATGAGGAAATTGAAGCTGATGAGTGAGAGGGGTAGAAGTGGTACAATTAAAAGTTAGAACCCTGCCTGCATGAATAGCGGCCACTAGTATGGTGCATATGAAAGCTCAGCAAGGATATAGAAAAGAATTTAAAATTGGGTGGAGTAAGATAATGTGAATAGAGTGCTGACCAAGTTTTCTAACCCTTGACAAATGTTTTTGAAGTAAAATTTCAGTAGATGTCCTAGGAAAAACTCTGTTTTTGGGAATCAAATTTTAGTCTTCGTAAAATGGAAAATTGTTGCAATTTATGGAGTGCAGTTATTGTTGTGGGACTTGTAACCATGGAAATAGTTTCAGAAGTCTTAGATAATGATAAAATTGAATTTTCTACAGGAACTCGTTAATTGACTTAACCAATCTGTAGACTTTGATTGGCTACGAGTTTTCCGTGAGATCTTCTCCAGTCACTGCTGGGAGCCAACTTCCTTTCAGTCTCCCTTGGGCCACCAACTTCTATCAAATTCATAATGCTTGCTGTTGCAGTTATTGTTAGTTGGTATTTTATTGAACATGAGCAAACATCTTGGAATAACTTCTTGTACTTCATTGGTTTGACCTTAAAACACTTCACAAATCCATCTGTTTCTTATTGTATCTTTTCTTTTATTGCTAACTATAGGTCCGGTGTACTTTTATCTGTGGATTTAATTGTTTGTTTCAACTTCTAATTATTTTCCATAGTGGATTGAATTTTTTCCCTCTCTTTTTCTTTCAAAAGCTCTCTATAACTTTAAATGCAAATAATAGGCCAGAGCCGCTAAATCATATTCAACAGAGTGATGATAACCAAGAAAAGGAAAAAGTAGTCATAAGGTGAATTGTGCAATTTTCAATTTGTTTGCACCTATTAGGCAAGTTCAGTTTCTAGTGATTGGAGTTATGTAAAATGGGTTCCAATACTCTTCTTAATTTTAGTGAGTGCTTGGAAACACTGCTTGTGCGTGCTTAGTGTTTTGTCTTTACACAATAAGTCCCAAACCTGGATAAATGAGGAGTGTTGCATTAGGTTCCTGAGAACCATGTAAAACTTTGTCAGATCAGAACCCCATATGAACATGGATGCTAAGAATATTCGAGTAAATATGAAGGTGTTCCTCTTAGGCGACGTTGCAACTGCCTTTGGGTGCAGTGGAAAGTGGGCAAGGGTTCGTTGTACTTTGCATAAGTATGGGTAAAGAAGTTACTCCATGATTTTAGCTTTAGTTAGCAACTTAGAATATAGGAACTCTTACAGGCAGAGAGATAGAGTTAGTACAGACTTTGATTAGAATGAGATGTACTTTTCATTCTTACAAGAAATTAAAAGGGTAGGAAAGAAAGCAAATGAGATAGAAAATACTAGATATAATATAACCTTACTGTATGAATAAAGATAGGCACAAAAATGACGTAGACATAATAGTACATAAATATTTAAAAGAAGATATTACAACCGTGACTAAAAAAGCGGATAGGATGATAATGGTAAAACTTAATAGGTGAAAATACAATTGATGGAATTAGTGCCTATGTTCTTCAGGTTGGATCAGAACATCTACACAAATTTGGGAAGATATTGACGAATATTGTGGGGAATGCCTCAAGGTGAACTAATTCTTATAGGAGGGGACTTTATATGCCACAAAGGAAAAGGTCATGGAATAAATGAGATGGTCTATACTGGGGACAGAGATTTGGGAATCAGGAATATGAATGATTTCTAGAATTTTGACATGCTCTTTGCAGTGCTAACTTAATTATGTCAAATTAAAATGCATCCTGTTCTCCGTATGTTGATACTTGATAGATCTTCTCAAAAATTACTTCCTCTACACTATCATTTCTTCATCTTCTTATATATATATATATATATATTTTGTTATATATGAATTTTTGATGTACATATTATGGCATGGATTTATCATCCTGCACTGAGTAGAAAATATATAAAGAACCATGCATGCTTTTTGAAATTGGAACGAGGGATAACATGTATAATAACTGCTTATGGTGCAGGAAGTTACTTCTCTTCTTGTAGCTGATGGAGTTTCGAATGAGAAGATATTAAAGAATTTCTGACAAACAACCCTCAGTTGGGATTCATATTGTTGTATTACTATTGTCTGAGTAGAAATTAATTCTCTATTGATTCATTCATTCTGAAACGCTGAGTGTCAAATGTCTCAACTTGGAAAAAACAAAATAAAACCATTTTTGCTATCTTTGAGCATCTTATGCACCTGTTGGAGAAATATGCTAATAAGTAATTAATTTTTTTCCCCTTTTGTTCTTTTTTTGTTGTATGTAATTCCTGAGAGGAGAAAGGCAAGCACAGTTTAATTATTTTGTATTCATCCATATTGGCTTGGGACAGAGCTCGTCATCCATCAACGACAACACTTTTAGTTCATCTTTTGGTAAAGACAAAGCATCAAGTGACTCATTGATTTTTCCGTCTCTACAATACCGTTGAATATTCTTGTTCCTTTTTCGTACATTGTTTGTGTTGAAAAGCTTGGAGGATTTAGTTTGCTACATGCATCAGTTTTTTAAATTTCATGGACAATCAGGAGGTTTTGTTATGTATATTAGCTTGGGAATTTGTCTTGCATTGCCAAAGTTCTTGCAGTTCCTATATAAGTCTCCTGTGTGCCGTGTGTTTGTGTGTGTATTTTAATCTTAATTTTGTGTTTTTTTTAATTATTATTATTATTTTTGAAACTTGGAATTTGAATAGAGTCCAAGGATTGCTTGAAGTTTTGATGGAAAGTCCTCAACTAGTGGTTCATTAAGGGGGGCATTTTTTCTTGCGGCCAATATAAGGACTTCATTGATAAAGATAAACGGTACTGCTATGTAGCTCGAAATGTGATGGCTCGAGAGACCCGAATTTAGTTTTGTACTTAACTTGCTGCTACTGTGCAATACACCAAGACATTTTATTTGAAAACAAAAGAAAGAAGAATAATCCTTCGTAGCTTGAAATTTCTTTAGCCCGAGTGGCTCAACTACTCAAAACAAGATGTCGTTTTGGGCAGTTTTTATTTTTTTCCTCTTATATTCTGAAACTGAGGGAGGAAGAGAGAGAAGAGAGAAGAAGAGAAAGAGAAAGAGAAAGAGAAAGAAGAGAGAGGAAGAGGGAATAGAGAGGAGAGGGAGAGGTATCATCGCCATCACTGGTGCCATCATCAACAAATTTGTGTGAGTACACACAAATCTATGTGTGTGTGTCTCTCTCTCTCTCTCTCTCTGTGTATAGACCTCTCTCTCTCTCTCTCTCTCTCTCTTTCTCTGTTTTGAGTTATTTGGAAAAAAAAAAAAAGGGATGTGGTGTTGTTTGTTGTTGATGATGATATGTTGTTGATGCCAAAACGTATTGATGATGATGTGGTGGTGTTTGTTGTTGTTGACGATGATATGTTGTTGATTATGATGATGATGATGATGATGATGATGATGATGATGATATGCTCTCTCTCACACACAGCTCCCTTTTCTCTTATTCTCATCTTTCTCCTTTTTCTTCTTCTTCTACATCCGCAGAGAGAAAAGGAAAAAAACAGTACACTGCCCAAAACGACGTTGTTTTGGACAGTCGAGCCACTCGGGCCAAAAGAAATTTGAGCTATAAAACGGAACTGTTTAAGTTGAAAGGGAGGGAGCGAGAGAGAGCCAAGCACGAGTAAAGAAGCAAAGGCTAGCCTAAAAGAAAATTGGGCAAATTTTACTTTATCCTTTGTGGTTTGGGCTATATATGGTTCCCTTTAATGTTTAGAAATGATTACATAATCCTCTTGAGATTTGTAGATTGAAGTGCACCATTAGCATTATTAACAATTTAATGAAAAATATTAAAATATCCCTATATATAAGGAATTTAAGCGTGTGAATTCTGAATAATTTTGTCATTTAATTAGAAAATAAAGTGTGGTTTAACCTTCTATACTTTATTAAATGAGCATAACCCTTTTGTTTATCGCATGTTTCACACTTACTATTAAGTTGGATGAAATGTTTAAAAGTGTATTTTAATCTACAAATTATGTGAAAGTTATGTGACTATTTTTAAACATTAAATAAGTAAATTGTACATGGTCTAAACTATAGAGAGTAAAGTAAAATTTGCCCATGAAAATTACAGGAGCAACCACAGCAACAATTAGTTAGCAACAAAAACAAAAACAGAAACAGAGCTCCAATCAGACCCAATAGAAGCCCATACGGATCAACATGTAGAATCAACATTGAAATTGCGACTCAAGATGGCCAATAAAAGAATGAAACCTCACAACAAAATAAAATGAAAAAAATTATAAATCATGAGAAAAAATTAATTACAAAACTCTTTTTGAGTAAAAGGCACAACAAAAGTAATACCCTAAAAAGATTCTCATCCGCTTTCGTAAATAATTGTCGCACTTCTCATTGAATGAAAATCTTTCCAAATAAATTTAGGAATTTTTCCATGCCAACCACCGACATTAAAAAGGTAGTTATGGTGTTTTCAAAAATCCTAAATCCAAACCCAAACCCAAATCCAATTCATTTTTGGCCTCATATTTCTGTCTCTCTCATCTTTCTCCCTCAACGTCACCACTGAAACTCAGTCCTTCACCTACCCTCTCTCGCTATATATAATTCTATGACCCATTCTTTCGAGTTCACACCTTGCATGTTCGCTTTTTCAATGCTTGACCACGTGTGTCAAGTCTAATTGGTTCGCCCCAATCAGTGATGGTTGTTCTTAGCAGTATAAAAATAACTCGCAATCTGTCACGACCCAAACCCGGCCCCATGGGTTTAGCATCAGAATCGCCAAGAATCCGAGATTACCAAGGCCTCTGAACGAGAATACTGATCAAACAGAGTACAGGGCCTGGCGGAAGCCAAAACAGTAAATAACTAGTGTCCATTGAGCTGTGAAAATCTGTATGTCAAAAACATTTTTATGCATTTATACGGTTCAAAACAGTACAATCCATATACAGTCTATACAATCATTTACAAGCGGTCAAGACGGATCACATCCTAGACAACAAAGACAAGAAATGTCTATACAAAAGTACAATACAGTAAGGAGACCGATAGGGGACACAAAAACACCCCAAGCCATAACATGGCGACTCGGAACCTCGCAGTGAGGCACATAGGTCTTGACAAAAGCGGGGACCAATCCCACGCCCTAGCTCCGTCAGTTCCGAGAACCTACATATATATATAAATAGTGAGCGAAAGCCCAGTGAATAACATAACGTGTAAAGAGGTTATGAATGAATGTCCCTTACAGTAATGAAATCAATTCATCATACAGTATTTCAATCTTTCAGTATTTTAGTCAATCAGTATTTCAATCAATCGGTCATATGTGGTACATCCATTAGCCTATAAACAAGAGGGTCCAAAAGGACCGGCCTTAACAGACTCCAACAATAATGATGGCCATCAAACAAGATGGTTCAACAAGGAAACCGACAGAGCTCAGAATACCAATAACAAGCAGTGCTAAGGATGCCACAATACGCTCAAATACAGACATACATTCATTCAATAAACGATATCGCTCAATAAATAGCCATTTCAAGATTCAAAATATAACCATTTGAACATATCTTTACACAATCTGTTACTCACAGAGATTGGGCTATAGCAGCTAGAGCGCGTCCCCGGGAGCCAACCCTAAACAGTTAACAAATAGAACACACACTAAGTTTACAATCGGAAGGGTGATAATTAAATCCCTAAATTTCCTCGATGTGGTTCTATGTCTAAATCCTCATTAAGATGCCTTAAACTAGGCCTAAGAATGCCTAGGATGGGATGAGGATGCAAAAATGCGCACAGAAATCAGTTTTAGAATTTTCAGAAAACAGGGCCTCCGCTCGAGCGTCAACTTCCCCGCTCGAGCGGACAAGCCAACAAAGGTCCCTGCTCGAAGGTTAACTTCGCCGAAATGGCCGATGCTGATGCAAGATCTGATGCGCGATTTCGCCGAAGCGTGAAACTCTCCGCCGAGCGATCAGAACAATGCAAAGAAATCTTTGGAGCATGTATTCCCGCCGAAGGCACTTCTCGCTGAAGGACGGCCAAATTCTGGAAAATCCAGATTTGACCTCCAAGTTTCAAACCAAGTTTCAATGCTCCAAATTCGATCCTCTTGGGCCTGTTTTCTGGAAAACTCTTTCAAACACATAGAATAACAAGTTTTAAAGCTCAATTTAAGAAATCAAGGCCCAAGGGTGTTTCAATTAAACTCAATTTCAAGGACAAGTTTACAACATGCAATGCATGAGCTTCAAACCCAATTCAATCTTCAAATCTTGCTCTAGAGAGCTCAATAGTTGGAAAACATTCTGAAAACATGAGCTAATATATGGACATGGACATGCATGTACAATTTTTCAAGAATTCATCTTCAAAATGCATCAATTCAAGCATGCATGTAACATTTGAGCTCCAATTCACTATTTATGAGCAAATTCATGTCTTAGTTCTACAATGATGTATGAAACATGCAAGATGGAATTCCAAGATAACAAGAAGATGATGGTATCCTTACCTAGAGTGTCAATTACAAGTCTTGGAAGCTCAATTATGCCAACTACACCTCAATTCTAAGCAAATTCAACAATTTGAGCTTAATTCTCTTACTCTCCCCCTATTTCCTCTCTTGGTCGGCTGGATAGCAAGAAGTGGGAGAAGAAATGTCTTGTATTGAGTTCAATAAGGCTCTATAATAATAATAAACAAGAGTCCACTCACATGGCAATTTGGTAAATAAGCCTAAGTTCGTAATTAACTCAATTTAATCTAGTTTAATCATTCATAATAAATTTTCAGATAAAAATACCATAAAATCACAAATATTTTACTGATCATGAAACACTAAACAGTTCCTAAATCGGCCGCCGATAAGGCCTTCAATTAGCAGTTTAAACACATAAATGCAAACAGATAATCAATCAATTAAACAGATAGAAATGCAACATAACAGATAAACTATTCGATTTCAGTTTCGATTTCAATCAGTCCATTCAGTACTTCAGTTAATCCAATTATCAGTCATTATCGGTTCAGTTTAACGATGTCGGTATATAATTGATGGTTATCTGATGTCGATGCGAGGTTATTCTGTCGAATTCACCCAATTCATGATATAGGCCTCACTCAGGATCTTGAGCTACGATTTGGGCCATTATTTTTAAGCCCAGCCCAACCTGTGGGCCCTGTCCATTAGACAACTCAAAAGCCCGGTCTAAGGCCCACCCCGCTCAAGGTTCAGTGTCATTTTTTTGGAAAAAAAATAAAATTTTGATAAAAAAAATTTAAAAACTATTCAAGCCCGGCCCATCGGTCCACCCAAGGCCCGAATATCCCTAAGCCTAATTTTTTGACCCGTGAGCTGGCCCTGTCTGAATTTTTTTGAGAGCCCGCGAGACCTGACATGAATCGGGCCGAGCCAAATTTACATCCTTGTTATGATTAATTGATTCAACTATGAATTTTATCGATTCAATAAAAAAAAGGCAAATTTTTTGAACTAGAATGGGTTCGAAGGGCTACCCAAATTGGAACCTAGATCGGTCAAACCAATTAGTCCAATTTGATTTTCAAAAAATTATTCCATAATTTTTTGATTTAAAAAATTTAACATTTTAATTTTTAATATTTAATTTTTAATTTTATCAAACACCATCTAAGAAGGAAAAACATATTCATAAAAGAGCAAACCCGTTTGGGTAGTGGGTTGGGGCTAAAATAGCCACAAAAGACAAAACAAGCTATTTTAGCTCCAAAAAAATAAAACATCACATTCAATCCATAATCATTACACTCTTCTCTCATAAAAAAACTCAAAAAAGCCAAAAAGTCAAAAAGTCATTCCCAAACCAAACTTTTAAACCCAGGCTAAAATAGCTAAAAAAGCCAAAAAGCCAAAAAGCCAACCCACTTCCCAAACCCACCCTTTAAATGAAAGATTTGACAAAAAAAATTATAGCAAAAAGGGTAATGCTATAGTGTGCAACTTACACCTTATACTTTTTTGTGTTCACTTACACCTTACACTTACACCTTTTTTACCTTGCACTTACACCTTTTGTGTAAGTGGCACATGGTGTGCAACTTATACATTTCATTTATACCTTCCACTTACACTTACACCTTACACCTTACACTTACACCTTTTGTGTGAGTGGCACATGGTGTGCAACTCACTTACACCTTTTGTGGGTTGCACACTTAAGAAGAAGCCTAGCAAAAAAGGTGGTTTATTTTCCATTCACAAATTTCAATTTTCAGCTTTTCATTATTTTTTCTTCTATAAATTAGCTTTTTATTATTTAAATTTATTTTTATCTAAACACTTTTAAGAATAAAAAATGTTATTCGTACAACAAAAATGCAAATATAAAAGCAAATCTATATATTATATAAGAAAAATGAGATTTTTAGTGAGAAGTTTTTTAGGAGCTCCAAACCCTCATTCTAAAATTATTAAATTTTTAATTTACAAAATACATTAACAAACAAATTATTGACTAATATATTTAATTAATTATTAATTATTTTATAAATAATAATTATTCCTTAATTTATGGATTTCAAATAAAAGATAACAAAATATTCCATAATCTATCTCACCAATTTTAAAAAAATTAAAACATTTTTTCCTACTCTTTATCTTCCTTCCTCAAAGTATCTCTCTAATAAAAAAAACCCTACTTACCTTAGTTTCAATATTTTTTTTAAATGTCATATGCAACCTGCGTATCTCTAAACAGGCTATATCATGTAAGAGAACATTGCACCATATTTATTATTTTTTCTAATATTGTTAAAGGTTAGTCAATATTTATTACATTTTTATTTTTCAACAATACTATTTCTCCATTCTTTTACATCACATCACTTTCAATCTTTTTTTTTTTTTGGCTTGAAATCTATACTATACTATATATATATATACATAAGCAAATGTAGTAAGTATACTTTTAAGCCTCAAAATCTCTATTCTTAATTTCCTAAAATTTTAAAAAATTATGTGCCATTTAAGTTTCAAACTCACACCTCTCTAGTCACTTTCATTTAAAATAAAAATTATTTTTTTAATAATTTAATAATATATGCTCTTAGAATAATAGTTATCTGAACACAAATTTATCAACAAGGAAAAAAAAAAGTTATCACAAAATTCAAAAGTAATTGAATTGAAAATCTATATAAAAATAATCTATATCTATCAACAAAATTCAAAATAAAAATAATTAAAATTTGAATTTGAATAGATAATAAACATAATCTATATTTATTTAGCCAATTTCACGTCTATTTCCTCTTATATAAATAGTTATATTTTAATTGATTATAAGCATATATAAAACTATTATGTTCTTTTTTCTCTTTCCTCCTCTCACTTTCTCTCACCCTCTCTCTATATATATAATTTTGTGGGAGCCAAAAAAATATATATACCAGCTTATTAGGACTAACCCAAATAAGACCTATAATGGGCCCAACCCAAACAAATATCTTATATCCCCTATAAAAGTAGGAGATTCTAGACAGAAGCAGTATGCCTTTTTCCCTTACACTCCACACACAACACTTTGGACCATTTTCGATCTATACTCATCATTCATGGATTCTAAATTCATCATCGGTGTGTCCTCGGTTGGTAACCCTAGTTGGGTGGCATCAACCATACTTATCTCTTGCAGGTTCATAGGATTATTTTCGTTGAATCTTAACAGCAGTTCATGTGAGGGATTATTTTGAATCTCACAAATTTTGTAGGTTGTGTTTGGAAAGTTAGTTAAAAATTGATTTTTTGACTTTTTTTTTTTTAAATGTGTAATAAAATAGAAATGCGATTTGATTCAAAATAAGTTAAAAAGCCAAAAAGTGGCTTTTCACATATTTGCATTCCTTTTCTCTCTTTCTCTCTATATATAATTTTATATTGTTATAGGTATAACTAAAATACTCCACATATTTGTATTTTTTGTCTAAATTTTAATTTTTTTTTTGCAGGTGACATCATAAATTTAATACTAAACTTGATGGCTAGAGAGTTTTTGAATTTCTTTTTATTGCATCAATGTTGAATATTACATACCAAAATTGCAACAAAAAAAAAAAAAGAAAAAAGAAAAAGAAAAAAAAATGTGTAAGAAAATTATTTGTGTATCATTCTCATAATGACTTTCCCACCAAATAAAAAAATGCTTTTCTATTTGAGAATTTCAGAGTAATTTAATTTGGCTGTTGAGTATCTACTATATTTTTTTGTTTAAAATTTTATCTTTTGAAGATATTTTGGTGGTGAGTTCACATAGTTTATATGTTTTTATGTAATATTTAATTTTGCTCTTTGCATTTGATATCAAATTTATTTTTTTAATAAGAAATTTGAATAATTGAGTCTTTTATTTTGTTTTGTTTGTGAGCTGGCAGCATAAATTATTTTATCATAGCAAAATATAATTCTCAATAATATGATACTTATTGATGTTTTACTACAGTTATTTTTTATTTATTTGTTTGTTTAATTGAATTACATTTTATGTTTTTGGTTATCAAAATCTCATCGAAAATAATAATAAAAGACAATCAATGCTGATGATATTAATAATCTAAAATCATAACACATTATATGTTTTGTGATTTTATTTTTAAGTTATTCATTTTAAATCATACACACTTGTGTATCACACGAATTATCACTAGTTATATCTATAGTAACGTAAATACTAGTACTGCGGTGCATTTTTTTTTTTTTTTGAGATTGAAACAAAAGATGTTTTCTTAGAGGTATCATTGAACGGAAAGAAAATGATCTATCACTCAAGTAAGGGGTGGTTTAAGATGTTTTAAATAAATGTATTTTTTAATTTTTTTTATAAAAAGATGTGTAAAAAGATAGAGAAAGTGAGTAAAAAAATAGAGAAGAGATGTTGATAGACATGATCCAAATAAGTGTATGTATACAAAAAAAAGTACAATTTTTTAATACATGCTAAATAAGCACTAACACTATGTTTGGATTGAGTGGTTTGGAGAGAAAAGAAAAGAAATTGAGAGATATGTATTTTTCTTAGTTGTTTGAATAAATTAAGTAGAGAGAAATGGAGAAAGATAAAGAGAAATGGAGAGAATCTCATTTATCTTATAATCCTCATTTTCAATCTTCTGTTTGGGAACCTAGGAGAGAAAAGAAAAAAATGATTACTTAAGTAATAAGAAAAAAGAAATGAAATGAAATGATTGTGATTTCTCTCATTTTTGTTTAAATAAGGAAGAAATAAAAGAAAAGAAATGATTATGATTTCTCTTATTCTTGTTTGGTTAGATTTCATTAAGAGAAAAAAAAAGAAATTATTTTATGTTATATTATCAAAATAACTTTTTTATATTTTCAATCACTTTATTTCTTTTATTTTTATAGGGACAAAATTAGTATTATGAAAATAGTGATTTCTTTTCTCTTCCAATCTCTCTATTTTTGAGAAGATTGAAAATGAGGCTCACAAGAGAAATGAGTTTCTCTTCATTTCTCTTAATTTCTTTCTATTTCTCTCTACTTAAGTTATCTAAACAAGTAAGAGAAATACATATCTTTCCATTTCTTTTCTTTCCAAATTACTCAATCCAAACATAGTAAAGTAAAGAGATTGGGAGAGAAAAGAAACCAATATTTTCATAATACTAATTTTGTTCCTGTAAAAATAAAAGAAATAAAATGATTGAAAATATAAAAAGATTATTTTGGTAATATAACATAAAATAATTTCTTTCATTTTCTCTTATGAAATCTAACCAAATAAAAAGGAAAGAAATCATAATTATTTATTTTATTTTCTCTATACCTTAAGGAATCTTTTATTTTCTTTTCTTTCATTTTCTTTTCTTGGTTCCGAACGTAGTGTAATCCCTGATATAGAAGATAGAAAGTGAAAAATGCACACCAATTCCTAAAAGTACAAGAGGTAAACCCACGAGCGGAGGACATGATAAACTTTACCAAATAAACAAGATGCCAATTATGCCCTAAAAATTGAGACTTATCCATGTGTGGAAGATGAGCAACGCCTTTTGACGCCGCCACCATCCCGATGGTTAGTGAGCTTAAAAATTTGATGAGAAAATATGAATTAAATATTTGACTTTTATATCAATCAGAAAAATCTCCAATTCATCAACCTCATCGGGCTTGTTGGGTTTGTGTTTCAGAAATATGTTTTGAAAAAAAAAAGTACGAAAACATGTTTGGTTTGGTATTTTGAGAAATTTGTTTTGAAAAATTGTTTTGAGAGAGAGTTTTGAAAAAAGTGATTGATTTGATGTGTGTGTGAGAGAGATTTGTTTGGAAAAGTTGTTTGGTTTGTGTGTTTTGGAAAATTTTTTTGGAAAAATTTGTTTGGTAGAGAAAATTTCTGAAATTTGTTTGTAGAGAAAATTTCTGAAATTTTTTTCAGAAACATCAACCAAACAAGCCTTCCCCATTTTCTTCTTCTCTCACATACACACACACGCACTACACGTACACACTTCAATTATTATATATAGGAAAAAAATACATATATCAATCAATTCGATTCAGAGCTTCTCCGATCATGGCCGCTCCGTCGTCGTCGCCGTCGTCAACGGCGGCCGCGAACATCATGCTCGCCATCTACGAGAAGAAGACAGTCTCAGTCGATCTCTACCGTCCTCTTCGCAACTACATAGTCTTCAACTATTCCGAACGCGAAGCCCAAAACCTCGAAGACGATCTCCAAACCCTAAAGCAAATGCGCTCCGATCTCGAACGCCCCACCGCCGATTCCCTCTCTTCCCGCCGCGACCTCTTACAAAACTACTTCAAAGCTCTCTGCGCCGTCGAATCTCGATTCCCTATCTCCGCCGACAAGGACCACGTCAACGCTGTGAATTTCACCTGGTATGACGCTTTCAAGACCAAATTGAAGGCTTCGCAGCAGAACATTCACCTCGAGAAGGCCTCTGTGTTGTTCAATTTGGGGGCTGTGCAGAGTCAGATTGGATTAACGTTCGATCGGTCTTCGATTGAAGGGAGGAAACAGGGTTCGCATGCGTTTATTGCTGCTGCTGGGGCGTTTGCGTTTCTGAGAGATAATGAGTCGATGAAGGCGTCGATTGGGGGTTCGGCGACCGTGGATGTGTCGGTCGAGTGTGCCGGGATGCTGGAGAGGCTAATGCTGGCTCAAGCTCAGGAATGTGTTTTCGAGAACTCTATTGCTAAGGGGAGTACTCCTGGGGTTTGTGCTAAAATCTCTAGACAGGTTAGTGTTTGTTTAGCTTTCCTAAATTGCTCCTATTTGAGTTTTAGGTATTGCAATTGTGATTATTTTTCAGTTCAGTGAAATGGTTTTAGATTTAGTGGAAATGTAACCAATATGTCATGGGTTTAATAGAAATTGTGATGGAATTTACTTGGAATTGTAGAGTATGCTATGATTTCAGAATACAGAATATAACTAGACGATGTGTACACCTGATAAGTGATCTATGAAAATCAATTAATTGAATGGGGAAGGAGCGGGGGAAGTTAAAAAAAAAACACCTGAAAAGTTACTAAAATTTGAAATTCAAAATCAAAATATGAGGTAGTTAGTTTTATAGCAATATGAGATATATTATTGTTACTAAGTTATGGCCTTAGTAGGCCTCATATATATTGGGATGTTGTAGAAATCAGTTGAAATGCAATGTGTTTTATGATCCATACTGTTCAAATCACTGTATCCAATGATCTCTGTGGCAATTATAAATTGCTTTCAGTGTGTTACGGGTCTTACGTAGGAAATTGTATGTATGAGCATGTACACATGCATATTTTGCTTGCTGGGCAGTTAATTACACTTTTAGTATAATTCTTTGAAATGCACGTGATTACAGGTTGGGATCTACTATGAGGAAGCTTTAGCAGCACTAAATGTTTCACCTCTTAAAGAGCATTTTGACAAGAATTGGTTATCTCATGTTCAGCTAAAGGCAGCCTTGTTTTATGCTGAGGCTTGCTATAGGTATAGTTTAGAGCTCCATGAGAAAGAAGAGATTGCTGAGGAAATTGCTCGGTTGAAGAGTGGAATTAATGCTTTATCTGAGGCAAAGAAATCATCCTCCAAGGGTGCTGCACAGCAGATTTTAGATGCAATAAATAAGTTGGAAGGGAATCTGAATCGTAACCTGGAGAGGGCTGTGAAGGAGAATGATAGAGTCTACCTCATGAGAGTTCCTGCCACCAGTTCTTTACCTCCGCTTCCAGCATTTTCATTGGTTAAGTCCATGCCAATGAATGAGGTACTGGATGCGAGCAAGGATAAAATGTTTGCAAGTCTTGTTCCTGATAACAGTGCAAAAGCTCTTTCTAGATACACTGAAATGGTTGATGTCATTATCAGAACACAAGCTGAGAAATTGCAACAGGGGAGTGAACTTGCCCGAGTGAGGCTCAAGGAAATGGACTTGCCTGACTCTATTCTTGCCTTGGAAGGGAATATCACCCTGCCAACAACTCTTAAAGAAGATGTGGAGGCAGTTCAAATTAGTGGAGGCCCAGTTGGGTTGGATGCCGAGCTACAACAACTTAGAGATTTGAGGAGGGTAAACCACGAATTACTTGTCCAGACTGAGGAGCTGTTGCAGAAAGAATTAACAGAAGATTCACAGTTTAGAAGCCAATTTGGAACACGGTGGACTAGGCCTCAGTCCAATACTCTAACAAAGAACTTGCAAGATAGGTTAAATAGATTCGCAGCAAATCTGAAGCAAGCTGCAGACAGTGATGCCCGGATTGAGCGTTCAGTGAGAGATTATTCAGCACTTATGTCAATCCTTGACCGGCGTCCGGTATGTACATTTCACTGATTTGTGTGAAATCTTTCTGCTCTGTTTTGCTCTTAGAAAAATAAATATAAGGTAAAATATGATCAGTGTAACAATTAAAGTTAAAGAAAAAAAAAAGGAAAAAAAAGGTAGACCTATTGGTCTCCATTTTTAACAGAAAAGATAAAAATACACAAATAGACCTATTGGTCTCCATTTATAGTTGGGGATAATTTTAAAAGTATAAATTAAACTGAATCACAATATAAATAATTTATGTCTACATTGTGAAAGTGAAGCTTAAATAATCTATTACTTGACTAAATAAGTTTATAAAAAGGACAAATTAATTGTAGAGAAACAAAATTAGATCTTCTTAACAAAACCTACCGCAAGTATGACATTTTAAAAGTTATTCATCATAGTTTACTCTTTTTTTAAGCTAAAAGTTCAATGTTAATGCATAGGATTATAATTACAATGAGAAATAACTTGATTGATTGTACAATATTTATAATATTAAAAGTCATTGAAAATACAAAAGAAACAAAAAATCACAATCATATCCCTCTCTCGCATGCTTTACTTTGTCATCCATCCAAACATGATATTTGGAAAACACAATTATTTATATTCATTGATTGTAAAATATTTATAATATTAAGAATGTCACGTAAAATAAAAAAAATCACACTCATATCCGTCTGTCACATGCTTTACTTTGTCATCCATCTAAACACGATATTTAGAAAGCACAATAATTTATTTTCATTGATTGTAAAATATTTATAATTTTAAGAATGTCACTTAAAATAAAAAAAAAGGAAAAAAAAAAATTGCTCTCATATCCATCTCTCACATGCTTTACTTGACTGGCGTCCGGTATGTACATTTCAATGATTTGTGTGAAATCTTTCTGGCGTGTAGTAGATTAGGAGTCTGAGGGCATCTTTTCATTTTTATTTAAAATCTGTGTTTGCGTCATTTTAACATGAACTGATGTAATGAGATTTGATCTTCTTCAAAGAATATGTCCTATCCCTGGTAATAGGATTTTCAAAAGCTTTATTTTGAATTTAGTTTTCTGGCCTTTTCCCATATTTTATTTTAATGGGAAAGTGAATTTCTGTGGTTATGTGAGTATCAGAAGCAATTCTAATTGAATAATTTTTTTTTGGGGCCTCAGCACACATTTTGTTTTTGAGGGAGATTTATGGATGTGCCTTTTTATTTTATCTTTTGGATACCAGACCTCTTGTTTCCAGAGAGAATTGTGGTCATTCAACTTCTTGTTTGATTCAATTGATTTATATTTTCTCCTTACCATACTGGCTTGTTTAGCTTGTCTTGTTTACATGGAGAAATTGTGGTTGTTTAACTAGTTAATTGAGTTGATTTATACTTTTCTCCTTGCAGTACTGGCTTGTTTAGCTTTTGGCAAGCAGGACTACTACTTTTTCTTCCTTTACATTAAAGTTCTAATTAATTGAGTAATATGTGGAGTCTAAGTTTGTCTCTCTCTTTTTTTTGATAAATTAAGTTTGTCTTTCTCTTCTTGTCCTATTGGAGAAGTAAAGCATTAGTACTCAGGTGAACTTTGCCCTTTGCAGATAGAATCTGCTCTTCCTACGCTGGCAAGGCCTATAATGTCTTTGGATGCCAATGAAGATGCTATATTGGGGGCCCTGAAGCAGAGTTTGGTAATTTGATCTTTTTAGTTTATAAATTGTTTGTATTTTCTGTTATATTTCTTAAGGGATTTTATTTAATTCTGCGCTTGTTTTTAATTACTGGTTTTTCTCCTCTCCAATATAGTAAAATGGTCTAATCTTTTGCTACAATCTTATGCTTCATAATGTGCTGCAACTTTTGTACTCTAGAGGTTTGTATAGAGGCTAAATTGTTGTACCCATATGATAATTACTTTGTTATGACGAGAACTTAATATTTGTAACATTCAATAGTTGATGTATGAGTTTGAATGAAGATATCAATTGAGTAAGCATGACACTGAAAAGAAATTTGTTGAAGTTAATTAAAAAGCTTCATTACTTTTGTGTTAACACTGAAAGTTATAGGACTTGAATATCAGAAATGAATCCTTTGAGATGTGAAATTCCTTCTTGGATGAAAATTGTAGAAAGGCTGAATTTTAAGTTGTGTTGTTATGTCTCTTATTATTATTATTATTGGATAAGTAAATAAAGCGTCTAAGAAGAATTGAAAGTGGATAGCGAAGTTCTTAGAAATCAGAATATACCCAAATTTGAGTACATACAAGAAACTTTATCTTGACGGGTGTATTACATTTGATCACATACAACAAATTTATTACTTAAAAAAAGTCCAACGGATTTTAGTGTTGTCAAATATGAAAAGAGATTAAAAGGGCATCAGTTTATGCAAACCACAATTTTCTCAGTAATATTATTAGGTCATATATAACAGAAAGCCTAACTTTGCATGCGCATGCATGCGTCTATTGTTATTTACATTTGAAGGATTTAATTCATGTGAACACATAACGCTTGTCTTTTCTTTGTCACTGAAAATGTGTTCATGGATTTGCGGTTGTCATCTCATGCTTTTTTAGATTGAGAATGAGAATGTGTTCACAGATTCGTTGTTATTTTCTGTGCTTTTTTAGATTGAGAAAATTTCTTCATTAAACTAGTCAAGGAATGGATAATAATCCAATATATAATTAAGAGTGAATTTTTACTTATCAAAAAACGAGTGAATTTGAATTTGTGATGTATCATAATTTTTTTGATAAATTATCTAGGTATAAAATTCCTACCCATTGTATTGGTCACTGCCTGTGTCTGTTACACATACACTCATGGAGCTACCAAATCTTTAGTGATGTATCAATCTTAGGGAGATTTCATGATCTTTAATGCAAATACATATTTTCAATTTATTATTTTGTTTTTGACGTGCATATCTATGTACATGTATTCTTTTAAATATACTTATATTAGTTATATTTATGTATACATACATTTATGTTTTACCTATCAAAAAAACATAAATATGTAGAGAGAGTTGATTCTAAATTTCTTATTCTACGAGGTTTTAATGTTCAAGTAATTTCAATGTGTTAAATGGACATTTAAATTAAATTTCAAAGGCTGAAATATTTGATGGCTCTCAAAACGTTGTTAAAACATGTGAATTTTGATTTATAGATGATAAATTGGAAAACAACGTAGAAAATGGCATTTAAATTTCTGTCTCTTCATCATCATTGGGAAGATTTTTCTTATTCACCTTCTTATTCAGAAGTGAGAACCTTCCGTATTAGTGACTGATTTTATGTGCAATAGTGTCCTTAATCTTGATTGTTTGGTTTTGGCAGAGGCAATTGGAGACTCTTGGTGCTCAACGTGCAGGGCTTGAAGACATGCTTAAAGAGATGAAGAGGAAGGTGCACTTTATTTACTATACTTCGTTGCTGGATTATCATATGCTAGCATTTAAATTTTTTTTCCTTTTATTTTTCCCTTTTCGTGGTTCTGAGTAGTGGAGGATGTTGCTTTAGGAACTTGAGACTGCTGTCTACTCTTTAAGAAAAATTGCTTTCTCCTGCGTATACTGATTTGGAAAATGATGTAGACTGTTCCCAAGTGAGCTTTGGGATACACAGCTACTTGATAAAAAACTAGTATTCTGATTTATCCATGCAAGTAATGCAACCAATTTGGTGTATGTAGCTCTCTGATCTCAGTATGGAGTACTTGCAGTGTGCGTTCATTTGTGTGGCTCTTATGGGGGAGTTGTCATCGGCGTAAGCTTGAACTCAAGCATGCTGTAGGGGTTTACCTTTTTTTTCCCCTTACGAAAAGTTCTTTTCTCTTCCTGGTTGCAAGAAGAAATGGACATTGTTCTTGGACTAGACCCTGCTTGAACATCTCCCCTATTGGAATAGATGCTTTGCATTTTATTAAGTAGGTTATGCTGAAGTTGGATAAGTTCTAGACTGTTCTCATGTCCTGTGGCAAAAGCCTGCTTGTGGTTTGCCTCACATCTAGTGCACTGTGGTGCATATGATGCTATGTGAGGTGTCATTGTCAGAGGCATACCAACTTCAACAAACCATTGCTCTTCTCCTGTTGGGCTGGTGGCCCCTATGTTGTTGTACACCATACTTGGGTTCTAGTATTTTCTTGAGCATGAACAGTTAGCATCCACACCTATCATAAACAAGAGGAAGTTTGGATATTTTTTGGTTGTATGCTTTTGAACTTGAACGTGGTGTCTCCTTATGTTATTGTGTAGACATTTTGATGAAGAGCATCGAAGGAAGAACGGCAAATAGAGATCATGGAATGAAGTTTTGAAATAATTTTGATTATTTATTTGTGTTTATTTAAATTTAATATGTTCCTTGATTGATAATCCATATTTTCCAACAAAATTGATCTATTTAAACCATGATCATGAGCAAGTGCGTAAATATATTTCTGAAAGATAAGTGGATATACAAAGTCATGTTGTTGAGATCTATCTAGTTTATGTCACTATATTAGGCTTTATGGGTTGGGGGTATTTTGGATATTTTGTAAATTTTTCGACATAGGCTCTAGGGGGTTTGCACGTGGGTTTTCTTATGGGTCAAGTAATGTTATTTGACTTTTATTTGGAGTTTCTGTTGGTCTAGAATATTTGTAGTTTCTAAATTTGAGCACCATCTTTATAATATAAGAGTAGGAAAAGTCTAGTAGCCTATAGAAGAATGTAGTCTTAATTTTCAAGAGTGAGTTGAGTTATGAGAAATTAATTGTGTTTGTGTGAATTTGCCTAATCATGCAAGGGTGGGTGAAACTCCTCTCTTCTTCTTTGCGGGGGTAATCCAAGTACTATTCTCGGGTTACTTACTGTTCATAGCCCTCAAAAAGTGCACTTTTCAGCCACAAAAGCCTATACATTCACCCCTAAATCAACCTTAATCCCTTCTACTTATTGGTCTTCAATTTAATCATTAACATCCTAAATTACTCCCTGTTTAGGCCACTAAATAGCTTCTGTTCTAAAAATTCTCGGTGTCACTTTTGAAATTAAATCCAAATCTCATTCCTTTTATCTCCAAATCCTAGAAACTTTCTTCTTTCTCTTAGAACACTAACTGTAGAAGCTTTTACAACCAGAACCGACCACAGTATAGTCCAGGTTTCGTAAAGCTGTCATACATCACATTTTCTTTTGAAGACTAACTTGTTGATGTTTCATCATTTCATGTTGCTGATGATTTACTTTCTGCCTTTCATTTGCGATGATTTACTTACTTCTTGATGTTTATTTAAATGGTTTATGTGCATTCTTTTGTTACAACAACTGTGAGTGTTGTTTTTTGTTGTAATGTGTCATTGGTTGGCTAATTACATCATTGGATATCTTCAGGATGATATATTGCCCAAGTTGATGGCATCTACTGGCTCATATGAGGACCTTTTTAGGAAGGAGATATCAAAGTACGATCACATATGTGAAGAAATTGCCCAGAATGTTGAGGCACAAGAGCAATTATTGTTTCAAATTCAGGTTTGTTTATTCTTTACATGTTTTTTAAATTACTTTTCTCTTTTTTGCTCATCTTTAAAGTAGGGTCATATGCTTTGAGCTCTTATATCATTTTTTAAAAAATAAAATAAAAATAACGCCCAATTAATACACATTAATGTGTGTTTGGGAGGGGGAGGGGAAAGATTGAGTACACACCTAACCTTCGGCATAATGCACAAATCATTTTTTTCTTATATCATTTTTTTATGGTTTTGCAATAAGCAGTTCTTGTCAGATTAATGAATAACTTGTGTCTTTTGCCATTTTTGATATTCCATGCTTCTTGTTTGATCTTTGGAAGGGTAATGAAGTAAAGCGATTGGAAAGGTTTAAGGATTAGGTTTTGGATGGTCTGTAGTATGATGATGCCCAAGGAAACTTGTGGACAGTCATAGGTAATGTAGGTAGACTGTGGCCCCTTCTGGGTATTATGGTAGACACTAAGATTGCCCAAGACCACCAAAGGTGGAGAGGGAGAGAGGTGACGCAGTCTGAGAGAGAGAGAGAGAGTGGCAGTTAGGGAGGAGAGCCTGTGACGTATGGAGAGGCTTTTTGCGTATGGAGGGAAAGACCTCCTTTTATATGAGAGAGAGGCCATGGGTCCCAGTTCACTCTCATGGGTTGTGTTCAGTAGGTGTGATACATAATACATTTTATGAGATAGCAGTGGGTAGCTGTGATACACTTTTCATGGTATCACATGATTTGGCCAATCTTGGTCTTCGTGCAGATGCCCCTCTTATGTCCAAAGCTTTTAAAGGCGAATGCGTAACGCGAAACGTTTTACCTCTCGTGAGGTGAGGTGTAAGACTCAAGGCATCAAGGCGTAAGCATTTTAATTTTTGAATTTTTATGTTTATTAAATAAATAAAATATCTTAAAATGGTAAAAAAATGTTAAAAATTAAAGATAAGTGTAATTACTTTTCGCTTCAAGGCGTCGAGCATTTCATTGCAAAGAAGGAAGTTTGTCTTCATCAAGGGTGATATTGACCACTAAGGCTCATGTGATAAGTTTGATAACTGAGGTCCTTAGTTATCAAACCTATCACGTGAGCCTTAGTTTTGTGTTTTTTCTTTGTTGGTCATTTAGTTGACTTTTCCTATGGAATATGTAGTTACAAGAGAGATTTATTTATCTTATATGTTTAATTTATATATTAGACTAAATTTGACACAAGCTCTAGACAAGCTCTCTATATGTGTACTCTTCGTATGCTTATGAGCAAAAGGCGTATAAGTTGCACTTGAGACCCACGTTTGAGACTGCAATGTGCAAGCCTTTGGAAAGTGTGGCCTAAAAATTGAATTCTCAATGCATTTTGTCTATGAAGCACGGACACGGATATGGATACGGACACGGGACACGGCAATTTTAAAAAAATGGAGACACGGACACGGCTGGGAACACGGCAAAATTTTTTTTATATAAATATTTTTATTTTAATACAAGTTAATTATTTTATTTAATTATTATATTTTTAAATAAATATGATTCTATTAATTTTTTATTTTATTTTATCTACTTTTTTTTGATTAATATATATATATATTATATAAGATATAAGATATAAGATATGTTTTTTTTATTAATATTAAATACACACATATATATATATATTATACCTAATAGATACATTAATATTAAACCTATTAAATATATATATATATATTATATGAATCAGATCAGATCAGAGCACAGAGAGAGCGAGACGACGAGAGAGAGAGAGAGAATGACGACGACGATCACGCGAAGCGAGAGACACGAGGCGAGAGAGAGACTTACGGATGGAGGTTGACAGGCGAGTCAAGGTCGAGGTCGTGGATGGAGGTCGAGAGAGAGACTTGGTCATTGGATGGAGGTCGATAGATCGACGTGTCTATTGACCTTTGCTCTTCTCCTTTACTCTTCTCTTTGCTCTCACAGATTTGGTGGACACGCTGTCCCCCCGCCCGTGTCTCCCGGTGTCCTTGCAAAAAATAATTAAATTAAAGGGACACGTAGACCATTTAGCCTCAACCTTTAGTGAGCACCTTTATTGGTATCAGAGCCATGTTTAATTATTGACATAATACTAGTATAAACTAAATAAATTATACATATATGATCACCATACACCATGACTGAACAACAAGATAATACAGTAATCATACCAGAAAATGAATCAGTAACCTCTGTAGGGAATACAGTATCCTCATTAGCCGAAGCAGCTGAAATGGTAGCATATCAGGATGTTAAGGACGCTTTAGATAAGTGGACCATACCGTTAGTCGACCCAAAAACAATATACAGAAAAGGACGATTCCAATTCTTCAGTAAAACCATCATCAAAACCTTTGAACATGCATCATGCATTCAAAATAATGATGAAATAATCCGACTAATTCATATTAATGATTTTATACCGTTTGTTAAAGATTATAAGTACATCCACATAGGATTAGTACAGATAGCCTTTAAACCTTTGACCCTTTTAGGTCAAAATACCAGTATACAATGCACACTGCGTGATGGCAGATGTCTCAACTGGAGGGCATCTCTCATGGGAGCTATTGAAACTAGTCTTTCCCATGGACCAGTATATTTTGATATTTATCCGAATCTTAGCATAGCAATGACTGATGCTAATATATCTGATGTCTTAGAACTTAGAGTTCTTACTCATGGTTATGAGTACAAACCAGGATCTCCTCCTTTTTTAGTACATTCCAGAATCTATATTAAGGCTTTAACAACCTTAAATCCTTATGTTAGGAAGAAAAATTGAAACCAATCAGATAATAGCGGTGTAGCGATCAAGACCAATTCCTTGGTCAGAAATAACCTTTCCAGAAAGATGGCATATTCCGAATGCTGTACCCCCTAGACCAATGATACAGCATAACATCGACGATGTAATCCAGACACAAGGAGGTAATGTTTATCTCCAATTTCAGAGACCAACGCTCACAAGGAGCAATTCGTCTAATGCTAGTTTTAGAACAAATTTAGAAGCTTTTCTAATAATTTAGAAGTTTTTCCAACAACAGTTTTCAATCTATTCCACCTTATCGAGTGGATTTACCAGAATCAAGCAGGCAGTCAGTTGACTCGATCCTACAACAGATACCCTCTAGGCCACCAAGTCGGCCACCTAGTGATCCGCAAGATGATCCCATGAATTCAGAAATTCAAGGAATCAGGATATCCCAAAATAGGATACCTCATGGTGTTTACACAGCACCACCACCAGATAGCCCAACGGCCAGTGACATGAATTTTGAAATATAATGGATTTTACACTAGGTAGTGAAACTAGAAAAATGCTCAACCAGGAATTTAATCAGGAAAAATATAAAGAATTTAGGATATGGTATTTTGCTAACCATAATCCACAACAGTTAGAAGATTATAAAGCTCAATATTATCAATATCTAGAGTTCTAATAGACACTAATACCTTTTGTAAAATGGTATGAAACTATAACATCACCTCAAATAAATGTTATAGAAGACCAGTATAAGACTTGGACTACAGCAGAAGGACAAGCCATAAGTGCGATTCATCCACCTCCTCAAGCCTTAGAATTAGCACCTAATGGCGAAACAACCAGGCAACCTTTAGTAGCTACTGCCTATATTGACGCCCAATCCGGCAGGTTTGCTAAAACAGAATATATGCAGATGAAAGACTTTGGTCTAAGCACCCGACAACATAACTATACCAATTTGATTTGCCAGACCATGAGCAAACAATTAATACCTTTAAGAATAGAAGTCTAAGTTCAACTTTTCATCCAGTATCTATTAAACCTCCATTAGAAATCAGTAATTTCAAGTTAAAACCTCCAAATACAGAATTTATGGACACTCTTCTGCACCGAATGCAGAATTTGAATGTCCGACCACCTGATCCGTCAGCACCCTCTGGTTCTATTCAAATGCTTAGAGCTGAACCTCCATCAGTAACTGAAGATCTCACATCAGATCTCTTACCTGAACATATCCAGGAAATCCAGATGAATTTCCAAGATCCCCAAACAATTCATAAACTTACTAATTATAGTCAGTCCAGACCAGCTATACTTCCATCCACCAGAAATTATTATGCCCGACCTTCTCCTCCTGATCTTCTTTGGGAAGAAGCGTTCTAGACCAGTCAGACCTCATACCATGGTAAAACCATTTAGATGAACAATGGATGACTGACCCTTGGGAAATCAAGCGTCGTTATCTGACTACACAACAGTCACCTCCCTATTTTGATCAGTACCGTTATATTTATGAACAAATATTAACTGAAACTGGAGCTTGTGAATTTAAGCATCATCTCCATGATCCGCATAAATCCACCAGTCCAATCTTTTTCAGTAAAATTACTATCCGTTCTATTATGCCCATTTCCACATGGGGTATTCATCCGCATACATTGCGAGATCTTGATCTCCGCAATAAACAGACAAAATATACATACTGGGATTATGTTGATGCTTTTACCCAGGTGTTTTATTACCAGAATCCCATCCGTTCTCATTCTTGGTTTATCCGGATTTGCCCTGATGTTCTCAAACACGATGTCCCTAACTGGTTCCTCGTGTGGTGGGATAAGTTTGGGTTATCTCTTGACATATTACCAGAAGAAATCCGACTTGCTTTTAATGATTGGCATTATGCCTATTCTCGGGCTTATGCTTATCTTAATAAAAACCGTGATTTATCCATCAGTAAAGCCTTAGTTCATCTTTCCATCCGTTTCAGCATCCCCGTGTCCTCGGCGTGTCCCCGTGTCAAACACCGCCACGGCATGAAATCTGGTGTGTCCATGCTTCATAGCATTTTGCTTTAGCCTCACCTTGAGGTGAGCCTCAATAATGCCTTTTAAAACTTTGCTTGTGCTGAACAACTGACAATCCCTCAATGCTAGCTGCCAATCCACAAGTTGTTGGTGATCCCCATGCTGGATCGTGGGTTAATAAGGCATTCCCATAACTGACGCATTGATCCTGTGGGGGTTCCTGGGCCTTGCCCCCAGCTTAGGCAGATTAGCGTCAGGGTGTCATTTAGAGTTGGAGCGTTAACAAGGCATGATGACAGCCAAGTGGGCAATGTGACTGCCGAGTGGGTGAGGCTATGCAGGGCAAGGCATATGGCATCAAACGGATAGTTGTCGACCGGTGATAGTGAGTACCGAGTGGGGTGACGAGGTTCCTTGTGGGATACATGTTGCCATCCATTCAAAGATGTCCATACCAGTTACTCCACTCGGTACTCACTAAGAAGCTGAATGAATTTCCCAGATAGTAAGCTGATCTTTTAGAAGCTGAATGAATTTCCCGGGTTCTGTTTGGTGGGTGGGAAAAGTAGAGCTGAAGACTGGTATTAGATGAATTTCTATGGTGCTTACTTGGTATCATAGGAGGTGTGTGCTCTCTTGGCATTCTTACAAGGGGTTCTGTTTTCCATTAAATAGGTTGTACATAACGGGTCACATGTGTCGTGTTGTGCAAATGGCTCTTGGGTAAAATAAAAACCTACTTTTTCCAATGATTTCTTTGCATCCTTCAGAATCATCTTTGATACTTGGTGTTCAATTTTCTTTTTGCTTCCATGGATAAACTTTGAGAAATGAACTGTTGTTAGAAGGCCCTAACCCAAGGGGTTGGCCTAGTGGGTGCAGCCTAGGGCTTGGGGGTGTGCCTCCTCCAGGCCTTTGGTTCAGTTGTCACTATCAACTCCTTGAGGCCACGCCTGTGGGCTCTGCCCGAGATTTTCCTAATTCATGTGGTGGGGGTGCTTTGCGTGGGTCTTGGGATTAGTTGAGGTGCACGTAAACTGGTCCAAACACCCGGTCATAAAAAAAAGAAAAAGAAACAAAGAAGATCATATTGTTGTTAGAAGTCCCTAATGTTTGATGAAAAGTTCTATAGTTCTTGATCCATCTGTATTTTGAAAACTGACTTCTTGTTGGAGAGCTCATTTGTTCCACAATGCATCTATTGTTTTTTACAGGCTCAAAACGAGGAGTTTGCTGCCATCTTTAACCTTGAAGATTATAAAGGTAGGTCTTACTTTATTGTGGCATCAGTGCCGTCTTTTATTTATTTATTGTTGTATTCCATTAAATATCAACTTATTTATGGATTGTTTATTTTTTTACTCCTTATTTATCAAAAAATTATGGATTGTTTTATTTTATCATTTATTTTTATTTGCATTGTTGTTTAGTAATGATCTTATGAAACTTGCTTTCTGTTAGTCATCATGGATGTATTTTAGGCACTTTCTTATTGGTTCCTGCAGTTGCTCTATGGATCTTTTCTGAAAATGAAATTTTACTTGAAACCAGAGATCGCGTTCCTGTTGATTGCACTAGCAATCAGACTTGAACTCATCCTGTCCCTTTGTAATGTTGACTTGAGAACCTAATGTGGACATGGCAATCGAAAACATCTTGCTTAATGAACTACTTTTGTTTTATGTTGTAAATATTAAGTCATCTTTTGAGATTTGTGGGGTCAATCTGCTCAACTCATTTGGTGCCTTCTGTTGCAATCAAGTTGACTAAAATTCATCTAGTGCCTACTTTGTCTGACATGGCTAACCATTTATGTGGGCTTGTATTGGTTTACTGATACCCATAATGCCATTATTCTCTGGTTACTCAACTGGGTTTTTTGCTCAAATATTGTGCCTTTTTTGTCTGTAACTAGTTCTATTAGCAATTAGCAGATGTGTTATGAGGATTTCCCCCCTAGATAATTCTTTGCTATTCCTACTATCGTGGTTCTGATGACTTTATGTACACCCTTTTATGTCCATGTTGTGGTCAGTAAATGAGATTTGAAATTTCAACATTTACGTTTGTCATCTACTTGTTTGTTTGTTTGTTTTTTTTTTTCCATCATTTGTTGCTGTTAATACCACTGATAATAAGCTTCTCCATTTTCTGCATTATCAAATTCGTGCTTCTCTTTTTGACATTTGTTTTATGCTTTCTTGTGTATTTTCTCAAATTTTCAGCATCTTGTGAGAAGACCTATAAGCAGATTGAAGCTGCAATAGCAAAGTATCGAGAAATTAAAGAAAACATCAATGAGGGGTTAAAGTTTTATGTTACGCTTCAGGTATGAATTTTGTATTTTCAGCCGCGGTGTTGTATCTGCAACTTAGAAATCACTCACCACATCTTACTAATCTTTGTTAAACAGGATGCTATTACAAACATTAAACAACAGTGCAGTGATTTCGTGATGACAAGAAACATCCAGTGCCGAGAAATGATTGAAGACGTGCAGAGACAAATGGCAGGTTTCAGTTTTCAGGACAAGAATGCTGGTAGTGCTTACAACTACCCAGCAGTCGGACAACCTCATCAAACTCAAAGATCCTCTTCTCAGCAGCAACCAACAGATCCGGTAAACGTCCCCCATCAACCTCGTCCTCACTCATCGTATTACCAACATCCCGAGCAACCTCCTATGCCCGGGTACGGCCACCCCCCTCCTCCGTATGGCATGCCACAGCAGCCGCCACCTCCATACCATGTGCCAGCTGTAGGGGGCCCACCATACCCACCTCAACAGCCCCAACAGCAGCCGGCAGTGGGCCACGAGTACGGTCAACCTGCATATCCCGGGTGGCGGGGTCCGTATTACAATGTGCCAGCTCAGCAACAAGGAAATCTTCCTCGTCCTCCTTATACCCTTCCGTCTCCATATCCTCCTCCTCACCACCAGGGCGGTGGCTATTACAAGTAAATAGTTTCGGATGCTTTTAATTTTTTCACCCCAGTGGTTTGTTTATTTATTATGTTAGTGTCTCCGATCTTTTCCCATTGTCTGTAGGATGTTTTGCAAAATCATACCGACAACTTTCAACTATACTTGTGTATAGTGTGTTTTGTTTTTCCTAATATTTGTTAGCTGTTGTACAAACCATTTTGATCTCCATCTTATAGATCATGTTGAATATAATGCACTCTTATGGATATTAGTTAATATATTTTCATGGTGTTTTAATGTTGTGTTCATTGCCTTGCATTATGCATCATGCATGGTACCTTTCTCATGACTGTTTTAGGGCTCTGTATAGCTCCATTGGGTTTCTAACTCGTTAAAAATTCTTTAAAAACTATTTAGTTCATTATGCAAGTTAAAAACAGGAATATATGTTGGAGCTTGTTAATTTTCTGAGCTTAGAACTTATATACCCCATGAAATTGTGTAAAGAAAAACGTGACTTCATCTGAATTTGGATCTTCCCCCAAAATTGTGATCGGGCCGACTAATCTGGAGTATGTCACTTGATCAAACAAGTTTGAAACTTCGTTACTAGAATTGACTCCATTCGTTTATAATCCTAAATTATTGTGTCTATCTAATAGTGTAGTATTTTGGTATGATAGTGTTACAATATAATAGTCCATAGCAATAAAAAAAACTTTTTCTAGTGGTATGGTATCTACTGTGCTATAGTGGTAGAGTTTTATTTTTTGTAATAAATTTGATCCAATATATACTACACTTCTAACCAATTATTATTATTTTTTAATGTAAAAGTTACAATTATTGTAATTGAAGTTTAATTTTTCACTAATTATAACCATGTCATGTGAAGATAAATTGAGTGAGAGATTTAATTTGATACAATTAAATTAAGATATATTAAATTTCTATATAAAAGTTATATCTATGCAATAGCCATTAAATTATTTATTTTGTAACTTTGATTTAAATTAATAAATTAAAACATTATTAAAAAATGGTTGTTCAAAAAAAAAAAAAATAAAAAAAAAATAAAATAAAACACTACGTTGTAGGATGCTAATTTATTGCTACAAACCATTGGGAGTAGCTTGTAGCAAATATTTATAAAATGCATTTGTATTATGTTAAAATAGTACAAAAAATATTATGAAAAATGTTATAGATTCCAAATAACCTACCAAGCTTCTCACATGTGTGGGTTCCACATAAACTCACACGTGTGTGAGACTCACACACATGTGAAAGGTTTGGTAAATTACTTGGGTCCCTAGCATAACTCAAATATTATACCATTGGAAATGCTTTAAATTGTTTTTTATTTTTATTTTTTTTTTATCAAAGAAATTAGCACATATGAGAGTTACCTTCTCTACCTTTTATAAAGCACTAAGTGTTTATCTCGTAATTCAATTTTTCTAGAGAGATTTGAACATATTAGCTCCCCTAAAGATTAAGCCCTTAAAAAAGACATGGTAACCAATTGCTCTAAGTTACTTGATCGTTTTAGTTATAGTTTGCTTATGTTAATAAATTCTATGATTAATTACAATTACACCTTGTTGGTTTAGCACAAAGGGAGAGGCGTGATGTTGGACTCATGGAGCACATCATGGTCCAAACTATTTAATGTGTAGAGTTTGTCGAGTATTTCATATCTGTAAAAAATCACGTTGACTGGATATCGGTAGCCCCTTAATTGGAACATATTTTTGTTAACAATTTATTTTTAAAATCATATTTACTATTGAAAAAAATATGTTCTGATTAAGGGACTATCGATATCCGATTAATGTGATTTTTTGCAAACATGAAGTACTCGACGCGCTCTACACATTGATTGGTTCGAATTATCGAAACAAAACTCGTAGTAAACCCTACAAATCCAACAACATATTCCAATTCCATGTGTAAACTGAAGAGAAGCCTCTCCTAATGCAAAACACACGACCTTTTTAAGTTTAAAAATTTACACATTAACCTGCAGCGAAGTGTGAAATTCAACTCCATTAATAATTTTTGCATATTATCATTGCTCTATTCTCCAATATTCTTTTCTATGCCATGGCCGCCACCACCACGATCTCTAACCTCCTCTCTCTCTCTCTCTCTCTCTCCTTTTATTTTTGATGTGTTTGATCTATACTCTTGGACGAGTTTTTGAACTCAAGATGATTATATTAATGTGTGTTTGGTTTGAGTATTTTGGATTAAGTTTTTTTGAAAATTAAATTTTTTATTTTGTGTTTTTTGTGTTTAGTGAATATTTTTAAAATTTTAAGCATTTTTTTATATTTTTTTAGATGCACCTTATTTATATGTATCTAAAAAGTAAAAAATTTGTGAAAAAATATTTTAAAAAATTAATAAATACATAAAAATACGAAAAATATACTGAATTCTCGTATTTTTTTTTTTATATTTTTGATATTTAGTGAATTTTTAAAAGATTTTTTTTCACAAAATTATATTTTTTATGTGTATTTATGTTAGACATGTCTAAAAATTAAAAAAATTACTGAAAATATTAAAAAAATTCAGTAAAAATAAAAAAATACAAAAAATATTTTGAAAAGTGTTTTTAAAAACTAAAAACAAGCAAAGGGTTGGTTTGGGAAGTGGGTTGGCTTTTTGGCTTTTTTGGCTATTTTAGCCTGGGCTAAAAAATTTGGTTTGGGAAGAGCTTTTTGGTTTTTTTTGCGAGAGAAGAGTCTAATGATTATGTGTTGGATGTGATGTTTTGTTTGTTGTGACTAAAATAACCTATTTTGTCTTTTGTAACTATTTTAGCTACAAACCATCTTGCCATACGAAGGCAAAGTTTAGTTTTGGATGACTTTTGATGCAAAAGTGACTAATTTGTTGGGTTGTCTTTTGATTGTTATATTTAGTTTGGATTTGATTATTACAAGTTATAGGTTAGAATAACAAAACATGTATGTTAGTAAAACGGTTCAGCTTGTCTCTGGTTGAAAATTAAAATTGAATCGTTCAGTTTGGTTTGTGGGTTTATTTTTGAATCCCGTTTCGATAATCTGAACCGTTAATATGAAAAACTCATTAAGTACTATATTCATGTAAAATATCACATTGGTCAGATATCGATAGCTATTTGATTAGATTAATTTTGTATAAAAAAGAAACGGTAAATAATAAACAGTTAATATAAATTTGATCTGATCAAATAACTATTGATATCCGATCAACTTTATTTTTTAAAAAAATATAATATTCGATGAATTTTACATATTAAACGATTCAAATTATCAAAAAAAATCAAAAAATAAACTCACGAACCAAATGAATGGTCTAATTTTAATCTCCAATTGAAAACCAGCTGGACCATTAGTTAAAAAACAAAGCTTGAGAAATCCTACCTTTTTGGGGACTAGATTTACGGTTTGTTTGACAACTTCCAAAAAAGCATACTTTTGGCTAAAAATATTAAAAAATTAGGTTTAGCATTAGTTAAAAAAATCATTTGTCCCATCAACTTTTTTATTTATAGAAATTAATTTTTTTAACACCTAAAAAATATTAATTTTTTTAGCTCCTTAAAAAGGGTATGGCTTTTGTCTAATCCGAAATTGAACTGGATCGTGTTGTTGGACCTGTGGAGGTCCACCATGGGTCCCTTTTTGATAATATGAACCGTTCAATGTGTAGAACTCGTCGAGTACTATATGCCTGTAAAAAATCATATTGATCGGATATCGATAGCTATGTGATCAAAATAGTTTTTTATCAACCGTTAATTTGTGTACCGTCCAATTTTTTAAATACGAAACTGATTTGATCATAAAGCTATCGATATCCCATCAACGTCATTTTTTACAGGCATATAGTACTTGACGCGTTTTACACATTGAACGGTTCAGATTATCAAAACGGGGCTCGTGGTGGGCTCCCACGGACCCAACAACACGGTCCAATCCGATCCCGAACTGGACATAAGCCATACCCCTAAAAAAAATCAGAAAGTCAAACCCCAAACGACAAATTGTAGAAGACTGCATTTAGCAATTGAAAGATTAGTTGCAAAAGCTCACCTTTCTACGACAAAACTTGTCATTGTAGAAAGCAGGTTTCTGGCAACAATTTTTTTGGTTGTTGTATACATGTTATTGGTGACATTAATATGATTTGTGATGATCTAAATAAGTATATTTTTTGATTTTTTGTGAAATATGAGTTGTGTATGGGTTGGGTTTGAAGCGATATGGTAGAGAGGTGATGTGACTTAAATAAGATGATGTGACTTAAATAGGATAGTGACTTTTTGATTTTTTGACTTGTTTAGAGTATCCCAAACAAGGCCTTAGTTGTTTCAGTGGCAACTCTTTTGTTGCCATGGTTCGTCGCTAAAAACATGTTTTTGGTGACAAAGTATGGCAAACCTATCTAGCAGTCAGATGTTTTTGTTGCTAAAAATCTATGCAACAAAATTCTTAATCATTGGCGACTATGTTATTGTCGCCAAAAGTGAACCCATTGTTTTACACATTTTTTTTGTTTCCCTTTTTATTTTATTTAATTTTTCTTTCTTCTCTTTTTCTTTGCAACACCCAACCTGTCCACCTTGACACCCTCTTTGTTCCTATTTTCTATATGCTTTTTTATCCTATTGTCAAATGAGTTATGGGTCAAATCCAAATTAGGGCGAAATCCATTGCTACAATTTTCTTTTGTGTATTGTTCAGAAAAAACGGAAAGTGTATTGTTGAGATTCTTACAAAATTTGATATTTTCTTTGTCAGACATGTTTAGAGGAAAAACTTATTGAAGTAGAAAAAAAGAGTTAAAGATGCGGGTCTTCTTATTTTTTTCTTAACTCAACACACAAAAAGTTAATGGAAACATCGACTTACCTGCACTCGACTTTATTTTCTTGATGCCTGAACGAATTATATGCAAAGAAAGTAGAAGTAAATGAATTATGCAAGGCAAAGTTTCATAATAATTTTATTATGTCCCCAAAATACAAATTTTTTGTTTCACAAAAGGAGATACATAGTTAGGGCTGTTTAACATGATTTTCTAGCTCATCACTTTGCACCTTCTTGAGAAAGACAAAATGAACAGTTGGATTCGGGACATCTCGGCTGAAGGAATTGGCAGCCTATGCAATTTTCTTGGAGTACAATTCAAACAGTTTGTTGCTAATTTTGGTCCCAAAATGTTTGTCAATGATCTCTTCAAAAAACAACTCTTATTGCCGAGGCGGTGTTGTGGAGGTTGGCGATCTCCACATGCTTGTTTGGGTTGTTAAATGTTTTCATTCTCTCAATGATAAAACACCCATTTTTCTTTGTCGCCTTCTGAAGTTCCTCTAGGCTCGGATAATACACAGGCAAGTTGAATGAGTCCACTTTTTCATCTCAGACTAATCCCTATAACATGGTAGAAGGGTAAAAAGGTCTAGTGTGGCCTAGAAGTTTCCAGAATGCGGTGGAAAAACCTTGAAGGATCCAGAGGAGTGTGGGTGAGTATGGAACATCCTAAAATGTTGTGGAGAAGCTTACCATGTACTACTAGAGTATAGAGAATTATAGAATGTAGGGGAGTAGTGTTCTAGATATTTCTCTGGAATGTTTTAGAGGAGAGTTTGTAGCCTTGGATCAAAATGATCCTAGCCATCCATTGAGAAGGTGGATGGCTATATAAGGGAAGAGACCTTATTTGTAAGGATCGTGGAAGAGAAGATCCAATAGAGCTCTAGAGTGAGAATTAGAGAGAGTGCCAAGAGTGAGTACTTGTGAGGGTGAGAGCTTTACAAAGATTTGTACACTACTATACTTGTATAGTGAATATATTCTTCTGCCTATACCTTTTAGTGTGGTCAAGTAGGGAAGGCTTAATCGGTCCAATGAGTTGAATATCGAGTTATCAAAAAAATGAGTTGCATCCGAACAAGATCACCACCCATTTTCACCACTCATCTTGCAAGTAACAATGCAACTATTAATAATGAAATCTATTGATGGTTAAAAATATCAATCATACTTCTAACCTGCGATGTGGTGCACCAAGGATCCTCTAGAGTGTTTTTTTCCTAAAGTTTCTTAAAGTAGTGTATTGTGTGGTTGAGATTTAATGTTGAAAAATTGATGTGACTTGTCATTAAATCTCAACCACACAATGCACCACTCTAAGAAACTTTAGAAAAAAAAAACTCTAAAAAATCCTTGCTCGATGTGGTGATGTACTGCTTGCTCGAACCACAGTTGTAATTCGTATTTACTGTTTATTTCGACAGTGACCTATAAACAACTCATTAGAGGTTAGTAGTGGGACGACTTTGCATGTAAGAATGCAATCTACATATAAACTGGATTCTTTTGGGATAGTCCAAAAGAGAGGTAGCTCCAATATGCCCTAGTGCAAAGAAAAAAAAGAATAAATAAATATCAAACTCCAAAACAAATACAAAAACAGAAAATAGATGTACACGCTTATCCTATATTTTCATCAATACTCTATTGACAACCAAATAATGTCGTCCTCCCACATCATGATAGGTGCATCTATACAACGATAGATAAAATGTAAAATCAAATGGACACATGTGAAATAAATCCATAAAAATGAAAGAAATAATTTTACAAATCAAATGGACACATGTGAAATAAATACATAAAAATGTAAAAGAAATAATTTTACAAGGATACTTACTGGGAAAAGAAATGTTTGAATTTTTACAACAAAATTCAATAGTGATTGTTGGGGGCCTTGTAATAGAGTGACACAATTCAACAATAAATTCCATGTAAGATTATTTGTCTCCCATAAGTTTAAAATATTAAAATATGATAGAATTAAAATGTGAATGCCCAACGTTAAGATTTTGTCTGTAGACATTTGAAACTTGAATCTTCATACCCTCAACATCGAAAAGTAACCTTACTTTTTCACCACTTCACACCAGACCTTGGTTCCACAAATTTTTCATTGTAGTCTAATCTCTGTAAATTGTAGTTTAAATTTCACTTTGATTTCTATTGTTTCAAATTGAATGATTTGATTATTACATTTAAGTCTAGTTTTAATTTTTTGGTTATCCAGTTCAAATTTTTGTTAATTTTAACTATGTGTAGGTCTTAAGAGATTGACAAATATTTCAAAATCATTAAGTTTAAAATCTAACTTGAATGGAACTATTAAATATTGAAACTAGATTTCAAGTGTTGTGCGTAAAATATAACTTGAATGGAACTATTAAATATTGAAACTAGATTTCAAGTGTAGTGAGTAAATTGTTCAATTCAAAACAATAGGGGTTAAAATAAAATTTAAATCAAATTGTAAGAATTAAAAGTGTAATTTTCTCAATGAATATATTTATACCTCGTTGACTATAAGCTAGAACTTGTGGAGTTGCAGTTGCACCACCTGATTTTCTTCTAAGTTGTTTGATAACAATGTTAATTTTCTGTTGTTTGGAATTTGCTTTTTTTTTTTTTTGTTGACTTATTTTTATTTTTGGTAAATTTTTTTTAAATTTTTTTTAGGTCTCTACATTTTACTTGATGAGACAAACTAGAAAATTAAAAAAAAAAAAAAAAATTTTCTAGAAAAGACAAAAATAAGCAAAAAATTTGGATTTTTTTGGGGCTTATTTTGGTATTTTCAATTATTTTTATTTTTATTTTTAGATTCGTCTACACAAGATGGACCAGAAAAGTAAAAAAAAATGATATAATTTTGAAAAAAGTCACTAAAGACAAAAAAATTTATAAAAGAGGTAGCTTTTTTCTTTGTTCTAAAAGCGCTATTTTTTTTTATTGTCTTTAGAAAATAGAACAAAAAATTTCTTTGGTGCAAAAAAAAAAAAAAAGAGAAAAAAAAAAGAATTTTTTTTGAAAACATATGAATCTATGTGTGTGTGTGTGTGTTTGGTGAGTTGTCAAAGGTAGTTGTCGTACATGAACTTGGGTATGAGTGTGTCTCTAGATATTGGATTCATCAAACCTTAAATTTGAGAGTACGCATATTTGGTAAAAAGAAAATGTCATAAATTATATTTTTTAATCACTATGTGAGATAAAATAGTGTTAAAAAGATATTTATAATAATTATACAATAATATGTACATATAATAATAAAGTTAAATACAAATATATAAGTAGTGTCCGATGAAAAGTATCTTATACATATCCCATACCATTGTCCAAGTGTCGGATATCCGATATGAGTATTTGATTTATTTTAAAAAGTCTGCATAATATAGGTTAGAGGTGTTCATAGTCGACCTTGTGATTTTTGGGACCCTAGGCAAACTTTTAAAATAGGGCCCTTTATAAATAATCACAGAATAAATTTAGAGTAAAATGACAAATACTCCAAATTTTTATCGGTAAATTACATTGAGTACTCTTGAGGTTTGAAAAAATATATAAAAATCTCATAAATTTGACATAATTACGCTAACTTCTCTTTTAAGAAAGCTAAAATAATTTGAACGGATACAGAGGGTGTCTAAATACAAATATAATCAAAAGTAAAATATACATTTTTAGTATAAGAGATATAATAACACTTCATATAACTAAAGAATGAATGATGATAAGAAGGTTTTGTATTATGTAAATTAAAACATTTCAGAAACACATGTGTTTGGTAACGTTTACGTTTTCAGTTTATATTTACAAAAATTTTATAAACTGGTTTTTGTTTATTTTTAGAAAAACATAAATTACAAACGCGTTTGATAATTGACAAAATGTTTAAAAAAATTTAAAAATATAAAAAAGAGTGAGAAATGGTAAGTAGTGGCAAGTGGGCGCAGTAGTGGAAAGTGGTGGTGTGGGTGGTGGGTGGTGGTGGTGGTGATGGGTGGTGGTGGGGGGGGGAGTGGGTGACGGTGGCGGGTGGTGGATGGTGGTGGTGGCAGGTGGTGGGTGGGGGTAGTAGGTGGGTGGCGGATGGTGGTTGGCAAGTGGTGGTGGCGGGTAGGTGGCGAGTGGTGGTGATGGGTGGGTGGGTGACGATGGCAGGTGGTGAGTGGTAGCAAGTGGGTGGTGGTGGCAGGTGGTGGGTGGTGGTTGGTAGTGGCAGGTGGGTGGCGGATGGTGGGTGGTGGGTGGTAGCGAGTGGGTGGTGGGTAGTGAAGGTGGTGGTGGGTGGTGGGTAGTGATGGGTGGTGGTGGTGGTGGGTGGGTGATGGTGGCGGCGGTGGTGGCGGTGGCGGTGGTGGATGGTGGGTGGTGGGCGATGGTGGTGGTGGTGGTGGTAGTGGGTAGTGGGTGGTGGTGGCGGGTGGATGGCGAGTGGCTAGTGGTGGTGGGTGGCTGGTGGTGAATGACAGTGGTAGGTGGGTGGTAAGTGGTGGTGGCGGGTGGTGGTGGTGGGCGGTGGATGGTAGTGGCGGGTCATGGGTAGATGGCAGGTGGTAGCAAGTGGGTGGCAGGTGGGTTGTGGCTGGTGGCTGGTGGCGGGTAGGTGGTGAGTGGTGGTGGCAAGTGGTGGTGGGTGGTGGTGGCAGAAGACAGTGGCGGAAGACGGTGGTGAAAAATGGTAGCGGGTGGTGGCTAGTGTTGGGTGGTAAAAAAAAAAAAAATTGAAAACTCAAAATAGAAACACATTTTTTGTGTTTTTATTTTTTGGCCAAATTATAAACTGAGACCACTGATTTATAAATTAAAAATTTTACCAAACAAGTTTTTATTTGAGTTTTTAAAATTTTTATAAATATAAACAGAAAATTGAAAACGTAAATGTTATCAAACGGCACCATATGATTATTTTAAAGTTATGGAGTTTGATGTATTTTTTTCGAACTTCAAAAGGAGGTTAGTGTAATGTACCCATTTTTTACCCGTTAGTTTCATGTAAAGTTTTCTTATATAATTACTGAAATTATATACTCAAATCCAATTTAAAATAAAAAAATATCAACCAAAAAACATAAGGATTCTAAATAAAAATCAAATTAATTATAATAAAAATATAATTAAATATTACTCTTCTCCCATGTTTCATTTCAAAAATTACTAATTAAATTTATATAGTCTATCTTATCTATAATTTTTCAATAGATAACATTATTAATTCATCTAGTCTTCCTTGCTCCTTTTTTCAAAGTCATACATTAACGAGTTGGCTCCCTCCAGTCCTTCATTGGATTAGAAGGGTATTGTTACGTCATTTTGGGCCTTAGGCTATTTTGATAATTTAAATCATTTAATGAGTAGAGCCTGTCAAGTATATTATTCTTGCAAAAAATATGGTGATTAGATATCGATAACCACTTGATCAGATCATATTTTTTTCACAATTTATTTTAAAAATTATACATGCCATTGACGGAAATGAGATCTAATGAAATGTCTATCGATATCCGATTAACATGATTTTTTATACGGATAATATACTCGACGAACTCTACAGATTAAATGGTTTGGATTATCGAGATGGGCTCTGATTATGGCCCACAATGACCGAACAACGCCATCTAATTCGATAATGAGTTGGAAAGGAGCCAATTCTTAGATTAAAAGGTAATTTTTTAAAAGTTGAGGTGGTGCAAGTATTGGTGGGATATAACTTAGGTGGGCCCAATCCGAATTGATCTTGAATTTTTTTGAGTGGTACCATTAACACCCTATCAATTATTTTGAACCTCTTATTTCTTTGAACTCACATTTATAAATTGTAAAACCCTTAATTTTTTTCTCCCCTCAAATAATATCAAAATTATCATTGTGAAAACATTCCAACCATTCAATTGAATGCATACCCCCACATTCGAAAAGCCTCTCTTTCAAAAACCCTAACAAAACCCACGAATGTGATTACTATTTCATCTCTACATATTTGTTCATGACTTGAGAAAATAAATGTAGGAGTTTTTTTGTTGTTGATTCAAAATCCTCCTTTTGTGGGTTTTGTAATTTTCACAAGTTTCGATTATCTGTTTCCGAACAAATAAAAAAAGTCTGATTATCTGTTTGTGAACAAATGAACAATTTTTAGGCCTGTGTTTCTGAATTTCAGTCATATGTTTGGGAATTCAGTTTCGAAAAATGAAGAACAATTTTTATTATTTTTGCCATTATTTTAAAGAAACTTACCCTTATAAGGTTAATCTCTGTTGAGTTAAGAACACTATCAAAGTTATGAACCTCCTTTGAGCTCTTATTGTTGTACTTCTCTCATCTCATGGAGTTGTGGTTGTCGGAAATTTTTTACTCATTGTCATTGCCGGAGAAGTATAGGTAATCAAATGGTTGCCACTATTGCCGTCAGAATATTGCTGCCAAAGGGTTTTCAAGGTTTTGAGAGTGGGTAAGTTTTGAAGGTGGAATTTGGGAAAGATGGATGGATGGATGGTGATAGAGGTTGCTGCTCCTAGAAACTCTAACTCATGATGTCGTGGGTGTGTGAGCTTAATTGTAAGATGGAGTGCCCCAAAATTATTGATGTTTTCTAATAATTTCATTAAAGGTTATTATTGTAATAAAAAAAAAAAGCTAAAAAATAGGAGGTCTAAAATAATTGATGGAGTGCTAATAGCCGCACTCATTTTTTTAGGACTTGGGTAATATAGTGTTGAATTTGGTGGGCGCATGGATAGAAATTTAGAAGTCCAAATTTAAATTTGGGACAGACTTAGGTAGAGACACCAAACAACCCGAGCAACCTGATTTGTATATGTAAATATATAAAAATATTAAATATATATATATATTTATATGCATTACATGATACTAAGAACACAGCACAAAACCTTACTCCTTTTTTTTTGTTTTTTTTTGTTTTTCTCATTAAAAAATTACACAGACCATCGCAACAGTGCATAATTCTTCAATTCTTACCTCTCCCCTCTATTTCTCTCACATTATATAAATTATTTGGATCAACCTAAAAAAAACCTTAAATTTATGTGCAATTCGAACAACTTAAGCATATATAACTCAGGTTGGACTTAAACAAACAATCTCGAATTATAAGTTGAACTTGTGGGGGCGTGATCAACTCGCAATATAACTTGGATTGAGCTGAGACAATTTTTTACTCGTTTGAACTTGTCCAAGTTGACCCTTCAGTGGCACTCCTGGTTTCATGGTGGCTCCACTACTGCCCCAACAAAGTCACTAAAATTTTCCTGAATCCTTCAGAAGGATGGAATAAACCGGAGCTATCTCCAGCAAAGAAAACAAAATTTTAATATGGCAAATTCCTATTTCTCGATAAAGTTTTTTTTTGTAAATTACATTGATTTCTTTTATACTGTATTTAGTTGGGGGATTTGAGGATGGATTTGGAAAGAGAAATGGAAAAAGTACGTAAAATATGAATAAAATATATTTATATTTTCCTTAGTTTCACACATCTTTTCCCTTTTCCTTTTCAAATCATTCTCTAAATCTCCCCATCAAACACAGTATTAAGGTTCGGAAAAAATAGAATAAGTTTTACAATTTTGATATAATTATACTGACCTAACTTTTTTTTATAAGGTTAATGGAACCGAAACTAATCTAGATAGTGGGAAAACATAAAAATAAATAGCATAAAGTATATATTTTCGTGTACGAGAGATGATAATATTTTTTTATCCATTAATTAACAAATTATTGATAAAAATGTGACTAAGTGTAATATATGAATCAAAATCTCAAAAGAGCTAAATATAATTATGCCAAAATTATAGAACTTATTGTATTATCTAAACCTCAAGTGTGGTCAGTGTAATTTACCCAAGTTTTTTCCTTAATTAATTTTTTTTTTCCTTCACAAAATCAACTGAAAGTTTTCCCTCAACAAGGACATTACATCTTAGTTGGCAGTAATAACTGAAGTGCATCTACTTTATTTAATTTCTATGAGCCTCAAATCATATTTTGAAAGGGTAATGTTAGGGGTAATTTTTTATCAAATAAATAATTAAATGTCTTACATGGATGCAGGGTCTACACTTTTATGGATTTCACATCCATGTGAGACATTTAGTCATTCATATGGTAGAAAATTTGAGACCTATAACAATTTTCATTTTGAAAACATAACTTTGAACTTTAACACGTCATGCTTTGAAAAGTGAAAATACGGCTTTAATGAATTTTATAATTAATAATTCAATTGAAATTGAGATTTTTTATTGATAAATCTCATTTAGAAGTGTCTTAATCCAAAAAGTCCATGAAGAAATTTTTTAACCTACTAGTCTCATGTATTTATACTTTTATTTCATAAAGTCTTTTTTTTTGATTTACATTATTTTTTTAGACTCTTATACCCTTATATTTAATATTGATATTTAATGTTGAAATTTGATGTGGAGAGAGAAGGGAAATGACTAAGACATAGAAAATTTCATACACAAATTAAATAACAATAATGTTATTATTTTATATTATTATATAATATGAATATATTTTTAATTGATGACACATTAAAAATAATATGAACATTCTCTCTCATCTGATGTGAACGTTCACAACCCTTTTCGAAAAATTCTATCTCATCTAATGTAATGATGTGAACGTTCACAACATGTGAATCTTTTTATTTTTAATTGACAACACATTAAAAATAATGTGAACATTTTTTCTCATCTGATGTGAATGTTCATAACACCTTCCCAAAAAATTCTCTCTCATCTAATGTAACGATGTGAATATTCACAACATGTTATATTCTTAATTGACAACACATTTTTATTCACAACATGTAATGATGTGAACGTTTACATTCGTATGTTTTAGTATGAATGTCCACATCATGTAATTGACAACACAATGAGAAAAATTCATTTCAAATTAATGTGAATATAATGATATGAATATTCATTTCAATTACATGATGTGAATATTCATATCATATAATTGACAACACAATAACAAAAATTCATTTCAAATTAATATGAATATAATGACAGTCAACATCCTGATGTATGAGAACTATCAACACATAATAACAATCAACATTAAATATCAACATTAATAAGGGGTATGAGAGATTGGGGGTGTTTTAGTCTTCTTACCTCAAATAGGATCTAATAGAATAGTCAAAAAGAATATGTGTTGGATGGAACAAAACTCTTAGAAAGAGAACTTAACAAAAAAGCTCCCATTAAAATTTTGTGTTCATCCTAAAATTGTGTATAAAAAACACAACTTCAATCAACCACTTGATTTTGAAAATTGTATTTGGGAAATATGTTTTCAAACCACTCAAATTTGGTAAATTACTCAAACTATGATATGTAGTTTGCATTGATTTGCCAAACAAACTTAGATTTTGTGTGAATTAGACAAGCAAGGGCAACAATATAAGAACTTTCATACACTTCCTTATATTGTTGGGATTTGTATCACATGCCACCAGAAGTACATCCATGCATACATCAAAAAGAAAAATAATCACACAACGATTTATGTGGTTCGGCTCAAATTGCTTACTTTCACGGGAGAGAGGAAAAAAATAGAGAATACATATAAGATGACCAAAATACTCAAAACCTACACAATTATCCAAACCCCATACTCAAGGATAGTTGAGCCCTTGCTCACTCGGTGCCTATGGTATTTTTTTTCTCTCACCTTTACATCTCTATTTTTTTCCTTGCTACTCTCTCAATCTCACATCTTTATTTTTTTCCTTGCTACTCTCTCAATTGCTCTCAAGAGAACTCTATAGTCCATATGACTATTTATAATGTTTATTCAATGAGAATTCTAATTTCATACAATTAGCTAATCAAATCCTACATATATTAGGTTTCCTAATAGATTCCGAACTCTACTATCCTAACCTAAATGCATGTATAACCAATCTAAGAATTGTATGGGACCATCTTTATGACATGGGTAAACTAATCCTAACATATACAAGTCATAATAATTTTATTTCATCCCAAAATATTGATTTCTGGTTCACTTAAGGAGATTACATATTGAGAGCTAATTAACATGATTTTCTAGCTCATCACCACTTTGCACCCTTCTAGAGAAAAACAAAATGAATAGTTGGATTCGGGACATCCGGGCTCAAGAAATTGGCAGCCTCTGCAATTTTATTGGAGTAGCATTCAAACAATGTGCTGCTAATTTTAGTTCCGAAATGCTTATCAATCATCACTTTGAAAACAGCTCTCATGGGCAAGGCGGTGTTGGGGAGGTTGGCAATCACCACATGCTTGCTTGGGCTGAGAAATGTCTCCATTCTCTCAATGCTAAAACACTTCGCTTAATCACATTCTCTAGTTCCTCCGGGCTTGGAAAATATACAGGCAAGTTGAATGAGTTGACCTTTTCTACGCTGATTAATCCCTGTAACAAAGAAAATCAAATTTTCCTAATGAATGTTTGTACCATGTTCACTATAATGTTCTTCAGGGTGTGAAAACTTGTTTTGAAAACCAAAGAAAGCACTTTCCCCTCCCCTCTAGAATTTAGAAAATTATGGAATCAGTTCTATTTTTTTGAAAATGAAAACAGTATACCAAACACGTTTTTTTTTGGATAATTTACCAAATAAGAAATTGTTACCAATTTCCAAAAAATTGAAAATAAAAACAAATAAGGTTGGAAACTCAAATCACCACAAAATTAATCATCGCGCTATCAACTTTGATGTGTGAAGTTGCTTCTAAACACACCCATTAAAATTAACTCAAATAATTTGGCGATGATTGTTGTACTAGCCTACTAGGAAAACATATCATGTGCACAATAAAAGACTATGAAACAGAGTAATGCTCTTACCATTTTGGCTAAAAGAGTAGTTACAAGTATGACCTAGCTAAATAAGGAATAGACTAAATATGGAAAAAGAATAAAATCAAATAATATAACTATACAAATCTCATGATTCACGCTAACACTCCCCCTCAAGTTGATGCGTAGATATCTCCTATGCCCAACTTGTCAAGTGAACCAATAAAAATATTTGTCGAAACTGCATGTGTCAAGATATTTGCAAGTTGCTCTTCGGTCTGAACAAACGGTTTGGCCACCAAGTTTGCATCCAACTTCTCTTTAAAGAAGTGTCGATCTACTTCTACATGCTTAGTACGATCGTGTTGAACTGGGTTATTAGCTATCTTTCGAGCAGCTTGATGGTCACAATAAAATTTCAATGGACCAATTGGTCTGAAACCAATCTCTGTAAGTAACCAACAAAGTCATAGGGGTTCACAAATTCCTTGGGCCATTCCCCAATATTCAGATTCAGCAGAGAAACGAGCTACCACATTCTGCTTCTTACTTCGCCAAGTAACTAGGTTACCATTAACAAATGTAAAATAACCTGAAGTAGAACGTCTATCAGTTATACTACCTGCCCAATTTGCATCTGTATATCCCGCAATTTTCAGATGCCCATGTTTCTTGAACATCAAACCTCTTCCAGGGGCAGACTTTAAGTAACTTAGAATACACATAACAACTTCCATATGATCTTCACTTAGAGAATGCATAAACTAGCTAACAACATTCACAACATATGCAATCTCAGGTCGAGTAAGTGAAAGATAAATAAGTTTTACTACTAACCTTTGATACCTGTCCCTGTTAGTTGGAACCTGATTTGGATAAATCCCCAGATGATGATTCTGCACAATAGGAGTACTTGCAGGTTTACACCCCATCATACCAGTTTCAGCCAGCAAATCTAATACATACTTTTGTTGTGACAAGAAAATGCACCACTAGAGCGAGCAACTTCAACTCCTAAAAAATATTTCAAACCCCCAAATCCTTCATATCAAACTCAGAAGCAAGATAACCTTGAAGTTTCTGAATTTTATCAGTATCGTCACCTGTGACAATCATATCATCAACATAAATAACCAGCAATGTAATCTTACCACTTTTTCACTTCATGAACAAGGTATGGTCAGAATTCCCCTGACAATACCCGTACCTCTTCATAACTTGTGTAAACCTCCCAAACCAAGCTCGAGGTGACTGCTTAAGACCATAAAGTGCCTTCCGCAATCTGCACACCTTTCTCGATCCACCAACTATGCCATAACCTTGTGAGAAGTCCATGTAAACCTCCTCCTTCAAGTCTCCGTGCAAAAAGGCATTCTTTACATCAAACTGCTTCAAAGGCCAATAAAAGTTAATTAGCAAGGATAATAATACCCGAACAATATTCATCTTTGCTATGGGTGCAAATGTCTCTGTGTAATCTACTCCATAGGTCTGAGTATATCCTTTTGCTACCATTCGAGCTTGTATCTATCAATAGTTCCATCAACTTTGTATTTAATAGTGAAGACCCACCTGCACCCCACTGGTTTCTTGCAAAACGATTTTGAGACAATACCCCAAGTCCTATTTTCCTGTAGTGCTTCCATTTCCACATTCATGGCCTCCACCCACTTTGGATCCTTCCGGGCCTTTTCAACTTTGCTAGGAATTTCAATTGTTTCCATTTGATTCACAAAAGCTTTATGTTGTAACGACAATCAATCCGTAGATACATAATTGGCAATAGCATACTTCACATTCCCTTCTGGTGAGTACCTGTCTACTGGAACACCACGATTCTTCCTAAGAGGCAACATATAAGTTCTTTCAACTTTATTAGAGTTAGTAAAAGTATTAATGTCCAAATTACTCACCTTGGGAATATCCAGAGGAGCACGAGCTGATACTACAGATTCATGAGAGGGAGAATTATATATAGAGGCATCAACTTTTGCTGGAGGAGAATTGAAGTTTTTTTCTCAATAGAAAAAATATCAGCATCTGCTAGCCTCTGCTCAAACACAGGGCTGGAAACACTTCATGGTTTAGTAACTGAACGACTAGAGCCATTTTCAGTAGCAACATCAACACCATTATTAGTTCCAACAACAACACTTTCAGCTTGTATTTCAATCTCTTGCTCAAACCATTCAGGGCCGTCATCAATATTCGTCTCCCCCTGAAGGACAAGGTTGGACATAGGAGAAACAAAATATAACTCCGATTTTGAGAAAGTCACATCCATAGTAACATAGGTACGCTGGGTAGGAGGATGGTAGCAACGGTATCCTTTTTGTATAGGAGCAAAGCCAAGAAACACACGGCGAAGGGCGCATGGATCCAATTTACTCTGCTGATCCTTATGAATATGAGCGTAAGCCACACAACCAAAGATCCGTGGAGACAAGTGTTAATGGGTTATGAGTAGCACATAAGTGGCCAAGACTTCCATAGGAGTATGAAAATCAAGAACCTGAGATGGCAACCTGGTGGGTCGTTTCGCACACCAAAAATAAACACTAAATTATACCAAATTCTTTTAGAATAATGGCAAGTCCAGATATCGATCCACAGGGACAAACGGTAAATTAAACTAATTTAATTGTTAAATTCCTAAATCAATTTTGATAAAAAGATTGATTGTTCATAACCTAATAACAATTAAATTAAACAAAGTGAATAAACTAGCAATTATAAATAAAGATAAATTTATTGATTTGGGAAAAAACCTAGGGCAATGAGTTCACCACTAGTTACGTAAATAAGGTTTCAATTTGAAATCAATTATGCTACAGTTCAAACTAAATAATACTTTGCAACTACAAGTTCGAAGCATTTATCAAGAGAGTTATCACTTTAGTGTATAGGCACGAACCATCTCAAGTAGTACGAGTCGTTCGCTCTAAACTAGGGTAGCAAAACGACTCGTCCCTTGTAGTATGGTTTGTCTTATACCTTGAATATGAAAGAAAAGAAAACCATTGTATGGAAAGCATTCCACAATCACAGAAAGCCGAATACTCGAAGAAATAGTGAAAAATATATAGATGAAACTTCTAAAATACCAAACAATTGTTCAAACTTTTACATAATCAAAAACCAAAAAGAAAACCTAATTACATAGCTAGGGTTTCATCAAAACCCTAAAAAAAAAGAGTCTAGCCACTCATGGAGGAGTGGGAAGAGATGGAACCCTCCATGGGAATTTGCTTTGAAGATTGAGAATCACTTTTTTTTTCCAAACCCTAGCCTCCTCTTTCTCCTTCAATTTTTCAGAACCTAATCTAGCTTCTTTCTTGTCTTTTTATACCTTTGCTGCATTTCAAATAGGTTTAAAATAGCGGCACAAAATTCGAGGTATGATTGCACGTGCGTGAGTGGTCACTGCATGTACGGGAAGGGGTGCTGCATGTGCGGTAAGACCTCTGCACGTGCGGGAAGATTAAGCCTTGTTTGGCTATGAGGCAAAGGCCGCATGTGCGGGAAACACTTTTCTCTCCAAATTCTGCATTTTTGCTCATTTTATGCTCCCACTATGTACAACCTGATTGACATTAAACAGGCATAAAATATATAGTTTGACAAGCAAGTAAAGTTAAGAGATCCTAATTAACGGCCTCAGTGTTGCACAATTCGGCCTTAATCACATCTCCCAACTTATAACTTGCTAGTCCTCAAACAAGGAATAAAGACAAAATAAATAAATAAATAAAATAAAATAAATTATAATTAAACAAAATCTAGCTATTTCCTCTTTCGTGGGAATAACTGTTGCATTTAGCATATGCAACAAGTTTTTAAACCACAAAGTTATCCCAAGTGGACAAGTAAAGTCTCGTGAGGGTTTCCAGAAATGATACTCACAAACATTATCATATTCACATCTATCCAACAACAATCAATCGCACTACACCACTCAAGAATTAATTTATTTGCTACTACAGTGCAATATTAAGACCTGATGAGTCATTGAAGACACATTGGACAAATATGAAGGAATCTACTGAGTAAAGATTGCAATTCAGTATTACACAAATCAAGTTCTATGTACTTGTGAATGTTAGTAGAACACATCATCAGTAACCTCGGTGTAACGTGCAATCTCCATAACTAGTTAACTGACCACTATAATAGCTTAGTGTCACTCATAATAACCCCCAACATACACAGACAAGATTAAACTTTTGTAACCAAGATTCTCAAAATGTTTTTTTTTTTGAAATACTGTACAATGTCTTGATCCATTAAGTTTTCTAATCAACTCTTGTAGCAAGCATTGGGCCAATGACTCCCAAACCAGATGGTTTTAGAGCACTAGGTGTGAAGATACCTCTACGAGCTTAATAACTTGAGTTGATAAGACTACGAATTCGAACAAGTCTTTTTCCTTATTTTCCTTAACTGTGCAATGTTTAGGTCCCTTAAGCTTTCTAATTAACCCATGTAGCAAGTTTTGGGCCAATGACTCCCAAACTAGACGGTTTTAGGGCACTAGGTGTAAAGACACTCCTACATGCTTAATAACTCGAGTTAAAGAGGCTACGAACCCCAAATGAGTCAAGTTTTTTTTTGAGAATCAAGGCTAATCATTTATTCTTTTCTGCAACACTAGTAATTATCAATGATGTACACCAGGGATTATAATAGAGAGGTCACCACTATGATAGTGTGTTCATGTGAGTCAAGGCATACTCATGATAAGTGTACTAATACCACAACCACAAACAACTATCTTAGTGCAAACATCACATGCAAGTGTTTACTAATAAACTCTTTTCATACAAGTCTACTATGCTCCCTAATTAACATATGCAAATATCATCACCCTACTAGCAACAAGTCGACATCAAGTGAAGTAATGTAATCAACTGAAGCAGGTATAAGCATGAATTATGAGCCAAATAGAAATGCGCAACAAAGAAAATACCCTCATCCCCTAACTTGAATATGACATTGTCCTCAATGGAAGCAAATGCTAAGTAAATAGGCAAGAGAGAATATTACCAGAGATTGTAGGTGCACATCCAGGTAGGCAAATAGTAACACACACACACACACACACAGACATACACTTTTTTTTTTTAGAAAGAGAAACAACTAAAAGGAAAATACATAAATAAAAAAGACAAAGAAAAAGATAATCTAGTACTACTGAGAATCCGGTGGTGGCGGTGGGGAGAAATGCTGTGCAAACAAGGCGAATTAATGACCACGTCTCAAATGCTTCGTCCTGAACCTGAGCGCCGAGCTGGTCAAAACGTTGCTGGTTGGACTCTCGATATGTATAAAAGTCAGTTTACAGTGATGCAATTAACTGCTGAATGTCGAGCTGGCGGGCGTTGAGCTGGTCGAAAGCCGCCTAAGCATAGTCCCAATACGCTTGAAAATCCGTGTGCAACCTCATGAGGATCTGGTGGTGATCGTAAAGAGTATTGTGGACCTGATCCACGGAGTGCTGAAGCTGTAAGTACTCATAATAGGTCCCCTTGGGGAGGCAAGATGAGGTGGTTGGTCGTGGACGGGGTCATGGGTCTCATCAATCGGGGCACCAACTTGTTGCAAGATACGGGATAAGCTATGCTGCCATTCTTACTGCCCAAAAGTCGGATAAGCAGTGTCAATCTCCTTAGTCAGATCAATTGAGAGGCCGTTCAGCTCAAAGATAAGTGTGAACAAGTTGGCAAATGGTAGGGGCCAAGTCCGGTTTTGCACAGGTTAAGGCTGAACGACCTCCTGCAGAAATTTTTGCATATGCATCCAGATCACGTGTGCAAGCGGGACCTGATAACCATGTTGGTAAGCATGTAGGACCTGGACAAACTCCATGTGGCGCTCAGCTTTATGCCCAAGTGGAAGGGCATTCTTATATATGACTGAGTCAATGAATAACAAGCGACCAGACAACTTGCTCCGATGCAAGCATGTGTAACATGCATCACCGTGGGCATCCGGGAAGTACTCTTGGATGAGATTGTGTATGGGTTGTCGACCCTCAACTTTCGGGAAGAGCTGGTGGTCCGCCTTGGAAAAGAACCCTAACACTTGGGCAATCATGGATTTTGTGATGCTGACAAGGTGGCCATCAATAATGGACAACAATCCTACCTCAGTGAGTGACTCGTACATGTTCTGGTAGAAGAGTCGTACCAGACGAGGATAAGTGGGTGCCGTAACAGTGCAAAGGCCCAACTGTTGTCGGAGGCGGAGCTGCTTAACGGCCCAAAGGTGACTGGATCATTCTGAAAATAGTTGAGGTTGAACTGTGTGAACTTCTGAAGTGGGTGTGAAGCCCACTCTAGTGGTGGCAACTCAACCGGTGGTGGCGGTGGCGGCGGCGGCGATGAACCTCTGGCCTTTTTGGAGGCACGGGTGAATGTCTACTTATATCATGCACACACCAAAAGTAAATACACGCATACCCGTGGAACCAACATGAGAATAAGAATATCAAACAACAAGGTTGCTCACTTGCTTCACCACATGCAATTCTCATCATTTTTCTTGTTCTTGTTCTTTTTTTTTTTTTAAAAATATTTTTTGAATAAATGAAACCTAAATTAAAATAAGATAAAATAAACTAGACACATTAACATTTTATATAAAAACTAATGAATAAACAAATAAAAACGAACTACACTAATAAGTAATAAAATAAATAATAATAAAAATAAATAAATAAATAAATAAACAACTAAATAAGTAAGTTTTTTTTTGGATGTAATAAATGAAACCTAAAATAAAATAAAATAAATTAGATACATTAACATTTTATTTAAATAACGAATGATTAAACAAATAAAAATGAACTACACTAACAAGTAATGAATTAAACTAACAAATAATAATGACTTAATAAAAAAAAGAAAGAAAAACAACTAAACAACTAAATAAATAGATAGATAACCCATGAAATAAAAATGAATTAGAAAAGCAAAACATTAGATTTTTTTGGGCTACGTGCGCCAGAGATGGCCGCACGTACGGTAGTCGTCTTCTTGGCTGCCCATAATTTTTATTTTTATTTTTAATACGGATGAACAAAAGATCTCTATTAAACTATCCCTAAATCTCACTACAAGAGAAGATTGAAAGAAGAAATATAAAGTTAAACAAAAAGGAAGGATTTACCTTTAAATAGTGAAGAAAGAGAGAGAAAGAAGGGAGATTCGCCGAAAAAAGTGGAAGTCGCTGAAGATTCGACGGACGGAGAGGAAATAGGGCATCAACGGTGAGGCTCCGATGGTAAAGTGGTGGTGAGAAGAGCTTAGGTGAAGGTTGGTGATGGTGGGAAGAAGAATGAAGAAAGTTGGTGGTGGTGGTAGGGTTTGAGTGAAAGAGAAAGGGATGAAGAAGATGATAAGGTAGAGAGAGAGAGAGAGAGAATATAAGAGGTAGAGAGAGAGAGAGAATCTATGAGAGTGAAAGGAAAAATGGGTCTCTAGGTTAGATATTCAATTTTTTTTTTCAAAAACGAAAATAAAATAAAATAAAATAAATAAATAAAATAAAATAATAAAAAAATTGAATAAAGAAATCTGAAATTTTTTTTTATACTAAAGTTGTGCCGCACGTGCAGGGGTCCATGCCGCATGTGCAGTGATTTGCACGCACAAGGAACCGCATCTGCATATAAAGTAGGCGCTGCATTTGATTCAGGAAGTTTCCTACATGTCCAGGACCCAGGCCGCACTTGCGATGGATAGGCAGCATTTCCTCGCGCACCTGTAATTAAAGCAGAAGCGAAGTTGGGGAATAGGATTTTCGCCGCAGCGGAATTTTTTTTTTTTGTTAAATTTTTTTTGAAGAGATTGAACCATTATTTACCCAAGTACCACCCAAAACATTTCAAACCATTTCTACCTTCATTTTACATCCGAAAAAAAAATAACATTTAAAAAATAACTAAATGCTCAACAATGGTATAATCTTCACGCGAAAACCACGAGTACTACTTTTTTCCGTAACAATGTTTGTAACTTTCCCTATTCTCCAATAAGATGATAGATTAGGTTGATTCGGTATCCAGAATCGAGGCGCATAAAGCTAACTCGACCTATGGGGTTACCATATAGAATTCAAGCTGGGGTGGTTTCGAGGCAATCTTCACACCCCTGGGTATTTAAACCAGACTCTAGTCTTGGAAATTCCAAACCTTTGTGTTCTAGGCTTTGCTATTCGAACTCTAATTTCCACTGTCTAAGTTGGTCTCCTAAGAACTCACTACAAACACAGTTAGGTGGCTACACCAGATTGTCAGATGCCATTCGGGCACGACTAACACCAGGAATTATACCTTTAGAGGATTTAAAGTCTCCTGGATGTGAAATAAAGCATAGCAAGAATAAAGAAAAATATAATAGAGTAGAAAGGAAAGAAAAGAGAATAGGACATTAATCTCTCAGTCAAAATAAAAAGGGTCCATCAAAGCAATGAACACAATCATATCCTCATTCCCAATCCTCTTTTTTGTGGCCATTCACCTTGAAAGTGTGGCCATTCCTTGGATCTTGCACCTCAACAGCGCTATGAATAAATGTCTTTACAACCACAAAGGGACCATCCCATCTTAATCTAAGCTTACTAGAAAAGAGTCTCAATTTTGAGTTAAAACGCCATACTTTTTGGCCAGGTTCGAAGGATTTTCTATTAATGTGTTTATCATGGAATTCTTTAGTTCGAGCTTTATAAATTTTTGAACTCTCATATACATCATTTCGAATTTCCATAATTTCTGGTTGAGCCCAACCGCGGCCATATCGAAGTTAAACTTCTTTATGGCCCACAACGCTCGGTGCTCAAGTTCAACAGGGAGGTGGCAAGCTTTGCCAAACACCGCCCTATATGGTGACATCCCAATGGGTTTCTTATAAGTAGTATGGTGGGCCCATAATGCATCAATCAAGCGTTTATCTGGTCTCACCGTTTTCTCTATTATGTGTTTCACCTCTTTATTAGAGACTTCCACTTGGCCACTAGTTTGATTGTGGTATGAAGTGTCTACTTTATAAGTGATAGAGTATTTCTTAACTACTGACTCAAAGAATCGGTTATAAAAATGCGTACCCTAATCACTTATTATGGCTCTCGAAAACCCAAAACGACTAAAGATGTTTTCATGCAAGAATTTGATTACTACTTTATGATCGTTTGATCGGGTAGCTATTGCCTCCACCCACTTAGACACATAATCCACTACCAAGAGAATATACTCAAACTCGAATGACGACGAGAAAGGGCACATAAAATCAATCCCCTAAACATCAAAGATCTCTACCATAAGAATAGGGGACATTGGCATCATATCATGACGAGATATCGAACCCATTTGTTGACAATGCAAACAAGTTCTACAAAATTGATGGGCATCTTTAAAAATGGTGGGCCAATAAAACCTGCTTTGTAAAACCGTGGAGGACGTTTTATGCCCACTAAAATGACCGCTACATGTAGAAGAATGACAAAATATAAGAATGCTATACACCTCACTCTTCGGCACACACCGTCGGATCACTTGGTTAGAGCAATATTTAAACAACTCCGAATCCTCCCAAAAATAATACCTAACCTGCGAAAAGAATTGGTCTTTGTCTTGCTTAGACCAATTTTGAGGAATTTTCCCAATGGCCAAGTAATTCACAATATGTGCAAACCATAGGGGGCTCACTCATGACACCACAAGAAGTTGTTCATTCGGAAACGAATCATGCAAAGTCACTAATATACTCAACAAGGACTCGGGAGAGGTGATCCGCCACCACATTCTTAGATCCTTTCTTATCTCGGATCTCTAGGTCAAATTCCTGAAGCAACAAAATTCATCTAGTTAACCTTGGTCTCTTTCTTTGATAGTAAATACCGCAAAGCGGTATGATTAGTGAAGACTATGACCTTGGAGCCTAGGAGATAGGACCAAAATTTATCTAAGGCAAATACCATAGCTAGCAACTCTTTCTCGGTGGTAGTGTAATTCAATTGTGCATCCGAAAGAGTGCGACTAGCATAGTATATAGCATATGGTGCCCTATTGACCTTTTGGCCTAACATAACCCCGACAACATAGTCTAAGGAATCACACATGATTTCAAATGGGAGCGACCAATCTGGTGATTTCATGATTGGGGCGGTAGTAAGGGCCGCTCTTAGTGTTTCAAAGGCTTTCAAACATGCCTCATCAAAGAAAAACAATGTGTCCTTAGCAAGTAAACTACACAAATGATGGGATATTTTACTAAAGTCTTTGATGAACCTACGATAAAAACTTGCATGTCCTAGGAAAGACCTAACTTGATGCACAGAAGTGGGTGGAGGAAGGCCTGCAATGAGGTCAACCTTAGCTTTGTCAACCTCTATGCCTCGGAGTGACATAATGTGTCCAAACACTATACCCTCACGAACCATAAAATGGCTCTTTTCCCAGCTCAAAATCAGGTTTGTTTCTACACAATGAATAAGAACTTTGGTTAAGCTCTTGAGACATTCCTCAAAAGATGGCCCAAACACGGACAAGTCATCCATGAAAACCTCTAAAAATTTCTCCACCATGTCAGAGAAAATGGCCATCATACACGGTTGAAAAGTCGCCAGTGCATTACATAACCCAAAGGGAATGTGCCTGTAAGCAAAAGTGCCAAAAGGGCAAGTGAACGTGGTCTTTCCATGGAGGAAAATCCAGTGTAGAAGAAGAATTAAGTAAGGTGTTCACCTCCTCAACCGACCCGTCAATATCAAAATTTTCAAACCCAAAATGAGCTAGACAAGCCTCTAGAGGTCCTCTACAAGAATGGAGGGTAAAGCGTCCTCCATAATCCCATCCATAACATCCACAAATAAACACTCCTCTCTTTCATGGGGTTGTTGGGATGCTTGGAAAACATTGAGTTTCACTTGCATATTTTTAAATGAAACATCCATAACCCCAGTATGACAATTTATGCATGTATTGGCTGTAGCCAAGAAAGGTTGACCTAAGATCACCATGATTTGTTTCCTACAGTTGGCTACCGGTTCCATATCTAAAACCAAAAAGTCAACAGGAAAATAAAACCTATAGACCTTGACTAGCACATCCTCTATCATGCCACGTGGCACTTTAAGGGACCAGTCAGCCAACTGGAGAGTAACAGCAGTGGGCTTCAACTCGCCAAGCCCAAATTCTTCGTACACAGAGTACAACAACAAATTGACACTAGCCCCTAAATCTAACAAGACCTTATCAATGAAATGGTCCCCTATAATGCATGCAATGGTTGGGGCACCTGGGTCTTTAAGCTTAGGGGGTGTGTCACTCAATAAGATGGAGCTTACTTGCTCTGTGAGGATGACCTTTTGGGATATGTGTGTCCTAGATTTATGCTTTTGCGTACAAAGGTCCTTCAAAAATTTAGCATAAGAAGGTACTTGCTTAATCGCCTCCAATAGGGGGAGGTTGATTTTTTACCTCTTTAAAGACCTCCGTCATCGCTTCCATAGATGCTGCCTTCTTGTTAAAAGGGGACGGTGTATCAAGGCATTACGGAAAGGGTGCCTTAGGCACATATGGTGCCTTAGGCTCATGTGAAGTGTTAGGGACTAAGTCATCCCCCTTAAGTGTCTCTCCCTTACCCTTGCTCTTATTGGGTGTACTACGGTCACCCTTCTTAGCCCTAGTTGTATCAGAAGCAATTGGTTGAGGCTCTAACTCTCTCCCACTTCGCAAGGTAATCACCGTTTGCAGTTGCTCATGGTGCTTTCCATTCCCACCAGACCCTTTTGCCTTATATTAACCCTTAGGGTTGGCCATAGTCTGACATGGTAATTTTTCCTCCTCTCTCCTATTCATGTTATTAGCCATTTGACCCAATTGGGCCTCTAGCTTGGCAATGTGGTGAGTATAGGAGTGGACTATTACTGCTAACCCTTTAAGTTTTGAGCGGGGGTTGTGGTTGCTGGTAAGGTTGTGGTGGTCGATAAGGTTAGGGTGGTCGGTAAAAAGATTGGTTGGCAAAATTATTAAAATTTTGCCTTGGTGATGGAGGATTGTAAGAAGTGCTTTGTGAAGGAGGTCTCTATGAAAAATTATGGTGATTTCTCCATCCCAAATTGTATGTGTTGGAATATGGGTCATTACCTGGGTTGGACAATCATTGATCCGCATTCACATGCTCTTGGACTAATTCCGAAAATTATAATGCCAAAGGGCACTCACTCAAGTCATGAATAAGGCTCACACAAATAGCACATGCCTTGTGAAATTGAGGCTGATCTTGCTGTGTAGGGGCATGTCCCGCAGCTAATAATTAGTCCATCTTGTGGGACAATGCCTCTACCTGTTGGGCTAACTCTAGGTTTTGCCTTACCTCATAAATGCCCCTTCTTTTCGGGGATCCAACTACCGGTTGCCAGACTTGCTAGGCTGCGGAGGCATGTGTAGACCCGACTTTCTTCGCGCGCCCCCCATTCGGAGAGGCCCGAATTGGTCTTACTACAGTTCGGACTCTTGTCACAGTTCTGAATCTAATCTCACAAAGTGCAATGTGAGATTGATAAACACCAAAGAGTCCAATCTGGCAAATCATTTTGGAAAATTGATTTTGAATCAAATAATGCCAAAACTGGACTACTTTGCCAGATTACAGAGTCGCCACCTAAATATTTTATTTTTGGGAAATTTAGGAAACTCTGACTCGTGCCAAAGGCCATGTGTCCGTCATCACCAAAGTTGCCTCCGCTCGGGAACTTGGGTATGAGAGGGGAAGGTCATGAAATGAGCACCCCCGCTTGTCCGATCAAAGGATCGGCCTTTACTAATTATGATATGTTATTTTATAAACATATGTGTTCTTATTCAGTTCTTAGCTAACTTTACTATATGGTGCACACATACAAGTATAGACTCAATCACGAGAATTGGAACAAAATGACTTATGTGTGTTTTCGAAAATGGTTTGAAAGTGCTACTCGCAAGTAGGCTAAAGCGTAGATTTGCCACCCTCAAGTGAGCTTAAAACATGATTTTGCCACTTCGCAAAGTGGGCTTAAAACTCACAATCATCGAATTGTTCCAATTCAGGCAATCAAGCCTCCACCCGCAGGCATTCATGCAGTTAATCACTTAAGCAAATAGCCTCATGGCAAGTATACTATCATGGCAACACTCACACTCATGCAAGTATGCTAAAGCGTAAAAAACTTACAGTGTACTCCGAGGCAAAACAAAAGCTAGTTAGAAATATGCATGATCCTAACTATACCAGATGCCTAATGCAACACATGCCATAATGCAATTAAATAGGCTCGGCTATCTAAGATGGCTTATGAATGCAACAACTGATACAGGTATTCAAATAGGTATCGAAATACGATGCAGTTTGAATGATGCGCCGAGCCCGGTGCATGCAATACAAATGAATGAATGCAAACATGCAAAGCATAAGGTATGCTAATCAAAACATGCCCTAAACTAACCATCGAAAGCTGATAAGTAAAAGGGAGAAAGACGTGGGGTTAGAAGACATGCATACACACACGCACGCTTATTACAACATTACGCCCTCTCAAAGGAGGGTCCGAATAAATAAGCTAACTAGCTACGCTAGGCTAAGCTACTTATTACAAACCAACTAATTAACTATTCTAGCTAATTAAATATTACAAACCGAATTGAATAACTAGCTACACTAAGCTAATTAATTACAATACTTGAATCAAATAATTAGCTACAACTAACTAATTAAAAGCAAGTAAAGTGGCCTTGCACGCGAGAGATGCATGCTCAATTGGCTTCACCCCGAAAATCCAGCGCCTCACCTCTAGATGCCTCTGTTTACACATCTTTGGACCTCTGAAAATTGCACCAACTCTCAGACTACTTCTGTTTGATTTCAAGAACACACTGATGGCCGATTGGCCATGATTGGTGACCATCGGCCAACACTGGTGGCCGGTCGGCTGACTTTGGTGGCCGGTCGACTAGGATTGGTGGCCAGTCGGCCATTGTTTCCCTGGAATTCCTCATTTTGTTGCAACAGAGAGCAAATAGAGGCATGACAATGTATTTGCAAGGGAATGTGTGTACTGCCACCCTCCTTATCATGTCTCAAGCTCAAAGGAGTATGACACTTGGCTCTTAAGCCACCAACCAAGCATTTTCAATGCATGGTGGCCAAAGAACCAAGCTTGTACAAGCTTAGTGAATGCACAAATAAGACTCGAAGAGCCTTCACCCTATCACGCATGATCAAGGGTGTCGGCGACCAAGAAATGTGACACGTTTTATCACTATGAGTATGAAACGTCTAACATTTCTTGTATTTGGATTAATGTCTGATCCAAACACATGCAATGCAAACAACATGCTTTTCTTAGTCATGTTTTACTTGGTCCAATTCTTGTTTACACATTTTAACTTACCAATTAATCCTTTAACCGGTTAAGTCCAATGTGGAAGTCCTCTAATGAGAGGGGTCAAACAAAAGAGTGGTTTAGGACATGAGAGGGATTATGCCTTTGACTAGGAGGAACCCTCAAAGAGGGTTAAAGCCATTTGAGCACAATCCCTGCTTCATGCTTAAACACAATCTTAAGGCCAAACAACCCTCAAAACAAAAGGAAAAATGAAGAAAGGAGGGAGGTTGTAGAATTTCAGTGCTGAAATAGCATGCAAAATAAGACTATCACATGCAAACACCTCATGTATAACATGCTAAAAGCCAAGAACACCAAGACTAGTGAAGAACACTACACTAGAGGCATGCAATACAATGCTCAAATGACCAAATCAGCCTAAAACAAAGCTACATCATGCCAAAACAGTGTCTTAGACATGCTGAGACTAAGGCACAAAAGCAAGAAAAACATGCTCGTATGTTGGCTCACAAACAGGACACAAAAGCATTGAAAGAGTGGAATGTATGAGAGTGTTACAGTGATATATGCTTTGAAATTACATGCTAAATGATGCTATGGCATGCAAACAACCCAACCAAAGCATGCTAGAAGCCTTAAATCACAAAGCTAGTGAAGGCCGTTTACACTACAACCATGCATAGCAAGTCTCATATGACCAAGACCACTCAAAAAAGAGTTAAAGCATGCTAAATTAGTAGCAAAAACATGCTGAGACCAAGTCACAAAAGAGTAGAAAGATAAGCTAACTCATTAGGCATGTTAAGCTAGTAAGCAAGATTACATTACAAGTGTAAGATGTAAGCAACAAGTGGCCAAACCAGCTAAAAATAGAGTTGAAGCAAGTCCAAAAAGTCACAAAAATATGCTGAGATCAAGCCATGAGATGGTAGAAAAACATGCTCATGTGTTGGGCCATCAACACATGCAAACAAGACACAAGGAGGGGAGGTCACCCCATTTTATTTTGGACCTCAAAACCAACTTTCTACCACTAAAATTCTCCTGGAATTTAGTGGTTTAAAGGCCAAAAAAAGATTGTTTTAAAAGCTTTAAAAGATGGTACAACACTTAGCAAACAAGCCTAAAAGGAGGGTGGATCACCCCTAACTCCAAAAATACCTTAAACCACCATTTTTAAGCCTTAAAAGTAGAGGTTTTTGCAATTGGAAACTAGGCCAAAAACAGCATGCAAAGGTGGCCAAGTAATGGATTAAAACAAAGCTTAAAAGAGGGTAAAGCCTTACCCTTGAAGCACAGCAACAAACAGGTCTTCTTCTGAGCCAAAACCATCTTTAGGAACTCCAAACAAGCCTTAAGGAACCTCAGCTCCAAGATAGGGATGTTTGATCAAGGGGTTGTATGCAAAATTCTAGAGAAAACTCACCTCTAAGCACAATATAGAGAGATAGAGAAATTTCAGCTCTGAAATTTTGTAACCCTCAAAATGGGGGAGGGACCTCCCCTTATATAGAAAAAACAAGCAGAAAGCTTGCTTCATCCCTCCATACACGTGTATGAAGGATGTATTCAATGATCAACAACTGGCACACAAAATATCTGAAAAAGGAGAAAAATAGCTGTCGGCCATCATTAATGGCTGACTGGCCATCAATGAGGCCGACTGACCATCAGTGTAGCCGACCGGCCACGACTAATGGCCGATGGGAATAAACCCTGGCCGATGGATTGTAGGGATGGCCGGCAGGCCACCCTCTTCTTCAGAAGCAAAGAAGCAAGCATTTGGTCCACAACCAAGCACAAAATAGACAAATTTCAAAGGCTCAAAATCAAGGCACTCCGCCAAGAACTTCGGGCTTTCAAAATGAACACAAACATGGATGATTATCGAGTGTTCAAACGATGACGTCCAAGTTTTGAGGACGGTCAAAAATGGAGTGTCTACAGCATGGTGAAAGAATTATCACTTAGGTTCTCAAATAATTGCCATGTCTCGGCGTCATTTTTGGACATGAATGTCCCACTACAAGAAGAATCCATTATTTGGCGGTGAGGTTCAGTTAACCCATAGTAAAAGGTTTGCACAAGTTGCCAATCAGGCACTTGGTGGTGGGGACACTGTTGGAGAAGGTCACGACGTCTCTCCCACGTCTCATGAAATTGTTCGCCATCAATTTGAGCAAAATTGGTGATGGCTCGCTTGAGTTGGTTGGTCTTACCAATGGAAAAGTACTTCTCCAAAAACTTATACTATAATTGGTCCCAAGTTGTGATTGAATTAGCAAGTAAGGAGTTCAGCCAGTGTTTGGCTTTGTCATTTAATGAAAATGGAAACAAACGCAACATTAGGGCCTCATTTGTGAAATTCTGGATTCTCATTGCAAAGCAAATTTCCAGAAATTCATGCAAATGTTTGTAAGGGTCATCATGAGCTAGTCCATGGAATGATGGAAGCATTTGGATGGTGCTGGACTTAATCTCATAATGAGTAGCAGTTGTGTCGGGTAACTGGATGCATGATGGTGATGTATATGCAGTGGGTGTGAAGTAATCTTTAAGGGTCCTGTTGGGCCCATTTAGGCCATTTGGGTTTGCCATCTCTAATGGCTTAAAGTATGAATATGAATATTCAAGCCTAGGAACACAGGCAGAGGCTTTAAGTTTCCTAAGAGTCCTTTCTAGTTCAAGGTTCAAACTCTACAATTCAGGGTGACAAGAATGGCGCCCATGCATACACTACTCACAGACATACACACACAAAGTTCCGACTTTGTGCACTAAGTTATGAAAGCAAAATACCAAAGGGAGAAATACTCACAGCGATTTAACGAAAACGCTTTACTCGTCTTGCGGGTGCTCGACGTGTAGACGTTATCCAAATTTCCACTTGAGCTCGCTAGTTTTAGCACTTTGGTGCTTTGCTTGCGAATATTTGCTTTTGTTTTTTTTAAAACTCGGTTGCGCTCCGCTTGCACTTCGGTGATAGCTCCACTTGAAAACACTCTGCACACTTAGCAACACTAAAATATAAAATCCTAAACTAAAAATTAAAATAGGAATGTAAAATTAAGTTACTTAATTTTGCTAGAAGTCCCCGACATCGGTGCAAAAATTTGGTGGGTCGTTTCACACACCAAAAATAAACACTAAACTATACTGAATTCTTTTAGAATAATGGCAAGTTCACGTATCGATCCATAGGGACAAATGAGAAATTAAACTAATTTAATTATTAAATTCCAAAATCAATTTTGATCAAAAGATTGATTGTTCATAACCTAATAACAATTAAATTAAACAAAGTGAATAAACTAGCAATTATAAATATAGATAAATTTACTAATTTGGGAAAAAACCTAGGGCAATGAGTTCATCACTAGTTACGTAAATAAGGTTTCAATTTGAAATCAATTATGCTACGGTTTGAACTAAATAATACTTTGCAACTACAAGTTCAAAGCATTTATTAAGAGAGTTATCATGTTCAATGTATAGGCACGAACCATCTCAAGTAGTATGAGTCGTTCGCTCTAAACTAGGGTAGCAAAATGACTCGTCCCTTGTAGTATAGCTCGTCTCATACCTTGAATATGAAAGAAAATAAAACCATTGTATGGAAAACATTCCACAATCACAGAAAGCCGAATACTCGAAGAAATAGTGAAAAATATATAGATGAAACTTCTAAAACACCATACAATTGTTCAAACCTTTACATAATCAAAAACCAAAAAGAAAACCTAATTACATAGCTAGGGTTTCAACAAAACCCTAGAAAAGAAGAGTCTAGCCACTCATGAAGGAGTGGGAAGAGGTGAAAGAGATGGAACCCTCCATGGGAATTTGCTTTGAAGATTGAGAATCACCATTTTTCCAAACCCTAGCTTCCTCTTTCTCCTTTAATTTTTTAGAACCTAATCCAGCCTCTTTCTTGTCTTTTTATACCTTTGCTGTCTTTTAAACAGGTTCAAAATAGCGACACAAAATTTGAGATACGGTCGCCTGTGCGGGAGTGGCCACTGCACATGTGGGAAGGGGTGCCGCACATGCGGGAAAACCCTCTGCATGTGTAGGAAGATTAGGCCTTGTTTGGCTACGAGGTAAAGGCCGTAAGTGCGAGAATGGGCTTTTACACGTGCGGGAAGCACTTTTCTCTCCAAAGTTCTACATTTTTGCTCATTTTATGCTCCCACTATGTACAACCTGATTGACATTAAACAGACATAAAATATATAGTTTGACAAGCAAATAAAGTTAAGAGATCTTAATTAACAGCCTCAGTATTGCACAATTCAGCCTCAATCACAACATGTTCATCAAATAAATAGCATATTGAACAACATCAGCCCAATACTGTTTCAGAACAGAGGTACCAATGAGAAGAGCCTTAGCAATCTCTAGAATATGACAATTCTTACGTTCGACAACTCTATTTTGTTTGGGAGTTTTAGTATATGAAGTTTTTTGCAACAAACCATGAAGTTGCAAGAAGTGAGAGAGTTCATAATTATTATACTCTCCACCATTATCAGAATGAAGAACCTTGATATTAAGAGAAAATGGAGTTTGGATCATGCGATGAAATATTTGGAAAATAGGACCAACATCACTTTTATGCTTCATTATATATAGCCAATTCATATGAGTACAATCATCGACAAACGTAACAAACCACCGAATGCCCAAAGGAGTAATAATAGGAGATGGACCACATACATCAAAGTGAATTAATGCAAACGGAATACTACTTTTATTAAAGCTCAATGGATAAGGAACATGGTGACTCTTTGCCAAAATACAAACATCACATTTTAACTCGGAGTCACTAACATTCTGAAATAAAGGCGGAAGCAAATGACGCAAATACCCCAAAGAAGCATGCCTAAGATGTCGATGCCACAACCAGATCTTCTTAATCTTGTCACAAGTAGTCCCACGCACGTGAAGAACTCAACTGGTTATAACATTGTCCACATAATATAATCCCCCTTTCTTAGTTCCATGCCCAATGATCTCCAATGACTGGATATCCTGAAGCAAATAAAACATAGAAAACATTAATACAATACAATCTAATTGTTTAGTAACTTGGCTGACAGATAATAAATTGTTGGATAAAGTGGAAATGAGCAAGGTATGATACAGAGATAAAGATAGAGTGAAGGTGATCAAGCCTGCTCCGATCACATGAACAATAATAACTTGATCTTGGTGAAGAGGAGTTGTTGTGTATTGAAATAAGGATTTATCATAAGTCATGTGAGCATTAGCGCCCGAATCTATGATCTAACTTGGTTCACGATCATTCAACAAAATCAGAGCCTTGCCCACATCACTTGCAACTGGAGTGGAATCCTTGAGAGAGATCTCTGAAATAAGGGACAAGTGGCTAGAATTGCAAGTACTAGCATACATGTGGCTAAAACAGCCAACACCAGCAGACAAATAGACAAAGTTACCAGCAGTCCCATCACCTGTAACAGCAATAGCAGCCACACCTGGTCGACGAGCACCCTTGATTGGCTTACGGCGGTCCATCCACCAATCCGGATAGCCATTTTTCTTGAAGCAGGTATCCATAGTATGACGAGTACCATTGCAGAAAGTACATTGCAAACCATCTTTATTTCCAATGTCAGAAGATAAAGAAGCATGAGGGAGTGAAGAACTTAGTGCCTTCGAGACCATAACCATAGATGGAAGGACAACAACAATATTAGTATTGCTAGAACCAAGCATAATATTCTGACGTTGTGCCTCACGACGGATATACGCAAAGGATTCCTTCAAACCAGGAAGGGGTTTGATTTGCAGAAAGTCACTACGAACTGTATCATAGACATGATCCTACACAATTTCGTCTTGACGAGTCTTAATATCCGCTGAACAAGCCATAGAAATTAGACGATGTTTATCAAGCTCTTGCCAAATAGTCTGGAGTTTAGCGAAAAACATAGGGACTGGTCTACATTCTTGCTTAATACGGGTGGCTTTACAACGCAATTCATAGAGTTGAGAAGCATCTGCACCATCATAATACATCTGGGCAATCTTGGCCCAAATAGTAATAGCCATGGGAAAACCAATAAACAGCCTGAGGAGATCGGACTCCATCGTTTTCACCATCCAACCCTTTACTATGGCGTTATACTTCTGCCATTTTGGAAAGTTAGGATCGATTTCGTCAGGCCTTTTAATCTTACCAGTCTTATTCATACTTATCTTGACTAATAGCGTGCAATTCCATCATTTGGGACCAAATAGAATAATTCGTGCCATTCAATTTAAATGCAAACGGAACAATAGTGGAGGATTCACTTTGGACAACGACTTGTGTGTTGCTGCCAGTGATTTCCAAGGACTTTTCTTCAGTTGTCATGATGAAGAAGGAATGAGATCAAAAGTTCCTCTATAGATATTACTCGTTGTGGAAACAAAACACTAGCGAGAGAACAAAAGAATAGATTGCTGTGGAAAAACACACACAGGCGATTAAAGAAGAAAGGCTAGACATAGCACAAGCTATGGCAGGAAAAATGTATAGGTGTAGACACCCCATTTTTGACCGTCCTCAAGACTTGGACGTCACCGCTTGAACACTCGGTGATTATCCATGTTTGTGTTTGTTTGGAGTTCCCGGAGTTCTCGGCTACGCGCCCTGCCTCAGGACCTCCGAACTTGACCGTTTTGTGTCTGGTTTTGCACCAAACACTTGTGTTTTGCCTTGGAGGCGAGGAATGCCTTCTCAGGCATCCCCACACACCACCGGCAGTGGCTAGAGGCCACCGGCTGGTTGTTGTTTCCATCGGCACTATATTGTGCCGGTCGGCACTCCTTTTGGCAAAATTACCATTTTGCCCTGCCGATCACTTTACAGCTGTTTTTGGAGATATTTTCAGACAGCTTTCTTGCACTTGTTTCCCCTCCATACACGTGTATGGAGGGATGAGCCTTTGTTTTGGCTTAGCTTGTAAGCTTTGTTGCATATAAGAGAACCCTTCTTCTCTTGGCTCAAAAGGTTAGAAGATTGGAGAGTTAGACATTTTAGGAGAGGGAGAAGCTCTGGTTTTAGGTTAGGTTTTGTGTATCTATCCTATCTCTCTCTTTCTCTCTTGTTTTGTACACTAGGTGTTTGTGACTTACTATTGCTCACCAACACCTAGTGTTTCACCTTCCTCTTGGGACTGAGGTGCTAAGGGCTTGTTCTTGAAGTTTTTGACTGGTTTGAAACTTAAAGAGGCATCAAGGTCACCATTGTTGGAGTTGATCATCAAGGGTAAGAAACTACCCATTTTTACCCCATTTTTGCACTCCATTTTTGCCTAGTTTAAAACAGTTTTTGTGCTTAGCCTATAACACATAAAAGTTCTGTTTCTTAAGCCTCTTTATTGTTTATTAAGAGTGCTTGGTGGTTTGGGTAAGTTTGGCCCCTCTTAGGCCTTGAAAGGCCTCATTTTTGTGCTATTTTGTTGAGATCCGAGACCTTGGTGCTTGGGCCTCTTCACCACTGAAATCTTGAGGGATTTCAGTGGTGAAGATGGTGCCTTGAGGTCCCAAGAAGGAGAGGGCCACCCCCTCTCCTTGATGTCCTTGAAAAGGGCAAGTTTTGGCCTCTTGAGGAAGCCTATGCTTGAGTGTGTGTTGAGCATGTTTGGACTGTTTTTCATGCTTATATTGCCATGATATAACATGATTTTAAGCTGGTTTTGATATATCTTGCATGCTTTGCGTACCTATCATGCAATGCCTTGTTGGTCCCTTAACATGCCTAGGTTGTATGCCTTTATTTCTAGCATGTTTTAGGCTTAGATTCATGAAGCTTGTATGCTTATTTTGCCATGTATGAGGTCTGTCCATGCTTGTTTTGGTAACCATGACTTATATTTCATAGCCTCTTTGTATTTGGCTTGTTGGCCTTAAGAGCATGAATGTGTAGCATGCCTTTGTTTGCATCTTTTCAATGGTTTGGAACCATTTAGCATGTCATTTTAGACCCTTTGGTGTGCTCGTATGCTTACCTTAGTTGCCTCTTTAATGCTTTGAAAGCATGTGTTGCATGCTCCATGTTTTGGCTTTAATGCATGCCTTTGATTTCAAGCCTCTTAGATGCCATCTAAGTAGCCATTTGGCTTTGTTTTAACATGCTAAAAACCTATTTTTAGTTTTTTAATGCATGCCATATTTTTTTTGTATAAGTATAGTTCAATGCTCCATTGACTTGCTTTGAATGTTGGACCTATGTGTGCATGCTTTGTGTACTTTGTTGCTTGGTTTGGCACCATGTTTAGCATGATTTTCAGAGCTTTATATGCATGCTAGTAGTCCATTGTTGTACCCCTTTAAGTGTTCTTAAGGGTTGTTTGTTATGCTCAAGTGTTGGTGCCTTAACTTGTGCATGTGTGCATGTGTGTTTGGCCCTCATGACTTAGCATCTTGGCCATTGGTTTTAGGCCTATTTGGAGCTGCCTAATCCATGTTTAAGTCCACCCCATTGACTAGTTTGCATGCTTGTTTTGTATGTGTGTTTTCATGCTAGCATCCTTGCGTTGCATTGCCATGTTGCATGCCTAGGTAACATGCTTAGGGCTTCATTGCATTGACATGCATGCTAAGCCTCTTGAAGTGAGTGTGATAGAGGTTTAGCACCCTTGTTTGTCTGTTTGCATTACGTGCATTTGAAATCAAAATTGCACTCTTGGTTCTTTGGGCCATCATGCATCGAAATGCGTGATTGGTGGTCCGAGAACCGAGGCACATTTTCCTTTGAGTCAAAAACATGATAAGGAGTGTGTTCGGTGCATACATGCTTTGAATTACATTGCCATGCAAGTTGTGTCCTCTGCTGCTGTGAGTTGCAGGTTCTGCAGGCATTTTGTGCCAGCGTGATCTTGGCGGTGATGGATGAATTGGTGCGGTGGCCACATCCTGCAACGGTGGTGTTCTACCCCACCAAGGTGATCTCCAGCCAAGGAAATATTGAAGTTTTGGCGGTCTTGGAGGAGAAAGCAGGAAAACAGAGGCAATCATGCATGATGCAATTAAAGCGGAATCCGAGTGTGCATGCATTGGGCCCTCGCCGAGGCGGTTTATCGTTTTTCTTAGATTAATTATTTGTTAATTAATTTAGTGAATTTGTAATATTTAATTAGCTTATGAGTTAATTATTTGTATTATTCTTTTCGGTCCCTCAGGTGTGAGGGCGTAATTGTAATAAGTGTGGGTGAGTGGTGTGTATGTCTTCCAACCCCCATTTCTTTCTCCCTTTTATTTACCTGCTTATGATGGTAGACTAGGGCATTTTTAAGATTGGCATACCTTATGTTACGCATGCGTGCATTCATGCATTTGTTTACATGCATCAGGCTTGGCACATCATGCAAACTGCATCGTACTTTCAATTCCAAATTGAATACGTGGTAGTTGCTGCATTTCATGTGCCATGCTTAGGGTAGCCGAGCCTCTCTAGATTACATCCCTGTATGCGATGCATTAGCCACTTAACATGAACTAGGTTACGCATGTTTGCTAACTAGTTTCTTGTTTTGGCACGGAGTACGATGTAAGTATTTACGCTTTAGCATACCACATGCGTGTGAGTGTTGCCATGACAGTATGCTTGCCATGCGGCTAAGTGCTTATGTGAGATAAACTGTTTGAATGCCTGTGGGTGGAGGTTGGATTGCTTGAGTTGGAATAACTCGTTGAAATCCGTATTTTAGCCTACTTGCGAGTAGCAATGTCAAATTGTTTTCAAAACAAACGGATATGCAATGTTTGTTTCCAAATTAGGCGATCTAGTCTATACTTGTTTGCTGTGCGCATAACGTAGTAATTCTAGGCTAATAACCGGAATAAGAACACATAATGTTTTCAAAATCGGATATCACGATTAGTAGAGGCCGGTCTTTGAACCGGGCGAAAGGGGGTGCTCATAGCTGACCTTCCCCGATCGTACCCAAGCTCCCGAGCCAAGACCACTTTGGTGATGACGGACACGTGGCCTTCGGCACCGAGTCAGGGTTTCCTAAATTTCCCATTTTAAAATATTTAGGTGGCGACTCTGTAATCTAGCAAAGCAGTCCATGTTTGGCGTTACTTTTCAAAAAAATATGTTTTTCTTCAAAACGATTTGCCGGATTTGGACTCTTTGGTTCAGATTTAGAACCGACACAAATTGAGTCCGAACTGTAACCCGTGAGTCCCCTCGCGGCTTGTTACAGTTTCTGGCGACTCTGCTGGGGAGTTTAGAGAGCTTGACTCGAACTCGTGATATCCTGTTTTGACTACACTTATGTGTTTCTTTGCATTGCATGTGCATTGGTGCGCCTAGGACACAGTGTTTGCCATCTGCTATTCTGGCGGTTTCTTTGGAGGCTTGTCTTGTCAAGGCATGACCATAAGGCTTACTGGGTTGCGGCTCGCCAAGATGGGAACACAAACCCCGGTTTTACTGGGCACCCTTCGACCATTCGACCTAGTGCATATCGAAATCGTAGTGACCATTCCAAACTAGGACGTGTCGCCACCCGATTTTAGGTTGTTTGAAACCGCTGTGTGCGTAGTAAAACCCTAGCTCCTGACAAAATAGGACAGGGAAACCCTACCCCAACATAGGGGTGTATTGGCTTTCTTTTACTTGTTATGTGCTTTTAGAGTGTATCTCTACAGGAACACACATATCAGTTTGCAAGATTTAGGCATCCGGCCCGAGGGCACCGGTATCAGTGTTGTTGAGAATTAGCTGTGTCTGCGGGTATCAGTTCAGTTTTGAATAGCGATTCTGGGGAACAGTGATCAGTGGTAGAGTGCAGTTGATCGGCTACACCCATGTTTAATCTGTTTGGGGCTGAAATGCTGCTTGTTTTTCGTTTCAGTTCAGAGATTCAGAGAGTTGATCCAGAACAGGTAGTGTCTTCTCCTTGCTGAGACAGGACTGAACATGACGCAGAACTCAGAAGAGATTGTGGTCATGACGGCCGCGTTGAGTCAGGGAACCACCCTCTGAGATGAGACTCGTTGATATGCCGCATCCGCCAGTGCTTTGCCGCACATCCAATTTGGACTCCTCAACTATATCAGGCTTGCGAACCTACTACATTTGAACTAATGGGAATGATAGGTGATCTTCAAAGGTCCGTGGCGGATCTCGCCTATGGGATGTCTGTTTCGCCACCAGCTGCACCATATGCCGGAGGCTTTATACCCCAAGAGCCCCTACCATCGACGAATTGTAATTGAACTCAGCCAACTGGAGATGGCCTCCAACTATGGCAACGACGCAGCAAACCAAGTTCTAGACCAGGCTGAGGCCAGAGACAAAGGTAAAATGAAGGCAGATGCCGACCCTATCGAACAATTGCTGTGGGCAGTAGAGGCTTTGAAAGCCGGGGGAATGAACAAGCAACAAATATCCGCAGTTACGACAAAAGCTGTGGAGGATGCTTTCCCTACTCACTTTGAGGGCGCTTCGATCAATCGAGAATCGGATAGGCCCGTCATGCCGTGCCAGTTCCTCGCTCCGGCCTTGCATCCGGAAAGGATCAGAAACCCAAGGCCGCACCCCCCGATCCGTTCGCTAGTACATCTAGCAAGAGTGCTCAGGCCCCAAAATACCTGCCCCGGGGGCGCAGGGTCTTCCATGCTCTCTACATGCCATTGTCCAAGGCGCTTCAGATTCTTGCTGAGAAGGGACACCTTAAACCTCTGGAGCCTCGGCCTCTCCCAAAGAATCTCCCCGCCACGCATGATGCTTCCTCAGATCGCGTACCATCAAGAATCGCCATGCCATCGATAATTGCTTCCGCCTCCGTCATGAGGTACAAGGCTTGATTGCCATCGAGGTTATCCTCCCGCCCACCTTAGCGAAGTCCGTCACCACTCAGTTGTTGGATTTCGAGGACACAGATACTGCAAGTATGTAATCGGAAGGTGAACCGCCTGCGGGCAGTGTCTGGTACATTTTTGGATGTGGCGTTTGGCACGCATTTTTGAGCACCTGCCAATGCTAATTTTGTAAATCGACTTGGGTGTCGAGTCTTTTTTTGTTTTGTTTTTGAGTCTTTTTGCTTCTGATGAGTCGTCTTCTTTGTCAGAACAAGTCAGTCCCTTTTGTATAGTATACCAGGTGATTTCGGGGTTGTTGCCTCAAACACCGTTTTGTCTTCCAAATAGTTGTTTTTGCTTTTTGAGTTTGTTTCTGCCGAGGAGCCAGTTATGCCAAAAAATCTAAATGAAACAGCTGCAGCTATCATGGGCTGAATTTGTTGCTATTCGAGCCAGCCGTGCCAGAGAATTTGGATGGAACGACAGTGCATTTCGCCTACACTCTTGTGCCCTAAACATCGTCACAATGACCTAAGCTTTTCAGAAAAACCTTTTTCAAACACTGCAGTGATAAAAACAAAGAGGAAGGAATTTCTCGGGTTTTTGTAAATTTTTGATCATCTTGAGAGAAAGAGAGGCCTGCTAAGCCCTTAATGAATGAAATCATGCTTGTCAGCGTGAGCACTGAGAAGGATCCTGGTTTGATCCAGACTGGTTCCACACTATCTTCAACACGAGCAATTTGTCGCTTTCTTAAAAACTTTCAAAAACAAAATATTTTGCGCAAGTCTCGCGAAGACCTGTGTAGAACCGCTCTTGAGATGGTGCAGCCCAGGATCGCTCTCGGTCTCAAGTTTCGATTTATCTGTTACAAATTGGACCCGTTCAAAACATTCAGTGCCATGAAGCGCCTGTGTGGCCAGATTTGAAGTAGCCCTCGAACAAGAGGCACTGAAGTCAGATCAAGAGGATCAGACGTTGTCGAAAGAAGCTTGCAAAGCTAGATCAAAGGCACCCCTCGAACTAGGGGCAAAAAAAATATCCGATGTGCTCGAAGAGCCAAAGGTGGATTTTTCTGCAAATCAATACAACAGTCACTCTCTTGGATACAGAGGGCTTCAATCTCAAAACCATTTGGCATGGGCTCGCTACACTTTTACCCTTTGAGAGGCTCGCTGGGCCGAAAACCCGAAAGGGCGGCCCAGGCAAAAGTTAGAGCAAAGAAAAAGAAAGCAAAAGAAAAAAATACAAAATACAAGAAAGAAAAATACAAAAAAATGCAAAAAAAAGAGAAAAAGAAAAGAAAAGAAAAATGCAAAAGAGAAAAAAAAAGAAGAAAAGAAAAACAAAGCTCGCAAGGTCGAAAACCTGCAACAGACGCCTTGGCAAAAATTAGAGCCTAAACAGTGAAGGTTAAAATACCCGAGTGTACCTTAACCGGAACTACGTAAGGCTTGATTCCCATGTTTGGGATACGTAGGCAACTTCATCCTGAAGTCCAGCCCCCAACGCTTCCATAGCGTCTCAGTCCATGTCATGGTTTTGATCACTTTTGCCTCCTTCAAATCCAAGATCTCGGTTGCAGCAACCTAGGGCTACGTGATCAGTTTTCTCTTGAAATCCAATCACCAACACCTTCCAGGTGACTGTGTCCATATATTGATTCAAACCGTTTTCGCCTCCTCCACGCCCGAGGGTCCGATCGTCATCAACGAGGACTGGCTTACAAAATGCCGCGGCATCATCCAAACAAAGGGCAACTTTCCGTCGCCATCCATTGCCATAAGTTGCCCTGAGTTACCGTCCAAACCAGGGGCAACTTTCCGTTGCTTTATCCCCCTTTAAGCTAGGGGCAATTTTCCATTGCCCCCGATCCGAGGTTACATATCTCGAGGGTAAGTTCCGCGCTCGTTGAGCGTTGATTATGTGCAAAAATAGTTTTTGAAAATTTTCACTGAGGTTGACTCATTTTCTCGAAAACTATTTCATTTTCAAAAAAAATTGGACCATGTTTGGACCCAAAAAGGAGAATTTTCAGTGCTCACAGCCTGATTCGCATGATTTTCAAATCAAAAATTGAATAAGTGTGCTCATCCAACTCTCATCTTTGATCAAAACCGTTTTAGAAAAAAAAAAAAAAAAAATGGTCAAAATGACGAACTAGGGGCACGATTGAGTCAGGTCCTCTGTCTTCCCCCCGTTAATATGCTTGCCAATAGGGCGCTCTATCCGCCAGAAGGAATAGCCGTGAGCTAACAGTGTTAGGCGTGAACCCGCGACTTCCTATTCATCCGTCAATCACCCCGGGGAGGGATGAAAAATGAGAGAATAAAGAATAGAGAGGAGTAAGTTGAGAGAAAAGTGAGAAAAGAGTTTTGAGAGAAAAACCGAGCCTGAGGGTCGAGTGATGTGAGTATCACAAATCAGAAAGGGTGGGAAATAATACCCGGAGGATTTGGCTCCTCGAGATTTGAGGTCTTTTTTGTAAACATGTCCGTGTGTCGTGTCTTTTGATTTGTTGGTCTCAATTTTGGCTTTGAGTCTTTTCCAAGTGTGTCTCGTTGTGTTAGGTCGTGTGCCTTTTGTTTCTTTGTTTGAGTCTGTCTCGCCGTGTTCTGTGTTAGGCTCGATACCCCGGTTGAAAACCCATCCTCTTCCAAAAGGTAATCGCTTGTGCTCAGAATGCTGTGCCATTCTCTACATTCGTGCAAAGTAAGAGAAGGAAAGGAAAAATTTGGGACATCCGAGTGTGTTTCAACTGCAACCGTGTCAGCTTTGTGATCCGTCTCGTCAGATTGGGGCTATTTGTTCGTAGTTTGTCAGGTGCGTAATGAAGCAAATCTTTGTGTTATGAGCTATATGCGCATCAATCCTCAGCAGATTAGTCCCGGCAGAGTATGGGTCGTGTGTTCAGATTGAGCAGGATTTGTATGAGCTGCTTTGTTTAGTCGGTTGGTTATCGATTAATGCAGTCACGAGTGCTCGGTTTCAAACAATGATCAATATCATTTAGATTTGAGGTGTAATATGACGCCATGCGGTGCAAAGTATGAAATGTGCAGATATAACATTCTTTTTCATATAAAACTTTGTTCCATTTCATAATCTTATCAAGTACATAAGTTTTAAGAAAAGCAAAATCATGCGGCAAAGACATAGTACTCTATCTACCAAAAGAGAAAGGTACAAGAAAAGAAAATGAAAGAAAAACAGCCAGGTCTCAGAATCATCATCAATGGCCTCGCCGGGATCCGCCTCGCCTCTTCCCGCGTAAGCACAGGAGCATCACTGGAAGTGTCACTGTCTGAGCCCGAGCCCGAGCTGCCCCCGGCCTCCTCCTCAGAGGCCTCCGCCTTCGACTCGCCATCCTCGTGAAGCTCGCTGCTCCCCACATGGCCACGCCCTCCTCTGGTGCGGGGGAATATCCTGCCATCCTGAGTAGAAATGGGAGGTCCAGATGGAGCGCCGCCACCCACGAGAGGAATCGGGAAGGGAGACTGAAAAGTACAAAAGGCAAATACATCAGTATACATGAAACAAGGCTGCGTAATGCAGTCTGATGTTTGAATGCCATGAGCAGTTTATCGCTGCGTAATGCATGTATGAATACTGAGTGTAAGTGCCGTGGCGCTTTATCGCTGCGTAATGCAGCAGGCGAGTACAGTACATTAATGCCGTGAGCAGTTTATCAGTGCAGAATGCAGTGTATGAATACAGTGTGCCAAGTGCCGTGAACAGTTTATCAGATGTTGTGTCGTGCATCAGATTATGCGAAGCAGTTTGTATATAGTTTGGAACTATGTCAGAGAAAACATACCGGAAGACCGTAGAAGGCTAGGAACTCAAAGGTCCGCTGCAACATCCCCGCCATGGAGGCATTCAGCTCCAATGACTGCCGGGTGTACTCAGAGGAAGCCTGCAAAAGTATTAGATACATCAATATTCTGTGGAATATCGAATGAACTGAATTGAAATGACAATGCAAGATGCAGAAATGCAGTAATACATACCGGAGGCAAGTCAGGAATGCCAGCAAACTCATGACCAAATAGGGAGGAGCAAAGGATCTGGTAGGTCTCCCCACTCGCCTCAGATGTCATGGTAGGCAGAGCGGGCAGCCCGTCTCTCGTCCCTCTCAGACTCCTCCCGCCACGAGCTCGAGCTCTGGACGATCCCGCCTACTCCCACCTTCGCCCTAGCCGGCGCCGCAGTCTCTCTGCTCACTGGGAGCCCCGCCAGAGGCCGCATAAGGAAGGTCCGACGATTTCGAGTAATCGCCTCGCCTCGGCCGTCGCCTCCCACCGATGGTGTAGTCCGCCATCTGCCACCGTGAAACGCTTCGTGTCCCTCATATGCTCGGGAGGATGCACCGACTATCTGCCAGTAACCCCGAGGTCCGACGCAGAAGCGCCACCCAGCACGAAGCCCGCTGCATCGGGCCCTCTAGCAAAATCCGAACGCGAGGTCTCGATCGCGCGAACCGATCCCGCACTATCGCCGCAGAGGAGCCCATGGCTGCCAGGTGATCTGAAATTGAAATACAGTTTATTGCCTACTGGTATTGCAAATATACAGTGGAAAAGTGAAGCTTAAATGAATTGCAAGTAAAACATACCTCGGTGGGGGTGATGGTGTCGAAATAGCGGGGGAAAAAGCTAAAAGTCTTCCGTGGCCGCCGTGCGCACCTCCCATCATAGCGGCGCGAGAAGGGAATGACCAATGAGTCTCTGCTCCCAAGACTGCTCCTGGGAAAGTAGGCGTAAACCCACAACTGCAAGACAGATGTCAGAACATTTATCAGAAAAAGCAGAATACAGAGTAAAGCAGAAATAGCAGAGCCGTGTGTTGTGCAGTGTATTGAGCAGAGTGTACAGTGTGAACAGTGTACAGTCAGTGTAAAGCAGGAGTATGTGTGTGCCGTGTGTACAGTATACAGTAAGTGTAAAGCAGACTACAGTGTGTGCAGTGTGCAGAGTACAGAAAGTACAGAACAGAAATGTAAAGCAGAGGAGAAGACGTACCTCCCAAGCTCGCCAGTAGCCTCCGAGCAACTGCCCGCTGCCACGGGAGACCGAGCTCATGTACCCGTAAAGAGTGGCCAGAGCCGCGCCACCCCAGTCATAGCGCAAGATGTCCCGGACGTCCACCAGTGCGCTGAGTAGGCAGAAGCACCTGTTCGCCTTGCGGTTAAGAGGGTCGCCCCTAGCAAGAACATCGAAGCCGCCAAGATATCGCTTCACGCCTCGGTCATCGGAGTCGCGTCAACAAGAAGAGGTCGCACCGAATCGCACTCGAACCAGAGTAGCGATTTAAACCTCGACGGCAAGAGGCGGAGCCGCGCCAAGTAAATGGATCTGGGCGGCGGTCCACTCATCCATGTCGGTGTCAAAGGGGATCGGATCACCCCCTACCCCGATGCCGGTGAGCACCGAGAAATCGTAAGGGGTCATCGTCATGTCCCCCGCCGCGATAGGTGAAATGAATCGGTGGTGTCCCACCACCTCTGCCCAGCGACTAAAGAGGCTGCAGCAAGAAGTCGGGTCGACCCTGCAAAAGGAACCGAAGCCCGCCTCATCCACGATGCGTCGAACCGCCTCGGGAAGCTCCAAGTACCAATCTCGAGCCGCAACATTCCCATACCCGCGGATGGTATGGGAATCTCCCTGTTTACAAACAAATGGTTGCAAAGCAATATGAAATGTACAGTTCTGAAGAAACATGTTAAAGTCGATGCAAATCTAGCATGCGTGCAATGTTTTTTTAGATCCAAATAGATACCAGGTTTCAGTGTACTGCGGTGGACTACGGCCTGTGATGTGTCAGTGTGTTTGTGAGGGTCAGCATACAGATATGGTACATGTGTGCACATTTTTCAGATTCAAGCAGATATCGGGTTATAGTGTGCCAGTAGGTGAACTACAACGTATGATGCGTCAGCGTGCTTTGTGTGGTTCAGTTTAAATACGGCATACAATATGTTTTCAGATTCAAATAAGTACCGGGTATCGGTGAGTTTGCAGTGAAATACGGTGTGCCGTGTATATGGGTGATTAAGGCTAGTGCAGTGTGTGTGCACGTGTTGGTCCTAAAAGAGATATCAGTTGTGAGTTTGTCTACGATCAACTACAGTATGGTATATCAGAGCTAAGCAATTAAAGGTTGTAATCAGCTACGGCAGTTGACAGTGTACAGTTCTACATCGCAGAAAGTAAAATAGAGAAAAAATGTTACCTCGGAAGCACCGAAGGATAGGTGAGAGGTCGGCTCGCGTAGAAGAAGCTTTGGGTCCAGCGCTCGATCGAAGCCGCGGAAATGGCGAAGACCATCCGGAAGTAGAACATGGATCGCCGGGCGGTAGGTCGCCGGATCGAAGGGACGCTCGCTCAATGGGAGGAGCTCGACCCCGGGATCCATCTCGTGATCCGGGGGAGTCCCGACATGTGGAATGTCGTCAGCCATGGCAATGGTAGTGAGAAAATGGCCAGAAAAGCCGGAATATGAAAAGTCAACCGAGAAGGTCAACCCCGAGAGGGCCGAAAATGGCCGGAAAAGCCGGAAGGTGAAAAGGCACGGAAAGGAAGATGAAATCGAGGGGAACAAGTCCCGAAAAAGTGGAAATAGCAAAAGAGGCGCCGAAACAAAGTTTTGTTCGGTTCAAAATGTCCAAACGCGTGAACCGCGAATCGGACGATTTAAAATGGCGCGAAAGCTCGAAGAAATGAGCGAATGAGGAGGAAAAGAGGCTCTAGAAAGAAAGGGCAAGAGTTTTCGGCGGTATAGAAGTGAAGAAATAGGGTTTCAAGCCCTATTTTAAAAGACCCGAAGCAAAATGGCAAAACTGCCCCCGATCAGACATTTTTGGCCGGTCGGCACTATTTTGTGCCGGTCGGCACAATATTGTGCCGGTGGGACTTTTCTGCAGCCGGTGGCCAGCCGGTGGCCTTCTAATCCAGCCGGTGGTGTTCCCAAGGCCTTGTTTAGGCAAAATGAGTAGTTGTTGGTCTTCATAGCACAAGAAAGTGCAAGAAAATGCACCCCCGATGCTCAACCGGCCTCCGTTTTGACTTCGGACCGTGTCTATTGTGCGTAACACTCAAATTCAAGCAAAGATTGTATCCTTTTGTCTTTTATAAGATTCAAAAGTTGCCCCGTGTGCGTTGCATGCATCCATCCTTTTGTCTAGTGCATCGCGTCGTGCCGTCTTGCACGTCCCTTGTGACCTGCACTGTCTTGCATTTTTCGTGTGGCATGCGTGTCACACTTGCACTATTTTCCATCAAATGAGGCATGTGTGCCTCATTTTGCATTTCATTGCATCTCGAGGTACGTGTGCCTCGTTTTGCATTTCATTTTCCATTCAATGAGGTATGCGTGCCTCATTTTGCATTTCATTGCATCTCGAGGTACGTGTGCCTCGTTTTGCACTCCATTTCTCATTTGCATTGGCATACGCATCCCATGTGCGTTACCTCATTGTTCCCCATGGTTTGACGAGACCTTAAACACGTACGGTCTAGGAGACCTTAAATCCTTGGAGGGTGCGAAACCTTCACCATATGTGCGCGGTCTAGGAGACCTTAAATCCTCGGGAGGTGCAAAACCTTCGGTGCATTAAGGTGTGCACCTCATCGCATTTGGCATGCATCATATCGCACTGTCTTGTGCACTCGCGTTGTCTAACGCATCGCGCTATTTTGCGCATCGCGCCGTTTGGCACAACCTCATTGCACTTGCATTGTTCTGTATCTCCTTTGAGGCACGCGTACCTCATTGCACTCCATTTTCCATCTTTTTAGACACGCACGTCTCATTTGCCCCATTTGCATCCGCATGCGTGCCTCATTTACATTGGCATGCACGTCCCATGTGCGTTGCCTTTCCCCCCCCTCTCGGGTACTACGCTGAGAGGCTTCTTTTTGCTTTTGTTTTCCCTCTCTCGCGTGTACTATGCTGAGGGGTTTCTTTTTGTTTTTACTCTCTCGCGTGTACTACGCTGAGAGGTTTCCTTTTGTTTTTTCTCTCTCGCGTGTACTACGCTGAGAGGTTTCCTTTTGTTTTCCCTCTCTTGCGTGTACTACGCTGAGAGGCCTTTTTGTTTTCCCTCTCTCGCGTGTACTATGCTGAGAGGCCTTTTTGTCTTCCCCCTCTCACGTGTACTACACTGAGAGGTTTTTTTTTTGCCTTTTTTTTCCTCTCCTGCGTGCGATACGCAGAGAGACGTTGTGTTTGAGCCTCCGAGTGTTCTCGGTAGTCGCTTCTGGCCTTCTCCGCGTAGACGCCGTGACATGAGATGTAGTTTGGTTCGAGTTTACTCATTTTCATCGTATTCACTTAAAGTGTTGTGTACTCGTTGCCCCCGGGTCTGGTGAGACCTTAAACACGCACGGTCTAGGAGACCTTAAATCCTCGGGAGGTGCAAGACCTTCGGTGCATTAAGGTGTGCACCTCATCGCATTTGGCATGCATTGTATCGCACTTTCTTGTGCACTTGCGTTGTCTAACGCATCGCGCTATTTTGCGCATCTCATCGCGTTTGGCATGCATCGCATCGCGCTATCTTGCGCATCGCACTATCTTGTGCATCACGTCTCAGTCGCGCTATCTTGCGCACCCCAATCGCGTTGTTTCGCACATCTCATCAGTTGCCCCCGGGTCTGGCGAGACCTTAAACACGCACGGTCTAGGAGACCTTAAATCCTCGGGAGGTGCAAGACCTTCGGTGCATTAAGGTGTGCACCTCATCGCATTTGGCATGCATTGTATCGCACTTTCCTGTGCACTTGCGTTGTCTAACGCATCGCGCTATTTTGCGCATCTCATCGCATTTGGCATGCATCGCATTGCGCAATCCTACACATCGTACTGTCTTGTGGACCGCATCTCAATTCTTGCATTGTCATGCATTCGTAAAGCCGCGCGTTGCCGCACATTTCAAAAACAACATGCATTGTCATGCATTACATACGATTTAGGAGACCTTAAATCCTCTGAAGGTGCAATTCCTTCGGTGTTTGTCGTGCCTGAACGACTTTCGTGGTCCGTAAAGCCACCGTCTGCGGTTTATGTGAGTTCCTAGGAGACCAATGGGGACGGTGAAAACTAGAGTTTGAACGGCTTATGCCTAGAACGCAAAGGTTCGAGATTTCCGAGACTAAAGTCTGGTTTAAATACCTAGGGGGTGTACCCTCGGCTTGAAATCTGTATGGAAGCCCCATAGGTTGAGGCGGCATGTTTACGCCTCAATTCTGGATACCGAACCAACCTAGTATATCGCCCTGTTGATAGAATAGGGAAAATCGCAATCGCAGCCATTGCATCATACTGCATTGACATGCATCATTTGTAAATATTGCATATGTCATGCATTTTCAAAAATTCAAAACCGAAAACAAAACAAAAAAACATGCATACGTCATGCATCATCATTGTAGTATAGTGCATATGTCATGCATTTTCTGTAAATATCCATTTCTATGGCATTGTAGTTGTATGCATTCACTGCATCATCTTCCATCTATGGCTTGCGCCTTTCCTTGTTGACCTTGGTCTGGTATGTGCCCTTACTTTTCACGTCAGAGCATGGTTCATGTGCATCGCGCCTATTCCTTGATGAACTTGGTTTGAGGTTGCGGCACCTTTTCTGTGTTAGACATGGCTTGTATGTGTGCATGCCTTTCCTAAGCGAGATACGGTTTGGCCCGCGCGCCATAATCGCATATTGCATTGTAGTGTAGTCGTTGCATCCAGCATTAGGATCATTGTTCTTTCCTCAGCGGGTCGTCACCCCACTTATGTCAATCCACCCAATACTTGTCCTTGCGTCCGTCTACATCACTCATAGTTCAGACATCGTTCTATGGTAGACGGACTCGTTACTTCCATCAACCTACTTGACATTTGTGTGGTTTCGAACTGCTCATGATTGAATCATGATTCAATTACTTTGCATGTAGTTTGCATTGTTTCAATTGCATTGCATTATCATTTGCATTATTCATACACCATCTTGTATATATTGCATATCATTTTGCATTTCGCCTTGCCATGCATATTGCTAACGATATTGTACCAGTTAAGTTTGCTTTCTTTGCAGGCACGATATTGCATGTACGGCTCATTTGAGGTCGGTGCAACCGGACGAGCTGCACAGGTATTGTATCCTCCGTGTGAGACGTTTTGAGAATTACATAATTCTCTTACATCCTTTCTGCATTGTAGTGTAGATTGGCATATGCTAGCTTATAACTGTTGCTTGCGTGCTTCATTACAGCTTTCTTTGCATGATCATAAGTTATGCTTGGCTTCTTGCATCGTCTTGCATTTTGCCCCTGCCTGCGGGCGCATACCTTTTTTTTTTCTTGCATGTTTGTCCAAGTCTTTGGCCTTGTCAAAAACGGGTCGTCTCTGGACTTTGACATTCACTCCCGTCATTGTTATGACTTTCGAGTTCTGTCAAAGAGGGGCAACTGTAGACACCCCATTTTTGACCGTCCTCAAGACTTGGACGTCACCGCTTGAACACTCGGTGATTATCCATGTTTGTGTTTGTTTGGAGTTCCCAGAGTTCTGCCACGCCCGCCTCAGACCTCCGAACTTGACCGTTTTGTGTCTGGTTTTGCACCAAACACTTGTGTTTTGCCTTGGAGGGGCAGGGAATGCCTTCTCAGGCATCCCCACACACCACCGGCAGTGGCTAGAGGCCACCGGCTGGTTGTTGTTTCCATCGGCACTATATTGTGCCGGTCGGCACTCCTTTTGGCAAAATTACCATTTTGCCCTGGCGATCACTTTAAAGCTGTTTTTGGAGATATTTTCAGACAGCTTTCTTGCACTTGTTTCCCCTCCATACACGTGTATGGAGGGATGAGCCTTTGTTTTGGCTTAGCTTGTAAGCTTTGTTGCATATAAGAGAACCCTTCTTCTCTTGGCTCAAAAGGTTAGAAGATTGGAGAGTTAGACATTTTAGGAGAGGGAGAAGCTCTGGTTTTAGGTTAGGTTTTGTGTATCTATCCTATCTCTCTCTTTCTCTCTTGTTTTGTACACTAGGTGTTTGTGACTTACTATTGCTCACCAACACCTAGTGTTTCACCTTCCTCTTGGGACTGAGGTGCTAAGGGCTTGTTCTTGAAGTTTTTGACTGGTTTGAAGCTTAAAGAGGCATCAAGGTCACCATTGTTGGAGTTGATCATCAAGGGTAAGAAACTACCCCTTTTTACCCCATTTTTGCACTCCATTTTTGCCTAGTTTAAAACAGTTTTTGTGCTTATCCTATAACACATAAAAGTTCTTTTTTTTAAGCCTCTTTATTGTTTATTAAGAGTGCTTGGTGGTTTGGGTAAGTTTGGCCCCTCTTAGGCCTTGAAAGGCCTCATTTTTGTGCTATTTTGTTGAGATCCGAGACCTTGGTGCTTGGGCCTCTTCACCACTAAAATCTTGAGGGATTTCAGTGGTGAAGATGGTGCCTTGAGGTCCCAAGAAGGAGAGGGCCACCCCCTCTCCTTGATGTCCTTGAAAAGGGCAAGTTTTGGCCTCTTGAGGAAGCCTATGCTTGAGTGTGTGTTGAGCATGTTTGGACTGTTTTTCATGCTTATATTGCCATGATATAACATGATTTTAAGCTGGTTTTGATATATCTTGCATGCTTTGCGTACCTATCATGCAATGCCTTGTTGGTCCCTTAACATGCCTAGGTTGTATGCCTTTATTTCTAGCATGTTTTAGGCTTAGATTCATGAAGCTTGTATGCTTATTTTGCCATGTATGAGGTCTGTCCATGCTTGTTTTGGTCGACCATGACTTATATTTCATAGCCTCTTTGTATTTGGCTTGTTGGCCTTAAGAGCATGAATGTGTAGCATGCCTTTGTTTGCATCTTTTCAATGGTTTGGAACCATTTAGCATGTCATTTTAGACCCTTTGGTGTGCTCGTATGCTTACCTTAGTTGCCTCTTTAATGCTTTGAAAGCATGTGTTGCATGCTCCATGTTTTGGCTTTAATGCATGCCTTTGATTTCAAGCCTCTTAGATGCCATCTAAGTAGCCATTTGGCTTTGTTTTAACATGCTAAAAACCTATTTTTAGTTGTTTAATGCATGCCATATTTGTTTTGTATAAGTATAGTTCAATGCCCCATTGACTTGCTTTGAATGTTGGACCTATGTGTGCATGCTTTGTGTACTTTGTTGCTTGGTTTGGCACCATGTTTAGCATGATTTTCAGAGCTTTATATGCATGCTAGTAGTCCATTGTTGTACCCCTTTAAGTGTGCTTAAGGGTTGTTTGTTATGCTCAAGTGTTGGTGCCTTAACTTGTGCATGTGTGCATGTGTGTTTGGCCCTCATGACTTAGCATCTTGGCCATTGGTTTTAGGCCTATTTGGAGCCTTAATCCATGTTTAAGTCCACCCCATTGACTAGTTTGCATGCTTGTTTTGTATGTGTGTTTTCATGCTAGCATCCTTGCGTATTGCCATGTTGCATGCCTAGGTAACATGCTTAGGGCTTCATTGCATTGACATGCATGCTAAGCCTCTTGAAGTGAGTGTGATAGAGGTTTAGCACCCTTGTTTGTTTGTTTGCATTACGTGCATTTGAAATCAAAATTGCACTCTTGGTTCTTTGGGCCATCATGCATTGACATGCGTGATTGGTGGTCCGAGAACCGAGGCACATTTTCCTTGAGTCAAAAAACATGATAAGGAGTGTTAGGTGCATACATGCTTTGAATTACATTGCCATGCAAGTTGTGTCCTCTGCTGCTGTGAGTTGTAGGTTCTGCAGGCATTTAGTGCCGACCAAGACATATTTAGTGCCGACCGGCGATCTTGGCACCGATGGATGAATCGGTTTGCGTGGCCACATCCTTCAGCCGGTGGTGTTCTACCCCAGCCGGTGGTGATCTCCAGTGCCCAAGGAAATATTGCTGAAGTTTTGGCAGTCTTCAGAGGAGGAAAGTAGGGAAAACAGAGGCAATCATGCATGGCAGTGCAATTCTGAGCGGAATCCGAGTGTGCATGCATTGGGCCCTCGCCCCGAGGCGGTTTACTGTTTTTCTTAGATTAATTATTTGTTAATTAATTTAGTGAATTTGTAATATTTAATTAGCTTGCGTAGTTAATTATTTGTATTATTCTATTCGGTCCCTCCGTGTGAGGGCGTAATTGTAATAAGTGTGGGTGAGTGGTGTGTATGTCTTCCAACCCCCATTTCTTTCTCCCTTTTATTTACCTGCTTATGATGGTAGACTAGGGCATTTTTAAGATTGGCATACCTTATGTTACGCATGCGTGCATTCATGCATTTGTTTACATGTATCGGGCTCGGCACATCATGCAAACTGCATCGTACTTTCAATTCCAAATTGAATACGTGGTAGTTGCTGCATTTCATGTGCCATGCTTAGGGTAGCCGAGCCTGTCTAGATTACATCCCTATATGCGATGCATTAGCCACTTAACATGAACTAGGTCACACATGTTTGCTAACTAGTTTCTTGTTTTGGCAAGGAGTACGATGTAAGTATTTACGCTTTAGCATACCACATGCGTGTGAGTGTTGCCATGATAGCATGCTTGCCATGCGGCTAAATGCTTATATGAGATAAACTGTTTGAATGCCTGTGGGTGGAGGTTGGATTGCTTGAGTTGGAATAACTCGTTGAAATCCGTATTTTAGCCTACTTGCGAGTAGCAATGTCAAATTGTTTTCAAAACAAACGGATATGCAATGTTTGTTTCCAAATTAGGCGATCTAGTCTATACTTGTTTGCTGTGCGCATAACGTAGTAATTCTAGGCTAATAACCGGAATAAGAACACATAATGTTTTCAAAATCGGATATCACGGTTAGTAGAGGCTTTCTTGAAAGCGAAGTGCTCATAGCTGACCTTCCCCGATCGTACCCAAGCTCCTGAGCCAAGACCACTTTGGTGATGACGGACATGTGGCCTTCGGCATCGAGTCAGGGTTTCTTAAATTTCCCATTTTAAAATATTTAGGTGGCGACTCTGTAATCTGGCAAAGCAGTCCATGTTTGGCGCTACTTTTCAAAAAAATCTATTTTTCTTCAAAACAATTTGCCGGATTTGGACTCTTTGGTTCAGATTTAGAACCGACACAAATTGAGTCCGAACTGTAACCCGTGAGTCCCCTCGCGGCTTGTTACACTAACAAAGGCTAATTCAATTTATAATTAACAGAGGTAAAAACAATATTTATACATCAAAAAAATATTTCACAATTTATTAACTAAACACTATTTAACAACTTAAATCTATAATCTATAAACTGCACCAAATAGATTAATAACTTTTAATTAAAACTATAATTTATAATCTGTCAAAGTTATAATTTATAACCTATTTTAACAATTGCACCCAGCACCTCCAAGGACTCATGGTGTAATTTATCCAAAATAAACTTGTTGATTTTTATGAGAACGGTTGTGGGGCCACAATGAAACCAACTAATGTCCAAGAAGAAGTAATGAACTGGAGAGTGCTCTGAACCGACTCCATCCTTCCCATTCCTTTATTTCCTCTTCTGATTCTGAATTCCCAAACTGAAGAGAGAGAGAGAGAGAGAGAGAGAGATGGAAGATGAAATGGTAAACACACTGTTAGCTAGATCATATGCCATGGATAGAGGAGATGGACCTCACAGCTATGCCAAGAACTCCTACTATCATGCCTGTATTTTCTTTTCTTTTCCTTTCTTTCTTTTCTTTTACATTATTTTGGTCCATGAGGCAGATTAGAAACAATTTCATAGAAAAATAGATGTACACAGAACAGATTCACGAAGACCCTTGTGAAGCTTGTATCGATATCCACTTCAACCTTCAGTTCAAAGTAATATTTGCTCCACACAAAAACTTCTCCCCCGAATGACGTGGCACACTCCAAACCAAAAAAAGACTCACGCGTGTTTCTCAGCCCAAAGTCCCAGTCTCTCTCGTTCGAGTGATTATTGTTGGAATTTTAATAAAATTAAAATTAATTATTTTATTTAATTTGTTTGACTGTAACAATATTAGTTATGATTTTAATCATTTTAGTTACATGAGTTTTATTAGATATTATTGTAATATTTATGTCATGTTTAATACATATATTAATAGGCTTTTAATTCCTTCATTTATATATGTGGACTTATTTGAGTTATGTAGATAAAAGAAAAAAAGGGTGAGGGTTTTTTGTAGAGAAAATGAAAAAAAGAAAAAGAAAAAGAAAGAGAGATAATTTAAGAGAAGAAAATGTGATTTCACAAATGAGAGTTTCTAGAGAGAGTGCTCTATATTATTGTATATTTTATATGAGTGTTGCTAAATGACCCTACCTGTTTACTTTGGACCCTCCACTTTTTTGAAACCCTACTCACATAATTGAAACCCTCTCATCTTCTCTTTGAACACCTACCTTAATACCAAATATACCATTGCATTTGGACCCCCAACTCTTCTTTTCCATTCCACCACCGACAGCGCTGCTCCGACGATCCCACTTCTAGCGACCCCCACGTCTTTCCTCCTTTCTCTTTCTCTTCTTTCTTCTTCTTCTTCTTCTTCTTCTTCCCTCCCTCCTCTTCCGTTTCTCTCTAGTCCGCACCCTTGTCACTTTGCATGTGCCTATTGCGCAACCTCCTAACCTATTCCACTCTCTCTACACTCCGATCATTATCACCAACAACGATTCAGTTGATGTTTCATCGAAGATCGACAATCCTAGCCTCACAGCCATGTCCAAAGATCGAGTTTACTCAGACGTTAATGTTCTTCAACCTAGTGAGTATTGGGATTACGAATCGCTCACTGTTCAATGGTTGTAAATTCGAACCAAAAAACCCTAATCTTCTTCTGGTTTGCTTTCTGTTTCTTCTTTTTCTATTTTTTATTAGGTTTTTACTGTAACTAATGATTAGAATAATTGAACTATTGATCATTTTGGATTGATTATCATGTAATTTGTAGGAAATATATATATATATATATAATAGTAACAGCAGCAACGGAGGAGTGGAAATATGAAGTTCCATTTTTTCTTCACTGTTCCATTTTATTTGGGTGAAGGTCGCCGGAGGTGATGGAAAATTATGGTTAAAAAGTTAGGGATGAGAGTAAAAATAGAATTTCATATTTGGACAAAATTGGAATTAAAAAAAAAAAAGATATAGGGATCCAAAGAAGAAAGGAAGGTGCTAACAGCAACCCTCTTTTATATTGATATTTGGACAATTTTGATTCGTGCCATGATTCAAGCTTCTTAGTGATTGTGAACACTAAATGAGGGATGTTGTGAGCAATATGAGTTTTATCTTGGAACTGCTTCACTCCAATTGTACCTTTACGAGGGAGGAAAAGAAATTTTAAAACAGTGACAACACAATTCTCAAAATCTACCAACAATGTTTCTTTATTTTGTCTTTTAATCTCTATATATTATTATTGCTTATTGTCATTGTTATTATTATAATTCATGCTAATTATCTTGTTTATTATATTGGTAGATCAACAATTATTCAGTAATTTCGAAATACGATCACGTAGTGTTTCATGGCAATGTAATTGGTGGAGAAGTTGAAGAAGAGAGAAAGAGAAGTTGTTAACGGTGATGAGAGAGTATGGGAATGAGCACCACAACTTAGTAAGGAAAAGAAAGGAAAAGAATGGGTGAAGTGAAGGGTGGACATGAGTATTGGGTTGTGGTTTGGAGGCGTGAGCAGGTAAGTGCCGTAGTGGGAATGACAACGATAAGGAATAGGGTAGCGGCGCTGGCGAAATGTGGTGGTGGTGAAGAGGGAGGCATGGATGAGGTAATGGAGTGTATTGCATTGTGTTATGGAAATTGGTAGATATGGAGATCTAAATCTTATCTAGTTTGGTTCAAAAAAAAAAATCTTAACCTAGCTTTGGTGGTTAAGGAGTACAGGCATGTGATACTCCGAGAACATTGAATAATTTTCCCATTTCGGGAGTATGGATCCTCTCTTTGACTTATCTCCGATACAAGCTACGAAGAACGGCCCAAATTGGACCATGCACCTGTAAGGAGATTGCCAGCTTAAATTTGTTCATTTAAAAAAGAAAAATGTTGGGACCTTAAATGTTTTATCAATATTTTTATTAAATATCTCATATGAGTGTGAGACTTATACATATGGGTTTCATGTGAATCCTACACCCAGACATTTGGTAAAAATATTGATAAAATATTTGGGCCACGTTTGTTTAGCGGATTAGATTTGATGAGATTGTTAGTTAGAGGATGGTTAGTGAAAAGATTGTTAATGTGAGGATTGTTAGTAAGAGAATTAAGTAAAAGTGTATTTGTTCTGATGATAGTGTAGGAGATAATTAGTGATGTGATTGTTAAATTATTTTTATATAAAATAAATAAAAAAATTATTTCAAGAAGAAATATTATTTTTATATAATAATATTAAAAAAAATTGTTAGTTTTAACTTATCTAAATAATATTTTATTTAGTTTTTTAACTTGTTTGTTTTAATTTCTGTTTATTTAATTTGTTAGTTTATTTAATTTTATGTGTTGCTTCCATCTCTTTGATATTGTGAGCTTAATTTACTTATCTGTTCTTATTTAAAATATTTTATTTAGTTTTTTAACTTGTTTGTTTTAATTCCTGTTTATTTAATTTTATGTGCTGCTTCCGTCTCTTTGGTATCAGAGCATAATTTTTATATAATAATATTTTTAATTTAGTTTTTTTATTTTTATATAATAAAAAATTGTTTACTTCTAAATTATTTTTATATAAAATAAATAAAAAAATTATTTCTATATTAAAAAAATTAAACATTTATTAAAACAAACAAGTGCACTTAGTACAAAAAATATAAATAATAAAAAAGACTTTTATACAAAATAGATTCAATCCACTCATTATTTTTCTAATCCTACTCAAAATTCAACCAAGTTAATCCCCTCCACTAAGGGGGATTACGAAGCCCCTCAGACTATTACTCTCCCTTCCCAAATCATTGCCAAACAAGCTATGAATAAGACCCATAATCATAACAATCTAATCCCTCCTTCCACACCGATAAACAAACACGGCCTTGAAGTCCCTAGTATTATTCTAAAACAAAATATTCAATGCATTCACACTGTATTTCACTCCTTTTTTTTCTCTAAGACATGCACTCTCTCTCTCTCCGTCCCTCTCTCTCACTGACACATGCGCACACTCACACCACTATCTCTCTCGCTCTCTCTCTCTCTCTCACACACACACACACATTTCTAATAAAAAAATGAAAAAATAAAACTATTTTAATCTTTTCATTTTATTTTAATAATATAATATAAAATTTTAATTTTTATAAAATTAATATCATTAAAGATATACCTTTTAAAATTAGATTAATATTAAATATATTTAATAAAAAATGAAAATAAATAAAAAGTAATTACTGTGTTTAGTTATGTTTTCAATTATTATTTTTTAAATATAAAAATTATTTTGATAAAAATAAACACACAAAAATTATATATATTTAAAATTCTCTAAAACAATTTTCATTCCAAAAAAAATCATATAAAAATAATGATTTTTAATTCAGTTTTATTAACGAAACGAGTTTATAATATTTTTTAAATGAAATTAAAAAAATAAAATAAAATAAAACACAAATTCAATCTGTGCATAGGTGCAAATCAAATCTTTGTGTGGTGCAAGTTTAACCTCGCATGGTGCAAGTCTAATCTATAGTGATATTTTTTTAAAATTTATTAATTTTTTTTGTTGGTAATTTTTAGTATATCACTTAAATTATTTTTAATTTAAAAATATATAAATTATTTAAAAATTTTAGGCACATTCTGGTCAATTTCTTTTATGTTTTTATTTCCTTAAAAAAAATTTATAAACTCATTTGGTTAATAAAATTAATTTTTTTTTTTATAATGAAGATATTTTCAGAATTTCAAAAATATATAAATTTTTGTATGTTTATTTTCATCAAATTAATTTTTACATTTAAAAAATAACAATTTGAAAACATAACTAAACATAATAATTAGTTTTTATTTATTTTAAATTTTAATTAAAATATATTTAATGTTAGTCTCATTTTAAAGGTATGATTGACATATTTTCTATGATATTAACTTTATAAAAATTAAAATTTTATATTAAAAGCTATATATATTTTATTAAAATAAAATGAAAAAAATTAAAACAGATTTTTTATTTTTTATTAGAAATGTGAGGTGTGTGGTAAGTGTGTGAGAGAGATCGAGAGAGAGTGGTGTGGGTGTGTGCATAGGGAGGGAGATGAGTGTATGTGTGTCTGTGTGTGTATGTGTATGAGAGAGAGGGAGAGAGAGAGAGAGAGAAACGAATCTAGTGGCAGTGTGAGTTGCGTTTTGAAAATTTTTTTGTTTAAAGGAACAAATCTGAGCCACCCATCTCTCTGTCGGTGACGTGGTCAAATCTAGGTCGTCCCTTAGAGGAAGCACTGGAGACAGTTACTAGAGAGGATCTGAACTCTCATTTCGGGTCATTTCGAGGGTAATTATTCGATGGATGTAGCACAATTCAAGTTGAAAAGAGTGGAAAATAAATAAATAAAGAACCAAATAAAGACCCATGAAATACAACCTCTTTTTGTACTATTTTTTAAAATATATATAATATGGTTGGTGTATTACTTGGATCAACAAAGTGAAACCCTGTCCATGGTTTGGATACCACCACAAGTCTCATTTTGTTGATCCAAATAGTTCTTTGTTGATCTAAATAGTTCATCTTTTCATCTTTTCCGCTGTAGATGTAGTGTAAGACAATTTCTATAACATTAAAAATGAAGGGATAGTATGAATCCTAGTAAGTACTGAACACCAATCACTCAACCTGTAGTATGTGTATTTTTGGCATTTTCGCATTTGTGAGAGGAGGGATTATCTCAATAATCTCTTGCAACATTTTTTGTCATAGTGAAAACCGCAACAACGTAAATCATGTGTGCATGTGATTTATATTTCTTGTGCATTTGTTCTTTTTTGTGGTGTTATTTTACACGATGTGTTACAGAAAGGATTTCTGGATGCTGTCAAGGAAACCATGAGCAAAGAAATGGTGGAGAAGCTTAAGATCAACCAACTTCTCTCCCACTCTCCAAACTCATTCCTTGTTGCAGACTTTGGCTGCTCTACCAAACCCAACACATTTGCAATAGTGCAGATCATTCAAATCTCAAGGACTCGATTCTCTGATCCCAGAATTTCAGTTTCTCTTCAATGACCTTGTCTCCAACGATTTCAACACTCTTTTCGCCTCACTCCCACCCAAAAGGTGATATTATGCTGCAAGAGTACCTGGATCTTTTCACAGCTTCTTTTTCCCAAAGGGTTCTTTGCATTTCACTTACTCAGTGTATGCACTCAATTGGCTCTCAGAAGTGCCAAAAGCGGTTCTTAACAAGCATTTGCCTACGTAGAACAAAGGGAGAGTTCACTATTGGAGCAATCAAAAGAAGTTTCAGAAGCTTATTCGGGTCAATTTGAAAAGGGCTTTGAGTCATTCTTGAATGCAAGAGCACAAGAGCTTGCGGATGAGGGGGCTTATGTCCCTTCTAATACCTGGTGTGCCAAAGAATACGATCCCTTTCTCTAAGACTATTGTTAGCGTGAATCATGAGATTTGTATAGTTGTATTATTTGATTTATTCTTTTTCCATATTTAGTCTATTCCTTATTTAGCTAGGTCATGCTTGTAACCTTATAAATAGCCCCTCTCCTCATTGAGATGTATATGGAAAAAAGATAATTACTCTTTTATTTTGAGTTGGTATCAAAGCTAAACCTAAAAACAAACAATTCTCCTATTGTAACAAGCCGCGAGGGGACTCACGGGTTACAGTTCGGACTCAATTTGTGTCGGTTCTAAATCTGAACCAAAGAGTCCAAATCCGGCAAATCGTTTTGAAGAAAAATATATTTTTTTGAAAAGTAGCGCCAAGCATGGACTGCTTTGCCAGATTACAGAGTCGCCACCTAAATATTTTAAAATGGAAAATTTAGGAAACCCTGACTCGGTGTCGAAGGCCACGTGTCCGTCATCACCAAAGTGGTCTTGGCTCGGAAGCTTGGGTACGATCGGGGAAGGTTAGCTATGAGCACCCCCTTTCGCCCGGTTCGAAGACCGGCCTCTACTAACCGTGATATTCGATTTTGAAAACATTATGTGTTCTTATTCCGGTTATTAGCCTAGAATTACTACGTTATGCGCACAGCAAACAAATATAGACTAGATCGCCTAATTTGGAAACAAACATTGCATATCCGTTTGTTTTGAAAACAATTTGACATTGCTACTCGCAAGTAGGCTAAAATACGGATTTCAACGAGTTATTCCAACTCAAGCAATCCAACCTCCACCCACAGGCATTCAAACAGTTTATCTCACATAAGCACTTAGCCGCATGGCAAGCATACTGTCATGGCAACACTCACACGCATGTGGTATGCTAAAGCGTAAATACTTACATCGTACTCCGTGCCAAAACAAGAAACTAGTTAGCAAACATGCGTAACCTAGTTCATGTTAAGTGGCTAATGCATCGCATACAGGGATGTAATCTAGACAGGCTCGGCTACCCTAAGCATGGCACATGAAATGCAGCAACTACCACGTATTCAATTTGGAATTGAAAGTACGATGCAGTTTGCATGATGTGCCGAGCCTGATGCATGTAAACAAATGCATGAATGCACGCATGCGTAACATAAGGTATGCCAATCTTAAAAATGCCCTAGTCTACCATCATAAGCAGGTAAATAAAAGGGAGAAAGAAATGGGGGTTGGAAGACATACACACCACTCACCCACACTTATTACAATTACGCCCTCACACGGAGGGACCGAATAGAATAATACAAATAATTAACTACGCAAGCTAATTAAATATTACAAATTCACTAAATTAATTAACAAATAATTAATCTAAGAAAAACAGTAAACCGCCTCGGGGCGAGGGCCCAATGCATGCACACTCGGATTCCGCTCGGAATTGCACTGCCATGCATGATTGCCTCTGTTTTCCCTGCTTTCCTCCTCTGAAGACTGCCAAAACTTCAGCAATATTTCCTTGGGCACTGGAGATCACCACCGGCTGGGGTAGAACACCACCGGCTGAAGGATGTGGCCACCGGCACTGAATTCATCCATCGGCTGCCAGTAGACTGCCGGTCGGCACTAAACAGTGCCGGTCGGCACAAAATGCCTGCAGAACCTACAACTCACAGCAGCAGAGGACACAACTTGCATGGCAATGTAATTCAAAGCATGTATGCACCGAACACACTCCTTATCATGTTTTTGACTCAAAGGAAAATGTGCCTCGGTTCTCGGACCACCAATCACGCATTTCAATGCATGATGGCCCAAAGAACCAAGAGTGCAATTTTGATTTCAAATGCACGTAATGCAAACAAACAAACAAGGGTGCTAAACCTCTATCACACTCACTTCAAGAGGCTTAGCATGCATGTCAATGCAATGAAGCCCTAAGCATGTTACCTAGGCATGCAACATGGCAATACAACGCAAGGATGCTAGCATGAAAACACACATACAAAACAAGCATGCAAACTAGTCAATGGGGTGGACTTAAACATGGATTAGGCAGCTCCAAATAGGCCTAAAACCAATGGCCAAGATGCTAAGTCATGAGGGCCAAACACACATGCACACATGCACAAGTTAAGGCACCAACACTTGAGCATAACAAACAACCCTTAAGAACACTTAAAGGGGTACAACAATGGACTACTAGCATGCATATAAAGCTCTGAAAATCATGCTAAACATGGTGCCAAACCAAGCAACAAAGTACACAAAGCATGCACACATAGGTCCAACATTCAAAGCAAGTCAATGGGGCATTGAACTATACTTATACAAAACAAATATGGCATGCATTAAACAACTAAAAATAGGTTTTTAGCATGTTAAAACAAAGCCAAATGGCTACTTAGATGGCATCTAAGAGGCTTGAAATCAAAGGCATGCATTAAGGCCAAAACATGGAGCATGCAACACATGCTTTCAAAGCATTAAAGAGGCAACTAAGGTAAGCATACGAGCACACCAAAGGGTCTGAAATGACATGCTAAATGGTTCCAAACCATTGAAAAGATGCAAACAAAGGCATGCTACACATTCATGCTCTTAAGGCCAACAAGCCAAATACAAAGAGGCTATGAAATATAAGTCATGGTCGACCAAAACAAGCATGGACAGACCTCATACATGGCAAAATAAGCATACAAGCTTCATGAATCTAAGCCTAAAACATGCTAGAAATAAAGGCATACAACCTAGGCATGTTAAGGGACCAACAAGGCATTGCATGATAGGTACGCAAAGCATGCAAGATATATCAAAACCAGCTTAAAATCATGTTATATCATGGCAATATAAGCATGAAAAATAGTCCAAACATGCTCAACACACACTCAAGCATAGGCTTCCTCAAGAGGCCAAAACTTGCCTTTTTCAAGGACATCAAGGAGAGGGGGTGGCCCTCTCCTTCTTGGGACCTCAAGGCACCATCTTCACCACTGAAATCCCTCAAGATTTTAGTGGTGAAGAGGCCCAAGCACCAAGGTCTCGAATCTCAACAAAATAGCACAAAAATGAGGCCTTTCAAGGCCTAAGAGGGGCCAAACTTACCCAAACCACCAAGCACTCTTAATAAACAATAAAGAGGCTTAAAAAAAAGAACTTTTATGTGTTATAGGATAAGCACAAAAACTGTTTTAAACTAGGCAAAAATGGAGTGCAAAAATGGGGTAAAAAGGGGTAGTTTCTTACCTTTGATGATCAACTCCAACAATGGTGACCTTGATGCCTCTTTAAGCTTCAAACCAGTCAAAAACTTCAAGAACAAGCCCTTAGCACCTCAGTCCCAAGAGGAAGGTGAAACACTAGGTGTTGGTGAGCAATAGTAAGTCACAAACACCTAGTGTACAAAACAAGAGAGAAAGAGAGAGATAGGATAGATACACAAAACCTAACCTAAAACCAGAGCTTCTCTCTCTCCTAAAATGTCTAACTCTCCAATCTTCTAACCTTTTGAGCCAAGAGAAGAAGGGTTCTCTTATATGCAACAAAGCTTACAAGCTAAGCCAAAACAAAGGCTCATCCCTCCATACACGTGTATGGAGGGGAAACAAGTGCAAGAAAGCTGTCTGAAAATATCTCCAAAAATAGCTGTAAAGTGATTGGCAGGGCAAAATGGTAATTTTGCCAAAAGGAGTACCGACCGGCACAATATAGTGCCGATGGAAACAACAACCAGCCGGTGGCCTCTAGCCACTGCCAGTGGTGTGTGGGGATGCCTGAGAAGGCATTCCCTGCCCCTCCAAGGCAAAACACAAGTGTTTGGTGCAAAACCAGACACAAAACGGTCAAGTTCGGAGGTCCTGAGGCAGGGCGCGTAGCCGAGAACTCCGGGAACTCCAAACAAACACAAACATGGATAATCACCGAGTGTTCAAGCGGTGACGTCCAAGTCTTGAGGACGGTAAAAAATGGGGTGTCTACAGTTAGTTGTACATTGAATTAACTTTTATTTTTTGTTATTCACTATTTCATACAAAATAATAATAATAATAATAATAATAATAATAATAATAATAATAATAATAATAATAATAATAATAATAACAACAACAACAACAACAATAAATTTAATTTACATTCCATTTGGGACTCTTTTTATTTTCATAAAAAACCCCCAATTTCTAATTCTATAATTGCAAGTTAACATATTCATAGTAGAAACTGATAATCAGAAATAGAGGGTGGACAGCTTCTCAGAATTATCTTTTTTGATTTAAAATAAGTTGTTAGAATCAGAAACTGTTTAAAATAAATCTAACTAAACTATCCAAAATAGCATTTTCAAAGCTAAAAGCTATACACTACAAGAAATAACAGTTTTGGCAACCAAAATATTAGTCGCCAAAAGTCCCATTTTTAGTCGCTGATACCATTTAGCGACTAAAATTTTTTGTCCCCAAGGTCGTCGCCTAAACCCTGTCGGCGATAGTTTTAGTGACTAAACTTTTGTTTGGTTGCCGAAAGTGAAACATTTGGCTACTATTTTTTGTTTAATCTGCAATGTTACCTTTTGGCGACTAAGACAGTAGTCGCCGAAAAGTGAATTTTTGGCTACTAAACTTTGGTTAGTCATCAATAGTGAATTTTTGGCTACTAAATTATTGGTCGCCGAACGTCAATGTTTGGCTACTAAACTTTGGTTAGTCGGCAAAAGTGATATTTTGGTGACCAAAATATTAGTCATTGAAAGTTCTAACATAAACTAATTTGAACTATTTAGAGACTAAAGTTTTAGTCGCCAATTGAATACATACCGACCGTATTTAGTCACCAATTGAACTATTTACCGATCGTGGAATTTAGTCGCCAAAGGATGCCAACTTTTTCGTGACTAAAATAGTTAGTCGGCAATAGTTTCTTTTCCTCATTCTGATTTGTTTTAGGTACTAACTGTTTGGTCGCAAAAAGTATTTTGTTCATTTTGCTGCTACATTATTAGTGGCCAAAACATTTGTTTACGTTTTTGGCTACCAAAATATTTAGTGGCCAAATACTATATTAGTTTTTTTTTTTTTAAAATTTCTGAACCACATGTATCCATTATTAGTATAACCTATACAATGTATAAATAATATAATCCATTAATACTGAATATATATTATCAACCATTCGACAACGTGCACGCAAAAAATTCCATTCAACATCCAATTCCATTCTATTCCATTCGACATATGTAATACAAATTCCATACGAACCAAGTATAATCCAACTTCAATAATTTAATTCTATACATAATAGAGGAAATCTGTACCACACCAAAAAATTAATCTGTACCGCCCCAAAAACTAATTTGTACCACGTCCAATGCTAATTTTTACCATGCCATATTTTAGATATTTACCACGTAAAAAAATTAATTTGTACGAACCACTATATATACGGACAGAGGTATAAAAACAATGCCCTTCCATACGTGTCAAAAAAATTCATATCCACATTTGTACGTCCAAAATCATCTGCAAAAAAAAAAAGAAAAAAAAAAAGAAGATTAATCATTAGTATTGACTACATATTGGGTTGGTAAAAAAAAAATTCATCATTATTATTGTATATGCATGTAGGGCTACAACTAGTAGACAATCTAGTAAGGTTAACTATATGATTGTCAGAGAATAATATTATAACAACACTGATGTGGAGAAGGAATGAACTCATCAATCCTCAAAGTCTACGCATTATTAACATAAGCGCTAGCAGTACAACTACATTCAAATTCCAAACCAACCGACAGCAATACAACTACATGCACATTCCAAACCAACACCATAATGACATCACCCATGATCATTATTAAAAGGTTCGAGCCAACAACTCAAGGAAAAAAGAGAACAGCCAAGGAAGAAATAACCAAAATTCAGTTATCTAGCTGATTGATAATATACATCCACATAGCATAAAAAAATAGATGAATGAATAACAGTGTTAAGTAGGACAGCCCAAATTTTTTTGATCAGCAAGACAGCCCAAATTGATTCAAGCCACAGTGAAACTTGGCATGTTAGATCTCCTACGAATGACCCGCATAATGCAGAGTCCTAGTCCTCCATTTGTCTTCCACACATACATAGAAATAGACCTACGAAAGATCTTGACAATACTAAAAATGAGAGGTTATATCCTGAATGATCATAATCACACAGTTATTAAGTAAATGTGTAAGCAAAAAATGTTAGTTATATAGGCCGAAAAGTATCACATTGAGGTCACTTAAGTAACATTTTTAGTCTTTTAATTTTATTTATTTGGTGGAGATGATGTGTTTTGTGCACTTGTACAGATTTGGCAGGAAATATAAAAATTCAATCAAAAAGGGCGCAAAAGTAGATTCTCCGAGCGAGAAGTGAAGAATTTGAGCCGGTTAGACCACCGCACGTGCGCCAAGCTTAACCGTACATGCAGGCCACCACCGCTCGTGCGGCCCACCTAGGGACGCGTGCGCAGAATTTTTGGTCTGTTTTGCTTCGAATAAAAGACAAAAAATTAGCCAAACCTAGGGTTCAAAAAAAGTTAATTCAGATAGAGTGAGGCTAGGGTTCCAAAGAGGTGATATTCTACCAAAACTTGAAGGACACTTCCATGGGGATTTCTTCCTCATCTTCTTCCTCTTCCCACTCCTCCATGAGTGGCTAGTTGTCTTTTCTAGGGTTTTGATGAAACCCTAGCCATGTAATGGAATTTTTCATGAGCTTTAATTGTAAATTGGTTTGAATGAATGTATGGATGATTTAGAAGTTTTTAGTAATTGTTTTGTTCATCTCTTCAAGCATTTTACTCTCTGTAATTGTTTAATACTTTCCATACATTAGTATTCTTTGTGATTGTATTCAAAGTACGAGACGAGTCATGCTATGAGAGATGGGTCGTTTTGCTAACATAATTTAGAGCAAACGACTCGTACTACTCGAGATGATTCGTACTTGTACGTTGAATGCGACAACTCTCTTGATTAATATTTCAAACTTGTAGTTGTGAAATATTGGGTAGTTCAAACCGATTGCGATTGATGGTTGATGTTAAGTCTCATTCATGTGGTTAGTGGTGAATTCTCTACCTTAGGATTTTTTTCCGAAAATTAATATCTCCAACCCTAATTTTAGTTGTCAGTTTAATTCCTCAATTTCTTTTAATTGCTATTTAGTTATAAAATCAATCTTATCTTTTTAATCAAAATTAATTTAGGAATTTTGCGATTGAATTAATCTAATTTCACATTTGTCCCTGCGGATTGATACCTGGACTTGCCATTATTCTGATAGAATTTGGTATAATTTAGTGATTTATTTTTGGTGTGTTCAACGACCCATCAGTTACCCCTTAGTTACTTTTGTGTTGGCAATTTCACTCTAAGATTGAGTCTGTTATAATTGTTTTTTAGGCTTATTTGAGTCTTGACCATGCTTTGTAGTGAAGCATTATCAAAACAACTTCAGCTTCAAGCCTTGATCATACAAGCATACTCATCTTCTGTGAAAAGGCAAAACACATGCATTGCATTATCATCGTTTAGAGAGTTCTTATCTTTATTATTTAGAAGGGTTCAGTTTATTTTATTTTCTTGAACATAGTTAGCTCAGGTTTTCTCTTTCAATCAGTCATCCCTGAAATGAGAAAGGATTTATGGTTAAGAAACTTAAATTAAACCCTAGTTCCTTAAAGTGTGTACTCTTGAAGAAATAAAGACCATTTAGCATGCCTTTTATTCAGGTTACTCTGTGAATGTAAATATTTTTAAGGCCCCCATAGACCCCTAAGAGTTGTTACTGTCTGTCCCTACATGTTACATTTGGTACCGGGAAGCTTCTCGTTACGTAAAAATAGTGGTTCGGGGACTGTTTTGCATCTTCGCCCCCCCAAACGCCTTTTTTTGACTAATTTTATGACATTATCAGCTCTAACTCCCAACGTAGGTGTCCTATTTACGTACTGTCTGTCCTTACATGTCACATTTGGCACCAGGAAGCTTCTCGTTATGTAAAAACAGTGGTTCGGGGGTTGTTTTGCATTTTAGCCCCCCGAACACCTTTTTTTTGACTAATTTTATGGCATTATCAACTCTAACTCCCAACATAACTATCCTATTTACGTACCGTCTGTCCCTACATGTCACATTTGGCACCGGGAAGCTTCCCGTTACGTAATTACTTTGGTTCAGGGGCTGTTTTAAATTTTTGCCCCCCGAACGCCTTTTTTCGATTAATTTTATGGCATTATCAACTCCAACTCCCAACGTAGGTGTCTTATTTACATACCGTTTGTCCCTACATGTCACATTTGGCACCGGGAAGCTTTTCGTTACATAAAAACAGTGGTGCGGGGGCTGTTTTGAATTTTCGCCCATCGAACGCCTTTTTTCGACTAATTTTATGTCATTATCAACTCTAACTCCCAACGTAGGTGTCCTATTTATGTACCGTCTATCCCTACATGTCACATTTGGCACCAGGAAGCTTCCCGTTATGTAAAAATAGTGGTTCGGGGGCTGTTTTGCATTTTCACCCCCCGAACGCATTTTTTTGACTAATTTTATGGCATTATCAACTCTAAGTCCCAACGTAGGTGTCCTATTTATGTATCATCTGTCCTTACATGTCACATTTGGCACCGGGAAGCTTCCCGTTACGTAAAAATAGTGGTTCAGGGACTGTTTTGCATTTTCGCCCCCCGAATGCCTTTTTTTGACTAATTTTATGGTATTATCAACTCTAACTCCCAACGTATGTGTCCTATTTACGTACCGTCTGTCCCTACATGTCACATTTGGCACCGTAAACTTCCCGTTATGTAAAAACAGTGGTTCAGGGGTTGTTTTTCATTTTTGCCCCCCGAATGCCTTTTTTCGACTAATTTTATGGCATTATCAACTCTAACTCCCAACGTAGGTGTCCTATTTACGTACCGTCTGTCCCTACATGTCACATTTGGCACCGAGAAGCTTCTCGTTACGTAAAAATAGTGGTTTGGGGGCTGTTTTGCATTTTCGCCCTCCTAAACGCCTTTTTTCGACTAATTTTATGGTATTATCAACTCCAACTCCCAACGTAGGTGTCCTATTTACGTACCATCTATCCTTACATGTAACATTTGGCACCAGGAAGCTTTCTGTTACGTAACAACAGTGGGTTTGTGGGCTATTTTGCATTTTCGCCCCCTGAACGTCTTTTTTCGACTAATTTTATGGCATTATCAACTCCAACTCCCAACGTAGGTGTCCTATTTACGTACCGTCTATCCCTATTGTCACATTTGGCACCAGAAAGCTTCCCGTTATGTAAAAACAATGGTTCAGGGGCTGTTTTGCATTTTCGCCCCCCGAACGCTTGTTTTCGACTAATTTTATGGCATTATCAACTCTAACTCCCAACGTAAGTGTCCTATTTATGTACCGTCTGTCCCTACATGTCACATTTGGCACCGGGAAGCTTCCCGTTACATAATTACTTTGGTTCGGGGGTTGTTTTGCATTTTCGCCCCCCGAATGCCTTTTTTCGACTACATTTATGACATTATCAACTCCATCTCCTAATCTATGTGTCCTATTTACGTACCATCTGTCCCTACATGTAACATTTGGCATTGGGAAGCTTCATGTTATGTAAAAATAGTGGTTCGGGGGCTATTTTGCATTTTCGCACCCCGAACGCCTTTTTTTGACTAAATTTATGACATTATCAATTCTAACTCCCAACCTATGTGTCTTATTTACGTACCGTCTGGCCCTACATGTCACATTTGGCACCGGGAAGCTTCCCGTTATGTAATTACTTTGTAGCATAGCATGTGATGGTTGTATTGTAGCTTTCTTAACTCTTTTTTCTTCCTTAGTTAGTACAAAATTGTGCCCCGAAAAAAAAATAAAAAAAGAAAGGATTGATCAGAAGCCACAGAATCTGTTCACTTGTGCTAGAGACTATCAAAATGAAAAATCCTGGTATTATAGTTTGACCATGATACTAGACAGTAAGCCTATAGTCCAGAATATAGTACATACATATTAAACAAAAATTATAAAGGTATCCACATATATATGTGTATATATAAAGTAGGATGAAGAAAATGAATACAGGTATATGAATGGCAAAAGTAATGTTATTTACATATATACAACCATGTATAGTAGGAACAAGAGTCAAGAAAGAACAGTAGGCCATCTATTTTAATAGCATCTTATGGTCCAAACACAAAGTACCTGTCTACACTATGCATATATTGGTTGATGTATATATGGAAGTATGTATGCTTGCATACAAGTGCATATATACAAATTACAAACATTAAAATCAACAAGCTTTAGCCCCAATTGCTTGGGGTCAGCTTTATTATTCCATGTCTTCCATATCATAGTTAGATTTAAATATTCATATCAAATCAACAAGCCACAGCCTAAATATCATTTTTAGATTTAAATATTTAGTCCCTTGGATGCCCAACTCTTGTTCATTATTGATGTGTTTGGATCTTGAATTCGTGGAGGGAAGTAGATGCTATTTTTTTTTTTCATTTTCCCTTCCATTTTCGTGTGAAGCCCCTGAAATATGTATTCACTTTTAAGACCCTGATGTTTGAATTATTTTCTTAAAGCCTCTCGGTTACTTGAATTAATTCGAATCTTGTCGGTTAGCATTACTATTTTATTTTTATCAAAACAGGAATTTCCCTAGCCGGATTAGGTTACCTAACCTAATTTAATTCTACATAAGTTACATGTATTTAACTCCAAGCCCCCACCCTTTAATTAAATTCAAAACTTACCCCAAACTAGTACTTGTACCTTGTACCTTGAAGTACCATCAATCTTGTAATATATATATACATGTATACACCTTGGAGAGTGTGTCCTAGAGCCAAAAATTGATAAAATAATAACCCCATCACCCTTCCCAAGGGCCGGCCACCATAGGGAGAAGTGAGGAACCATTTTCAAAGTCTTTGATCATAATATTCTAGGAAATCCAAGACCTAGTACCCTAGACCTAGGATGATGTTTCCAACACTAGTTTCCTTTCAACTAGGAACCAACCAAATGTTGCCTAATCCTATGATTTAACTCCCAAATCACTTCTATCCCATTAGATTCCAAGCAAGATCCTAACCTTTCCATCCTTGTCCAACTAGAGGGCTTTTAGGACATTTTACATCTAAATTTGCCTATAAATACCAACCTCCCCTAAGCTTGGCAAGCACAAACACCACACCCACACACACACACTTGGCTAGAGAGAGGGAGGAGAGCAAGAGAGAGAAGTCTAGAAGAAGAAGAGGAAGAAAGAAGAGAGCTTCTTGTGCAAAGCTTAGTAGGTAAGCCACAAACACAACATTCTCTTTCATTTTTCCTTTTTTTCAATACATGTTTCTAAGGGTTCTAAATAATGTTTTCATATTTTTTATTACTAAGTTCTTATGTTAAAAATGCTAAGGGTTGAGTATTGATTCCATCTCTCTTGTATTTTCCCCATTTTGGCACAAAACCATCTTCTTTTGTACCAATCTCTCAACTTTTCAAGGCCACTCTTTCAAACAAGTTTTCTGAGTTAAACATATGATAGTTAGTATATTTTCTTCACAAAATAAATGAAACTTTCCCTTGGTGGAACCCCTTTTTCATAAATCTTCTTGTTTTGGGCAAAGCACCTTAGAATCTATTTTTGCAGCTCACTTCCAGAAATTCTAGAAAAATGTACAAAATTATTTTGGACCTCTATTTTATGTCAAAACCTTCCTTAAGGAGTTATCTTTCTACTAAAATTGGTTTCATCGAAAAACATTAAGCGGTTTGCAAGAAAATCAATTTTTCGTAACGGTTGACGGATCTGGACAGAATCTGGACAGCGCTGACATATTTTCTAAATAACTTAGAACCTGGAAAAGCAACCCCATTTCCGAAAAATGTTCTAGAAACTAGATCAAATTCCCTATGAACCATAGGAAGGCCAAGTCCGGTGAAGGATCTAAAATAGTCCTTTCATTTTAATCTTTATGTGATATTAAATCTGGAAATTTTGTTATGTATGGATGTTTTATGCCCTTGTATTCATGAAAATGTTTATTAGCTTATGATCATATCTTGGCATGATAATGTATGTGTTATGTTCTTCATCTTCTTCACCTTATTGATGCATGCTTGTGTGGGTATTTTTATCTTGTTAAGTTGTCTAACCTTGATGTAAAATATTTAACTCAACGGGAAACCTAATTGGGAGGGTATTGGGTTTTCGAGCACTTGAGTAATGAAAAGATGAGGATATGTGATATATGGATTGTTGGGATGCGTTCCCTATTTGAAAGTTAGAGTCTTGCGCAAGTGGTTTTCGGAACCCTTGAACGGAGCGGTTGTATTCGGACCTTAGGTGGTTTGGTGTGAGGAGGGATTCGGGCAAGGCCCTATTTTACCGTCTCTTTTGAGGCCCTGCAGTTGGTGCTACACAGTACATAACCGTTGGTAGGCATCCGAGGTTAGGTCTGCAACTAAGCAGCAAAAGAGGGGGCATACCGAATAATCCGCGTCCGATTCTTGTGGTTAGGAGGATGAAATCTCTTTGGGGGATTTCTAGTTTATTGACATCTAACTTAACCCCTTATCTATTTATTTATCTGAGTATCATGCTTTACTACTTGATGTTATATTTGTGTTTGTGTATTGGACTGGAAAAAAGGGGCGGGGTGTGTGTGTGTTTACTGGGCATTCAAAGCTCACGGCGTATCATGCCAGATGACGAAGCGGAACTCATAGCTGGAGACGATGAGCCCGAAACTTTCGAAGACTTTTGGTTATCCTAGAAAAATTAGAAGTTTCTTTTTGGATGTTTTGTAAAGACTCATGTGAAGATTTAAACTCTCTTTTGGGATGTAATGTAATGGAACGAGATTTTGAGATTAAGGATATTCGTAGTCGTTATGTACTTATGCTTTAATATTTACATGTATGAACCCTATCGTTGCTTAGGAGACCTTGTGTCAATAACTTTTAAGATTTGTCAAAAGGGTAGTGTGCTGCCTACGAAAGCTGGATTTAGAAGGGAGTTTAATTTGACTCCTCCGGTGATCTGGGATCTTACTGGTTATTGACCATAGGATTCATTAGTGACTCTCTCTTGACTGCAACCAATGGTGTAGAATCGGGGCGTCACATTTCGTCTCCCTTCACAATTTTAATACAAATTCTAAATCCAAACACAGCCTAAGAGAACCAACCAGCGGAGAATTAGAATCCACTTAACCAGTGGTTCGGGGGCTATTTTTCATTTTTGCCCTCCCAACGCCTTCTTTCCGACTAACTTGATGATATTTTCAACTCTTAAAGCGATCATATTTAAACAAAGTAAGTGTGACATTAATGAAATTGTTCTTACCAAAAAGCAAACGTCAGATGACCAACTTAGATTCCCAAGAGTTATGACAGTTTGGCGACTACGTTATTAAGATGCTCAACCTTTGTATTTGTCTCCTCCCTTATTTTTTGTCCATCCTCTCGCTCTTTCAACATCTCATCATAACATTGAACGCGCTCCTCTTGCTTTTTCAACATCTCATTGTAATATCTCTCGCACTCCTCTCGCTCTTTCATTAACTCGTCATGATCTTTTTGTCACTCCTCACGAAGTGCCTCCACCTCAGCTCCCATTGCCTCCATATCCTTATCACGTGCTCGTGATGCAGCTATGGTAGAGGGTTGTGAGCCACTCCCAAATCCAAGCAAGTACCTTTTCTTCTCTCTAAGGCCTCGTTTGGAAACCCTCACTTTTAGCCAAAAAGTCAAAAAGTTACTAAATTAGCCAAAAAGCCAACAACCTATACCAAAAAGTCAAAGATTCTCTTTTTTCTCTACTTTTTGCACATCTTTTTCGTAAAAAGCCAAAAAGTCATCCCAAACATACTAGCTTTTTTTAGCTCATATTTTAGCCAAATAGCTAAAAAGTTACTAAATTAGCCTGTTTCCAAACAGGGCCTAAGCACTTGCCTTGAAAGCTCCTCCTGTGTCAATGGTGTCCCCGACTCGATGGCAGCCGCTTATACATTGACCATCTCTTGTTGTCATTGCAAATAAATAAGACAAAAAAAGCTAACTAACATATATATTATTGGGTACTAAAGTAAAGTCATATTGAATACAATTATTTCATTGTTACATACTTACATGCAGCTCACTGCATTTCGGATGGATCCAATCATTCGTTTTCTTGGAAGTGTGGTTGTCCTCATAGAACTTAGGAAAATCCAACTCTCCATTTTTTGCTACCTGTTAACACATCAAGGTATAAAACAATGATACTTTACATTGTTGTGTCTAATGATGCCAAATGAATATAGTTATGTTAGTTCATAAGGGGACCTTTAAAAATGTTATCATATATAGTTATTAATTAATTAGAGGCATATCAATCACGAATCAATATTATATATATATATTAGAAATAATACAAAAAAGAAAATAAGTGAAGCAAGTTTTAATGTGAGTTTTTGCAGACAGATTTTTTAATGTGAGTTTAAGCAGATTTTTTAATAAAAGAGTTTTTGCAGACAGTTTTGTAGTTTAGACATATTTCGAATTCAAATAGAGTTTTTGCAGACAGATTTCCATTGAGCACCAATATTCTAGTTTAGACAAATTTCACAAGTGGCAAGGGTATCATTAACAGATTTTTTTTACAAATAGTAGATGTTTAATAACAGAGTTTTTGCAGAGAGATTTCTAGTTTAGACAGATTTCGAATTCAAACACTGTTTGCAAAAATATGGTATAACAGTTTATAGTTTAATAACAGATTTCTAGGCTAACAGATTTATAGTTTTTCCAAGTTTCTAGGCTAACAGATTAATAGTTTAATAACAGATTTCTAGGCTAACATATTTATAGTTTAATAACAGATTTATAGTTTTTCCAAGTTTCTAAGCTTATTTTGATACCTGCAAACTTGTTTCAACATAAAAAAACATTCCATTCCCAGCAAATCAATGAAAGCACAGCTCAAGATATAGCAATTAGTTTTCAATTTTCGATGCCTAGAATAAATTTCAGCAATTAAACACAATTTTCCAAAACTTGCAAAGAAATGGTTGTTGTTAAGTAATATTCCAATTTGTATTCACTGGTTATGTCACGACCCAAACCCGCCCCTATAGGTTTAGTATCGCAACCGGCCAGTAATCCTTGGATTACCAAAGGCCTCTGAACAGATAAACAAAAATAAAGGGCTAGCATAAGCAAATACATAAATATAATTGTCTAATGAGTTGTGCTGACTTATATGAACGGAATATTGAAAACTTTCTATACATATCCAAAAATCATTCTTACATTATACCTACACACATTATAGCATCTTAAGTACAGCCAACAAAAACAAACGAGTCTCATATACAAGAACAACCAGAACTCATAACACGTGACACTTTCGGAAGCTCCACGTGAGGCACAATGGTTGGCTGACAATAGAACACAGATCCAGACAAAAGCCTTCAGGCTCGATCACCAGAATGCCCACTTATACATATATATACACACAGTCAGCTAAAGCCCAGTGAATAACATTAAAGTAAATGGGTTAGTGAACGAATTCTGAGCATTTCATAATCATTAGACAAATCATAACATAATCATTCTCATATTTGAACATACTAATGGTACATCCCATAGAACACATCACATATTGTCTTTCGACTAGAGTAATCGGTTCCGGATACCGATCAAACACATATCACCACAATGAAGTGGTTAACGAGATCTCGTAATCACATATATGTCATGGACCCGCATTAACATGCCGTCCCCCATGACTTGGGACTATCTATGGGTGCCATAATAGATTTCAAACATAAGACATTCGTTCACGTAAACAAATATCATTTCAGAAATCATAACTTATCAAATCACATTTGGAACATATTTCATATGAACATATCTTTATAATAACGTTACTCACAGTGGGCTCCCGTAAACGATCAATCAATCTTCATGTCTTGACCTACAACCACAAATTACATAACACAAACATATCTTATCATTACACATGTACTTGGCCATTATGGCTTAGATCTCTCTACATAGGTTTCTTGTTTTCGCTTAACGCATTACTCAAAACACACACTCGTAATTTCTTAACTTAGTACCTTCCTTTCTTAGTGTGTCTATATTTCATATCCTCATTACTATGGCTTAGCTTTCTTATTTAGTTAAGTACTTAAGACTCGTACATGAATCAATTCTCGAATTTATCTTGTATTTTCTAATTCACATTACATATATCGATTCTTAGCTCATGACTCTTCAATAACTCATAATTCATGTCTATAAGTGCCCAGAAATGGTTGGAAATGAAATGCAGAACAACTTGTCAAAATGCACCGAAAATGGCCTGGTCGCTCGAGTGCAACATTGGTCACTCGAGAGGACCGGCCTATCTAAAAAAGTACTGGTTCATCTCAATCTACGCTCGAGCCACAACTCCCACGCTCGAGCGACTGAATGAAATACAAAGGGTTCGCTCAAGCGCGACTTTGGTCGCTCGAGCGGAGCGCTCATGTCTGCAAAAATGTTGAGAGCTTGCATTCTCCGCTTGAGCGTAGGTTTCCACGCTCAAGCGAACTGCGAAATTTTGGGTTTTCAAAAAATAGAGTTTTGAGCTTCCAACTACAAATTTCAAGGGTAAACTCGTACAAGGCTTGTTCAAAAACTTGGAAAACTTATCCATAAACATGAATATATGATCATTTACACACCCTTATCTCAAAACTCATGGATTTAGCCAAAATTGAGTTGAAACTTCCATGTATATAAGTTTTATAAACTCTTTTTCTTCAACACCATGGTTTTAACAAAATTGAGATCAAAAGCTCCATACATGAGAGAAATCATTTTCAACACATGAATTCAAACTTTAAAACATGATGAATTATACATGCATGTGCCAAATAATTTATGATAACAACTTAGATGCTCAAGATTAACTTATCATGGCAAAATCATGCAAGCATGTACAAGTCATCTTCTAAATTCAACATGGATGTCATGAATCATGTTCAAAATGATGAAATTAAACAAAACTAAGCATGCATGTATGAATTACAACTCAAATCTTCATTCTAGGCTCATGGTATGTAATTAAACTCTTTTTCTTCATGAATTATGGATTAGATGCTCACCAAAAGCCTTCAAATACACAAGATTCTTGCCAAACTTAAGCTATTCTAGCAAAATCTTCAACTTTTGCCTTGAATCTACACTTTCTCTCTCTAAAATGCGAGTTTCTCTCTCTAAAATGTATGAACTCAGATTTTGGCACTGAGAGGTAAAAGAATTGAGCTCAAGAATGAGCTTAAAGGGTCATATATATAGTCATGATGCCATAATACATTAATTAGAATATAAGGCTTGCCAAACGCAACTTAATTTACCAAATTGAATCAATTTTTAATAAAATTTGCCATAACATTCTAAAAATTCAGAATAACATATTAGTGTAACCAAATTCAGTTTTAGATATCGATAATGCTTCCAATCATCATATCGAAGCAGATTTCACAACATATATTACTACGAGTAACAGATAGAAAGCCAAATAATATACAAAATACATGATAAACACATAATTTATTTTAATCCCCCCATTAGCATCTTTAATTACGGATTAGTAGCTAATTACGGGTCGGGATTGTTACAGGTTACCTACTGCTACATAACAATTTTAGCATTTGAAGCTTCAATTGCAAACACTAGATATAAATAAATAATCTATTTGATAATTTCCAGCCATAACACTCACACCATAAACAAATCCTCATTCAATTGGAATTTACAAATTGATTTAATATGATGACTAAAGAACAAGAATAAATTCTTACCGATATGATTCCATTTCATAATATAATCCCAATCCAGCCAAACATTTAATTGGATTGAACAGTAATCAAATAAGAACTATTCTCTATAATCAGGTAGTTTGGAAGTTAAAGAGTTGATATCAAATAAATTTTATAAAAAAATATGTGTACTAACAGACTCCAAATTGCCCCTAAAAATTACAACATAACATTTTCATATCCAAACAACATATAATGGATTTAATTTTAAATAAAATCAATCTCACCATAGCAGCCGTTGCGATAGGAAATGAGCGAGACCCATTGGTATGATTGTACGGCAATTGCCTCCTGTTACTCTTGCCAACTTTTGACTGTTTCTAAAAATAAGACAAGTAGATAAACAAATTTTTGATAAATATTAAGGCAGATCACATTTTGACATAGATATATGTACTATTTCCTTATTATTTTACCTTGTGAGATGCATCTTGCCATGCCACATTGATCAAATGCTTCCAATCATCTAAACTCACCCTTAGGGGCGGATGAGCATAGATCTCATCACTTGGAAGTCCCTCTAATAGTTCGAATTCTTGTTTTAAGGTGTACCTCCAATCTTTGTACAAACCATATGCCTTCTTATTCACAATCTGTTGTGCTTGTAAGTCATTGTGGAAATCGTCCCCAATATCAAACTTGTCCTATAAGCATAACAAATGGAAATTACAGTCATTAAATAAAAGTCTTTCTTATAAGTATACATAATACAAATACATCTTGTGGACAAGTAATATCAATTACAAGAACAGCTTGGATGACGATAGATTTTGTAATCTCATCAATATCCAGCCATGACTTGACATCTTTCACAGGGCACAAGCTCCTAATTTAAATTCCTAACTCGTTAGTTGCTGGAGTGGCATACTTGCCAGTCATTGCATTCAAAGCACGATCAATGTGAACATTACATTTTTTTCCCTTTTCTTGGCTCTAATTATTTTTTGTATTCCTTTGCCAAGTGTCGGTTCTCGTACACGTGTGGGCTTCAAAGTCCCTATTAACAAAATAACAATACGAAAATTGTAAATAATGATAAGTGATAATTGACAAATTTGATATGCTTTGATTTTACCTACGCCACTCGGTTGCGTTTCGTATAGGGGTTGTGTCTCATCAAAATCAACCAATGGTAGGCTAGTGGCATGATGAGATGGTCCCACATTTGATCGTACGGGGACAACAAGAGATGGAGTGACAGTTGATCCTAAATGAATAGTAGCCGGCGAGTCTGTTATTGTGCTCGTGAGTGTCTTTTTCCGAAGCCAACCAGTCTTTAAGCCAGGAACCATTTTTCAAACTACAATAACACAAGTAACACTATAAAGCATGATATACATGAAATAAAATACATTATAAAGCATGAAATACACGAAATAAATTAGACAAAAATAATTTAGAAAGCATGAAATAACTCAACTAATACATGCTTAATTACATTACAAAGCATGATATACATGAACTAAATTAGACAAAAACAATAAAAATAAAAAACAAGCTATAACATGATGTTGCCAAATTAAAAAGACAAGTATTTTGGTTCATTATCATATCCCACTCATAAAAGCAAATATATCAAGATTCTACATCAACATCTGTATCAAAATCACTTTGTAGGTCATATTCTTCTTCTAGGTCGTCACCCTCCCTCATTAATGCATCTTCATCATCACTGATGAAGGCATCATCTGTAACACTCTTGGCTTCTACACCTCTGACAGATTGCAAAACTTCTATTGGAATAATTTCATATTCAATATCATGTCGACGCGAAACCACATCATCATCAATAGCCATAGCTGGTACGACCTCGGTGGTTTCTTCTTGTTGGAACACATCATCAGGTTGTACGTCATCCATCTCTGGCACATTCCAAATTCCTCGATGTTGAAACTTTTCTACGACTCTCTAATTGGTACCTAACTTGGTGTCATAAACATAGAATACATGTTCAACTTGACCTGGTAATACAAATGAGTCATCTTTGTACCATCAACTTCTTACATCAACTGTTGTCAAATGTGGTTCTACACGCATAGTTTTGCTACTACCAGTGTTAAACCATTCACATTGGAACAATACAATCTGACGTCTGAACAAATAGTTCATTTCCCACACTCTGCACAAGTGTCCATAGAAGTGTATCAATTTGCCTTCATTCTCCCATTCCACAACTAATCCACTATTCTGACTTTTACGACGGTTGTCACGGTCGATAGTATGAAAACGGACACCATTACAAATACATCCTGAATATGTGTTCACTAAGCCACTAAGACCATTAGCTAATGACCACATCTCATCAGTTGCTTCGGGAGAAACTTGGCTCCGCAATTCATTTATCTACATGAAGAACATGTGTCATGTTACAAGCATGCACAATATTAACGTAATGTACAATTGATTGTATGAGGAGAATACTAGCTTACATGATCTTTGCGTTGTCTGTTTTCGATGTCGAATTCACCAACTCTTTGTTGTAACAAGTTCTTGTGCTTCCTAGTTACAAGAAATGCGATTCAAAAATATTTACTAAGATAAAGACTAATCAATTTACAACTATAATATTCTAAATACGTTTGAAGGATTCATATTCTATGTGTTTTTCCACTTCTGTGCTATTGTGTAGGACAAACCAATGAGCCATCTCACGTTCAGCTACGGACACATCGGACGCCCTTGTCATTAGACCAAAGGGATGGACATTTTGAGTGAATACCGCCAACCCTGGGCCACGGTCACCCATTTCATAATTCCTTTCTGGGCGGTTAAACAATGTTTTAACTCCATCCAAATACATTGAACAAAATGTTGTACATTCTTTGGAAATGTGAACCTCAGCAATAGAACCTTCAGGATGAGTTTGTTGGCCACAAACCCTTTTAGACGGCCAAACAACCTAACAATCAAGCCGACGACAATGTTGTACTGCAATCTTTATATCAGCACTAAAGCGTTAATTAAAATTTGACACTAATAAGAGGGCTGAGTTAATACCTCTCAATTGGGTACATCCATCGATATTGCACTAGGCCTCCATGCATAGCCTCTCGAGGCAAGTGAATTGCCAAGTGGACCATGACATTAAAAAAAGCCGGCGGGAAAATCTTCTCAAGCTTACAAAGTATGAGTATGATTTGTTCATCTAATTTCTCCAAATCTAAATGCCTCAATGTCTTTGAACACAACTGTTTGAAGAAATTTACCAACTCAAAAAGTGTCGTTCCAATTCCTTAGTAAGGTAGCCACGCATCCCAATTGAAAGAAGTCATTGTATAAGGACATGACCGTCATGACTTTTGAGACCAAATAATTTACTAGCTTGAGCGGTCACGCAATTGGAGATATTTGCTGCATAGCCATCAGGGTACTTAATTGATTTCAAAAAATCACAAAAGCCTTCTCTCTTTCAGAGACAATGTGTATAATGCGGAAGGCTTCTCAAAGGACCCATTAGAACGCTTCTTTAAGTGTAACTCTTTACGTATTCTCATGTCCTCCAAATCTAAGCGTGCTTTGTCTGTGTCCTTGTTCTTTCCATCTAAGCTCAAGAGTGTCCCAACGACATTGTCACATATATTCTTCTCAATATGCATGACATCAAGGTTGTGTCGAAGCTTTAACGTTTTCCAATACGGCAAGTCAAACATAATGCTTCTCTTGGTCCAATTCAAATTTAGATTTCCCTTCCTTTGTCGTTTTCAATTTTGTGGCTACTTTCCATATGACTTGAAAGTCCCAGAATCAATTTGCTCTAGTATTTGTTCCCCTGATAAGTCCAAAGGTTTGGACCTATACTCAATTTGACCGTTGAAGAGCATACTTGTTCACCAAGTATGGTTCTCAGGCAAGTGGCGACAAGCACCCATATACCCTATTTTACTTCGTAAACCTTGGGACGATGCATTATTGTTACAATTAGGGCAAGCCAAGTAACCCTTTGTACTCCACCTTGACATGTTACCATATGTAGGGAAGTCATTAATGGTCCACATTACCGCCGCATGCATTCTAAAAATTTTCCCATTCGATGCATCATATGTTTGCACACCATGCTCCCACAAATTCTTCAATTCTTCTGTTAATGGTTGCAAGTACATATCAATGTCTTTTCCAGGTGTCGAACGTCTAGGAATAAGCAATGACATCATGCAAAATGGCTCTTTCATACACTTCCACAGTGGGAGATTGTAAGGCATTTAGATTACGGGCCACAAGCTATATGATATGCTCATATTTCCAAATAGATTGAAACCATCTGTTGCCGGCCCTAGCCTTACATTTCAAGAGTCATCAGAAAACGTCGGATGTTGCTTATCAAAGTCCTTCCATGCTTCACCATCGGCTGGATGCCTTAATATGTCATCATCCACACGCTTCTCATTGTGTCATCTCATATCTGCGGCTGTTTTTTTGGACAGATAGAATCTTTTCAACCTCGGTGTCAAAGGAAAGTACCGCAATACCTTGTGTGGAATCTTTTTACCACTATCATCGTTCAACTTGTATCTACGCTCGTCACATGTAAGGCATTTCTCCAAATTTGCACTCTCCTTCCAAAATAGTGCACAATCATTCTTGCACGAATGAATGATTTCATATCCCAAACCCAAGTCACATAAGAACTTCTTAGCATCATAGAGTGTCTATGGAACAGTTTGATCACATTCTAGTAGAATGTCCTTGAATACCTGCATAACCATATCGAATGACTTGTTGCTCCATTTGTTGTACACCTTCACATGAAGCCTCTTAATGACGAATGATAACACAGAGAACTTTTCACATGTCGGGTAAACTTTGCGTTGTACATCTTTGAATAACCTAATGATCTTATGCAAATCCTCCCTCTCCAAACCATTAGTTTCCTCGTCGGTATGATCATCCATAGGACCACTTACGTAAATTTCTTCCAACATAATAGGCAATTCATCCATGAGCGGATCATCGATATCTGTCATACATTCGCCACTACATCCACATTGGTCATTTGATATACTAGGATGAGACACGGGAACATGTTCCCCGTGGTGCACCCAAGTTATATACGAAGATGCCATTCCTCTACGGATCAAGTGCATCCACACAACTTGTCTACTATATTTTGTGCCATTAATGCAATCGACACACGGACACCTAATTTCATCCTCTACGCCTAAATTTGCCATAGCAAAATCAAGGAATGACTTCACCCCTTGTTGATACTCTTTACTTGTCAACCTATTATTTATCGTCATCCAACTCTTGTCCATTTTTTGTCACCTACAACTCAAGAAAAGATTAACCGAGGAACAAATGAGAACACTTGTTTCAAGTTGAGATAGATTATGTTGTTTTTTCATTCACTGTTTGGCTTGTCACATAAATCTCTTTTAAGGTGGGACCAAATGAAACGATTTGTATTGTGAACTGAGTAATTAGTTTCTTTTAATTTAAGAAATGAGCCCCAATTTTGGACCACTAGACAACATAATTAGTAAAGCACTACTACTACTGAAACCATATGGTCAATAATAGAATGATATATCAAAAAAATCAAATTTCTTTCATGCTCTCAACAGTGTCAATAGTAGTTAATTATTGTTCTTTTAAACTGATTTTTATTTAAAATTTATTACATAAATCAACTTTAAATAAACATATCCACCTCCAAATATAATGTTTCACACTATTATATAAAAAAGAACAGGAATAGTCATGACAACACACAGACAAATATATGTCAGTAGGAAGAAGCACCTTCACCAAAGCACCGATGACACCTAAGAAAGTAAGCCTTAAGTATTCAAATGGCCATGATTTGCTTGTTGTATTAAGAAAGGGGTACAGATAATAGGGAATGTTGGCTGCACAGGAGCAACCGGCAGTTAAAACAATTTCATTGAAATTTGAACAGATTTATGAGAACAAATGTATCAAGAACAAGCCAGGGAAACAGTAACTTGTTTGTCTTATTCTAACATAAGGCTCACTGAGGAGGAACTTTGTTGACGTCAAAAAGGTAGAACATAAACTACTAAAATATAAGTTTAATCATAGATATAAAGGTGGCAAATCATTAATCTATTTAAAAAAATGGATAAAAAGCTATCAAATGCCTAGCTGATTGGAAACTTTACACTTCTCATCATTAAAGCAATTCAATAATATTATTAGCAAGCCATGTAGAAAACACAAGAACGGAGAGGAATCCTCTAATCCATTCTAACTGTAACAAAACTAATAATCTAACAAAATGGTGGTAGCACCCACCCAGCATGGTTACATATTTTAGATTTTCTTTTACAGCATATGGTAAATGATATGCCCATAATTTTGGGCAAATTAAACTGCTTATTTATTTATTTATAATTTACAGTATATAGTAAGTGATTGCCCTAACTTCAGCATTTCTGTAATTTGTACACCCAAATTCAATAACATTGTTTTCTAATTTCAATAACGTCTCACCCTAAGCATTGCCCTAATTTAACATTTCAATAACAATGCCCTACTTTTCAGCATTTCCTATATGATTTCTATGTGTATATATGTGTGTGTGTGTGTGTGTGTAAACAGAGACAGAGAAACAGAAAAAGAGAGAAAGAGAGAGGGAAATCGACAAGGAGACAGTGAGAAAAAGACAGAAATCGAGAGGGAGATACAGAGAGAGGAAGAGAGAGATGTGAAATAGAGGACATACTTGGGAGGGAGACAAAGCGATGATCCAGCAACCCTTGCGGTGATGGCGATGGTGACAAAGTTATAGAGAAGAGGGCAGAGACGTGAGTGAGACTCAGTCACAGAGGCATGAGTGAGACGTGAGTGAGTCACAGATACATGAGTGTACCGGTGTATAATCGATTATATATGGGATCAAGGTTGTGTATATATGATTTGTGTGTGTGTATATATATATATGCATGTATGTTTGTGTGTGTGTAAACAGCGAGAGAAAGAAAGAGGGAAATCGAGAGGCCTTTGTAAGAATGAGATAGAAATCGAGAGGGAGGGAGGGAGGGATAGAGAGAGAGAGAGAGAGAGAGGCGAAATAGAGGACATACCTGGAAGGGAGACAAAGTGATGATCGAGCAACCATTGCGGTGATGGCGATGGAGACAGAGCAGTGACAGAGGCGGGAGTGAAAGAGGGAGGGTAATGGACTTGTATTGTATTGCAATAAGAATAAAACGACACCTAATTTTTCCCGACCAAAATTCCATTTTCGTCGCTAATGTTTTTATGAAAATTTTAATATTCCCTCCACAAATTTTCATCACGTTTGGCTACTAAATTATAGTCGGTAAAGATTGCAGATTTAGTGACCAAAATAACATTTAGTCGCCCAAAAGTTGATTTTACATGATTGACAGACAATTAGTAGCCAAAAATGAAATAAATACCAATAAAATAAATTTATAATATCTAAACATTGTGCAATTAGCGACCAACTTCATTTTTAGTCGGCCAAAATGATATTTTTAATGACTAACACATAATTAGTTGCCAAAAGTGAAGACAATATCGACTAATTTTATTCTTAGTAGCTAAATAGTGGACTTTTGCCGACCAAATAATTTTAGTAGCTAATACATCTACCTTTGGCGACCAAATATTGTTTAGTAGCTAATGTGTGTACCATTGGCAACAAACAAATTTTTAGTAGCTAATGCATATGCCTTTGGCGACTAAATTTAGTTTAGTCGGCAAAATTAGTCGCCGAATGTGTTATTTCTTGTAGTGATAGTCTTATTGTCGATGAGATCCTAGATCTCATGACGAAGGCAGAAGCAACGATCGGTATGATGACCATGCTTCTAGTAGTATACATAATATTGGGTAGGGTCATGCTTAGTAGGGAGTGGGTCAGGAAGAGGTTAGGGATCAAGGGATTTGAGATACCCTCTCTCTATCATGACTTTTAGTGCGCAAGTTGGGCTCATGTAGAAAGAGGCGAAGGTTCTAAGTTGGGTTCGGGCCAAGTAGGTTGTCTGTGGGCTTATACTGGCAAAAGGATTGGCAATCTTGGGATTGGTGGCGACGGTATTGATTTCAGTGGGGTTGGAGATAGTGCTACTATTGGCATTATTACTTCTGGTAAATGCCCTTTTCGCTAGTTCACTTGTTCTTGGAAGGATCCTTTTGTTAAATGCACTCTCGATCTGCACTCCCAATTCATGCAAATCTTTGAAAGTAAACAATGGAGTGACTATTAACTTTTGTAAAATATCAGGCTTAAGGTTCTGTATCACTATCCGAACTTGGTCCCTTTTAGGAGGTCGATTTGTCGTCTGTGCTGCCTTTGCTTTCCATCTTATAACAAATTCCACAAAAGGTTCCTTAGGATTGTAGTGGGTCACTTCAAGCTCTCAGGTTGTCATTTCAATTTGCGTGTTGTAAGAATATTGAGTGATAAATGCTTCAGCCAATTCTTCTCAATTCTGCTTCACTTTATCCTCCAACTTGGCGTACCAAGTGGTTCCAATAGGGTTCTTCCACACAGAGAGAGTTTCTGAGGCCTAGTCAAACCCATCGGTTTCAAGATGTCTGAGAAAAGCCAGATATGTACCATAGGATCTCCAGATCCGTCGAAATGGTCAATGTGTGGCATTTTGAATATGTCTGGGAGCCTTATGGAAGCCTCTGTGCACCCATCCTTAATATTTGGGATGGAGTTGATCCCCTTCTCAAGTTTAGCAATTTTTAACAAGGTCAGGTCGAGATCATTAATATCAAGGGGGAAAAAGTCCCTCATTAGGTTGTGCCAAAGGTTTGAAAACCCAAGCTTGTACTAACCCTTCTCAAAGATCTGGACCCTGCAAATCTTCAATTGGCAGAGGTGGGTCAGGATTCAGTTGGGGGCTCGGAATGGAATGGGCAGTAGATGCCCTAGATGGGCGGCGCAATTCAGCAATGCTCTCATCCTAAGCAGCAATCTTATTGTTTAGCGTATCCATGGCATTTTAAAAGGCCGTCATCATAGCCACAACTTCTTCTACACTCTGTGCCATTACAGATCTGGAAGAATCATTTGTTGGAAAGCTAAGTGGGTGAGAACCAAGAGAGGACTGGTGAGTGCATTGTACTGGTGGCAATTGCCTGATCATTTTTCTTCGGACTACTGATCGAAAAGAGACTAACACTGCTTGGCCTTCAACCAGATCTCTGATCTTGCAAAGCCTACCAGTGCGAGTCCACAAAACTTGGGGGATATTAGGTCTTTCTGAAGCTATGATTACAGGAATACCTAGCCAAAGAAATAAAAGAAAAATAAAATAAAATAAAAAAATGGACAGCACCTCAGCCCAATTTCACTAGAACATATATGATCATAGCTGAATGATTGTACTCCCCACGGAATTCTGCCCCACAAACTGATATTACTGAATCACTGATATGAATTCAAGAACCGTTGTATAGATCCAATGCATAACACACAGTAGGTAAAGAGAGCAAAACATCCCTATGAGGGGTGGGGTTACCTTGTCCTAGCCTTGGAATGATCTAGAGTTTTACTAATTCAAGCAAGCGGTATCATAACATCCTGAAAATTGGAGAGCAACCTGTCTTAGTTTGAAAGGTCACTAGAGCTCACTATATGCACTAGGTTGATTGGTAAAAAAAAAAAAAAAGGTACCTCAACAAGATTACTCAATATACCTCTCACACCTAACATCAAGAAGTGAAAGGAGGATCCAGCGGTACGATGATAATCTAGATCCGAGGGTTGTGTTTCCAACATGGCAGAGCCCATGACTGGCCAGCCTTTTGGCAAGCTTTAGGCAAGCCTCCGGCAAGCCATCTAGGAATAGCAGATGGAAAACATAGTGTCTTAAGAGCACCATGCAAATGCAATGCAATGAACATATATATGTAGATAAAATTTCACATCATGAAGTTCAAGTCAAGTTCTTTTATTTATTACTCCCCAGTAGAGTCGCCAGAAACAAAAGAAAATGAGAGTCCAAATCTGGCAAATCCCAGAAAATCCACTAATTGCAAGAGATGCCAAAAATAGATTGTATTGTCAGATTTCAGAGTCGCCACCTAATATTTTTGGGAGAATTAGGAATCTCGTGACTCGTACCAAAGGCTACTTGTTCGTCATAACCAAAGTTGTCTTGGTTAAAGAACTTAGGTATGAGAGAGAAAAGTCATGAATTGAGTACCCTACTCACCTGATCAAAGATCGGCCTCTACTAAATCATGATGTCAATTTTATAGACATTATATGCTCATAATGTAATTTATTAATATGCTAACATTATTATGTGATGCAAACAAGTATAGACTACGTCATGTACTTTGTAATGTTTTGATCTTATACAATTCTGAAAGAGTTTTAAATATGTACAACTCAAAGGAAAAATGAGCTTATATATACAACGATCCAAGTCATTCCAACTTAAGCAAAATAGCCTCCATCCATAGGCATTCATAGGTTTATTTCAAGTAAGCAAATAGCCTCATGGTAATATGCTCAACATGGTAACACAAACACATACATATGATATGCTAAAGTAAAAAATGCTCACCTAGTATTCATCCGCAACAAGCCAAAGAAAAAAAGATGATTAGAAAAAAAAAAAATGCATGATCCCAAAAATGCACATGATTAATGCAACATATACAAAATGTAACTACTAAATTCGGCTATTAACGTGACACGTGAATCAATTTCAAAACTTAAGGTAGCGCATGTAATCAAGTAGGAAATGATAACAACATCAAGTATGATGAGCCAAACCTTAATACAAGCAAAAATGGATGTGAGGCATGGGAATGATAAAGGAAAACATAATTCTTTATGCAACCACGGTAAGTATGTAAATAAAATGAAGAAAAAAATGAAGGTTGGAAGACATACATCAAGTGTTACAAATTTACCATCTTACAAGAGGATCCGAATGACCTAATCAACTAATTATTACAACACCAAATGAATTAACTAATTATTACATATACAAATTGCAATTACAAACAATAGCTAAACTAAAGAAGCTAAATAAAGAACGAGAACATCCTCTAGAAACTGCTCTGTCTGCCTTTGGGAGAATTGTTTTGTTTTACCCCCTACCACTGCTATGTTTTGCTAACAATAATACCCTGTTTGCACACTCTGAGGCTCGTTCGTTCCATAATGAGTTCCGGCTAGGTCCAATAAGCGCCGGCCTTGCTTCAGTTTCAATCAAAAAACTTGTTTTATGCAATGAGGAATAACAATGCAGACATAGTGTTTTTAAAGAATGTGCATCCTTCCTGCTCCCTCCTATCATGAAGATATTCAAAGAGGAAATAGGTTCGTTTCTCAAATCATCAAACATCCCAAGGGTATTGCATGATGATTAGTGGAGCAACAAGATGAAAGATCTAACACATAATGAGAATTAAAGCTTGAAACTTCAAATGAAGAAATGACTCAAACCTACTACCTCCCATAGTGAATAAGAGTACATGAGTACTCAAATTAGAGAGAATAGGTTAATTAGAACCATTTTAGGTAAAGGCCTTGGAAACAAGAGGGTGCATCATTGAACAAAGGAATTAGAGACTCCTCTCTCTACTCATGGAACATGGATTAATATCCATTTCCATGCTTCAAAATGGAACTAGAAGAGAGTCTCTATTCCTTTCGATGAAAAAGCTCTTGTTTTGCTTTGAAAAGAACAAAATAATAATAAATAAAAAAAAAACAAAAAGAAAACAAATAGAACAACTCAAAAAATAAGATAACTATCAAAATTTAAACACATAACTAGTCAAAGTTATTGATAACTCCTCTTTTATTCATAGAATAAGGATGAGACATCTATTTCCATGTTCTGACAATGATCGAAAAGAGAGTTTTTCAACACTTCTGACATGGAAACTATCACCTAACTTCAAGGTAAACAACAATATCATGGAATAGAAAGATTTACAACTAGTTAATCAAACTTGTGGCGAGGTGGCTAAGCTCTAAACCTCCCATGACCACAAGGTTCCAATATACATAAGAAAAGCTATAAAGACCAAAAAAAAAAGAAAAGAAAAAAAGAAGAAGCTATCAACTCAAACGGATTAGCGGCTACTTCCTAAGCACACCAAACCTACGAAGAGTATTACGCAATTAATAAAAGCTATAAAAACAAAAGAAAAACTGTCAACGCAAACTAATTGGCGGCTACATCCTAAACGCACCAAATCCGCAAAGACTATTACGCCATTACAACAGTGTAACTACAATATTCAAAGCATAATTAATTAACATACTAAATAGCCCACAAATACCCCCCCTCAAAAAAAAAAAAAAAAAACCAAGAGAAAACAAGGAAAAAAGAAGAAGAAGTTATAGTTAACAACTAGTAATCAACCCTAATGAAGGGTGGCTAATCCCTCCACTTTTTGTAATCTCAATCACATATTTCAGCCCCACAAAATACCTCAAAAACAGTATACAAAACAAGAAAAAGAAAGGAAAAGAGTAAAAGAGAAGTAGATGAAAAGAAAGCAAAGCTCTACCTCTTGAAACATGAGTGTCTTCTTAGTTATCAAACCTCAATCCTAACACCCTCGAGTATCTGAAATACAATTTGAAATTTTAGCAAGAAGCTTCAAGAACAAGCTCTAATAGTGTATGTATTATATATGCAGGTCAAGGAAGTTTTTTCAAGGGAGTTTTTTCAAGGGAGAAGGGTGATTTTAGCTCTCAATATCCTTCGAAGCCTTTTAAAAAAAATTCTAACCCTAAATTTCGAACGGAGAGAGTCTATTTATAGAATTTGATATCTTTTGGTCGAAAATATCTTCAAAAAATAGGTAGCTAGCGAAGTCTCGCTAGATACACTGTATGCCGCTAATGAGACCCGGTCGGTCCCAAATACCCACGGCCGGGCCAAAAAATCTACGGCTGGCTCTAAAATCTACTCTCTGTCTTATTGTTGTATGGTCAGTGCAGGTTGGAGAAATGCTTTGAAAATGGGGTTTTGGTCAAAATGGGATATAAGGTTGGGATTAGAGCTTGAATTCGGATTCATTTTCAGAAGATCACACAACATAAATTTTCATCATCGGGTGTCTGGAATGAAGCGGCCAAGTCTTAAGGGCGGTCAAAATCGGGTGTCTACAGAATGCCTCATTTGTTTTATTCTCCATTCCTTGGGTTTTGATTCCAGGAATGCCAATCTCCAGTGGAATGACAGTTTCTGTGCCATAAGCCATGACAAAAGGAGACTCACAATAGATCTTCTTGGCGTAGTCCGATTGTCATGCCCCAGATTTACACGGTCAGGCTCATATGAATAAACCAGCCAATGATGAACAATAGATAACAACTCTCATGCAAATGAATATAATATAGTCATACAGTTCATGTGTTTATCCGATTTCATAAATTCCTATATACAGCATTTAAGTCAAATGGATGTTCTGTAACTAAAACAGACACGGATGCTATAAATTAAATTGAACGCCCTGAGGGTTACATCATACACAAAGGGTGTAACCCTTATAAGAATGACAAACGACCAATAAATAACATAAATGGCCCATGGCCTACAAATAACTAAATCACCCAACACGGTTTCAAACACAACTTTACGTCACAGTCCACAACCACACATGTACACTAGAAAAATATTTTCAGCCACATAGGGTGAGCATAAAGCCTAGTAGAGAATATTTCAAAAACTAAACATGCTCCACCATCATAAAATGATCATGATGCAATATATATATACAATATGCTCAAATGCATTTTAAAATTCATTTGATTTCTTAATAAAATCCTTTCTTTCTGATTACCAAAACCTTACGTTTAATCAAAACGTTTTCCGAGTTCAAATCATCTGTTTGATATAAAATCCGTTTCCAAAAACCGATCTAGGTATCTCAATACCAACCAACAAATACATTGCTACATCAAATGCAAATACATCGCTAAACACAACAAATATATTGCTAAAACCGTTTTCAAAAACATCATTTCAAGCCAAAATGAAAATAAATAAAATGGGTCAATCTCCAGGGTTAGTGTTCATACGAGTAACTATACAAGTCACAAGGTCATTTTTACCAGTGCTAACCGGAAAGCTCGACACCTATCTCGCGGGTTTAGGTTTTTCACAATGGACACACAGGCCAACTTAATTCTGCTTTAATACCCCCTTATAGCTTTACCACTTTTTTACCTTTTTCCAATAGCATAATACTTCTGGTTCAAGATATTGTTGTCCAAAACAATGCAAATGTTCCAAAACATAATACGAGAATTTCCAAAACCTCTTTCCAAACATACGATTTTAAATTCTAAAAAATCCATTACATGCTGCATGATGTGAATGATTTCAATTTGCTTAATCCACATGTAATTTCTAACATACAACAATGATATCCTCCACCGATAGCCATAACAGTTATCTTTAATGCAATAATTAATAGATAACAATACAGATATATTTTTTCAAAAGAGTAACAACACCTTTTTTCAAAATCTCACAACCATTTTCTTTCCATCTCTTTCCAACCAAACCATTTATCAAAATATCAATCCAACTCCCAAAGCAATATCATTTAGGTTTTTTTACGAATTGGGACTTTTCCCTTTTTAGAAATCCATATGCAATTTGTATATCTAAAATAACCGTAGTAGCATAACTATAGCCCCTAAACCCCCAAATTTCACAAAGCCCTCAAACCCAAAATAACATTTCAAAGTCAACCAAATGACTACCAAATATAAATAACAAAATACGCCACAAATATGCTATCGAAATCATATTGAGTTTAGAAATAAACCTTACCTCTTGAAGCAAAGAGGAGAACTCGAAAAAACTCAAAGTTGACGAAACCACGAAAAGGGAAACGTTAGTTGCATCACGTTGTTCTGCATCATGAAGTTGACTATTATCTGCAGGTCTGTCAACTTGTTTGTCATGTTCTTCAGTTCATCATCCCTTCTTAGGCACCTATCTTTCCATACCTAGAGATCGCATTCGTAGTAGTATTCATTTTGACTACTCTTCTTGTTCCCATTTCGGCCCCGAGTGACATTGTTTGCTTTGGGGTTAACCTCTCGTACTTCTTCGTTATTGTTCTTTCTTTCAGTATTAGGACCCATATGTTCCTCCTCCTCACTGTAAAGATCATCTCCGATCCTTACTTCCTGTCTGTTGTTGGCTATTTATTCTATAATAAGTTCCCATAGAAGGTACCAAATTGTGGGTGTTAATTTCTGACCACACAACCAAACAGGGAACTTAGTTGGAGAACACGCGGAAAAATAGATTGAGCCAACCACCTGCTAACAAGAAAATAAGAATACCACGATGGTTCGGGGCACTCCAATAATCAAGTCAGTCTAACAGTCTCTGAAAGATCTCACACAAGTACTCAATGCACAAATTAAAGCGTCACAACATAAGTCATATACCTTAGACCCACGAGGATGCCTTACTTTTATAATGATCAGTGTCCAATTTTTCCTAGAAATCTCACTTCATGGGACTCTATCCTTTACATGGATAACATCTATCACAACTCACATTATTCAGATTAAGATAAACTTCTTCAAGAGTTCTATCTCTATCCAAATAGGTAGCTTGATGTCATCTAGGACTCTTGTCTTCTATTCAAATATCTCGGATTTAGATATAATCACATCATATCTCGACAACTTGGTCCATCCACGTGGCACCTAGGCTAACAACCTTGGTTACGTGGACAACCCAAAAAATAGGTCCTTACAACTGCCCCCAAGGTTCTATTACCTCGACAACCTGAGGTAATGAAACCTATATCGTTTGATTTTCTAACATATCAGCTAAACAACATGCTAGAGATACTCCTCCGACCGAGATCATGACTCGTCGGCGTCAAGAAACAAGGACTTAAGTGTCCACTCATCAAGAATCAAGAACCAACATATTCTATTATCCAAGATCAACATCTCAACCGAGATCGCACTACTAGCTGAGATCTTGACTTGCTAGTTCAAGAACATCAAGATTCGAAATCTATCATCTCAAACAAACTCAACTGTCATACTAACATCATGACGTGTCACCTCCTCACTAATCATATTGTTTCCAACTCGATCTTTTTGCCCGATGTTGGCCATATGTTCTTACTAAGTTCTCACAGACGGTGCCAAATTGTGGGTATTGATTTCCGACCACACAACCAAACAGGAAACTTATCTGAAGAGTATGCGGCAGAATAGATTGAGCCAATCACTTGCCAACAAGAAAATGAGAATACCGCGGTGGTTTGTCCATCCGGGGGAACTTTGACGATCAAGTCAGTCAAACAATCTCTCAAAGATCTCACACAAGTACTCAATGCACAAATTAAAGCGTACCTTAGATCCATAGGGGTGCCTTACTTTTATAGTCAGCAATGACCTAGTCTTGTAGAAGTCTTACTTCATAGGATTGAAGCTCAATGCTCATCTCAGACTCTCAGCTAGATAGAGATAAACTCCTCAAGAGGCTTATCCTTATCCAGGCTAAGAGCCTCCTCTTATCTAGGACTCTTGTCCTTTATCCAGATATCTCATAATCTTGGTATTATCGCATCGAACCTCGGAGGTATCGCGATCATCCCAGCAACTATGATTCACCTATGTGGCACTTTAGCCGACATCTTGGAACCACCTCGGTCAGGTGGTGTCATTCGCAAAATACTTCCCCACACTCACTATAGAATTCATCTGAGTAATCCAAACTATTTATTTTATTGAATCCTATGAGCAAATCATTCATGGGTAGCGACTTTCTCATTTTCTTTATTCATGTAATTTTTTTACTATAAATACACAAATTTCCTATTTTGAAGGTTTACGTGTATGTTTTTGATAGCATATAATACCTCTTTTATTTAGCAAATTTCATTGTTTTTGAGGTTTGCGTCTTTGTTTTGATTGTATACAACATTAGGTTGTGGGCTCAACTTTTTTCAACTTAAAAACATTGGATAATCAACTACACATTATTTGGTTCAAACAAAATAAACGATTAAATAAGGATAAATTATGTCGTTAGTCTCTTTAGTTTGATTAAAATTTCACTTTAATTTTTATAATTTTAATTTAAATCATGCATTTTTAATTTTGTTACAGTGTGAACCTTTCATTATTTACTATTAGAATTTTCAACAAAAACGGCCACATGCAAAGCTAGAGGGACGAAATTAAAATGTAGTTAAATTACAGGATCACTATTGCAATCCCTATAATTTCTTTTGAATTCTACTTTAATACATTTAGTTTTGCTTGTGATCTTTTTTTAATTCAAAATGTTAAAGGAGCATGACACGGGACGATGCTACAATAAAATTAAAAATATAATGTTCAAATTATTTAAATTAAAATTATAGGAACTAAAATGACACTTCAAGTAAAGTACAGGGACAAATCGTGTAATTTACCTGATAAATAAATAAAAGGGTAAATTACATTGACCTTCCCTAAAGTATAGAGAAAATACAAGTAGCCCCATAATTTTGGCATAATTGCATTGACAACCCTTCTAGTAAGGCTAAATTGACCGAAGCTAATGCAAATAGTGTGAATTTACTATAATAAATAAGAATATATGTATATGCATTTTAATGTAAAAAATATGACATTATCATTTTTACATTCATGAACTAACGAATTATTGATGAAAATGGAATTATTTGTTAAGTGAATTAAAGCCTTAATCATGCCAAAACTATTGGGTTTCATATATATTTTTTTAAATCTCAGGGGAGGTCAGGATAATTTACCCTAAATAAAAAAAGGACATACACAGTTTCTTTGTGCAAAAAACCATTTTTTTTGAGTGGAGAAAATGGTTTTGTTGATTTTTTTTTTTTTGAAAAATATTATGGGAAAAAATTTATTTTCTATTCTATGGTTGTGATCTTGGAAATAATGATGCTAGTAGTGGTAGTGGTAGTGGTAGTGGTAGTAGTGGTGGCAACGGTGGCAGCGGTGGTGACATTGGTGGTGGTGGGGATGTGGTGGTGATAGTTGTGTTGACGATGATGTTGGTAGGGTGGAGGTTGTTTTAGTGATGGTAACAGTGACAATAATGATGACGGTGGTAGTAACACAGATTTTACTTTTTTAGCTTTGGTCATGCTATCATATGATTTATGACTGGCTCCTGGAAATCCGCAAACTTGAAGATTGGCTTGCCCAAATGCGTGTAAATTCGTGTCGCCTTCGAAAACACAACATAAACTTTTTCTTCTCGGGGTATTGCTTTTTTAGCAATTATCACCCAATCTCCTTGAGCGGGTTGTTTACCCTTATCCATTGTTTTCCTCTTGGTCTAGAGGTCTTCTGCAAAAATTAAATTTACTTGTTTAGCAATTTAATTTTAAAACAATTCGCTAAGAAAATCTGCAAGAAAATTGTTAGTGCCTTTAAGATGTTCTACTTCAAAAGTATATTCAGAAATTTTATTATACCAGGCTAATCGTCTTCCTTGCTCAATAGGTTTTTTATTGATCAAGAAATCTCTTACTGCCTTATTATCAGTGCATACAATAAAATTTTCTGGGGCTAAATAAATATGAAAACTCTTTATTGCTAATTTTATTGTAAGTAATTCTTTTTCAAAAATAATATATTTCTGTTCATTTGGTTTAAATATTCCAGAATTATATTCGCAAATTAATTCTTCTTTTTGTAATTTTATGGGTATTGGATGTTTTCTTGGTCTAATCCCATTTTCTGATAAAGGTATCTCTTTATCATGCCATAAATTACAGGGTATAGCTTTAAGAACACATCCCCAACATGCTTTTGAGGCATCTGTTTCTAAAATTAATTTATTACCTGTTTTAGGAAGATAAACATCTGGTAAAGTTTTAACATGTTCTTTAATTTGTTTAATTAAAGCAACATCTTCTGTTGTCCATTCAAAAATAACATTTTTCCTTAATTTAGTTAACTAAGGAATTTCTATTTTTGAAAGATTTTTTTATAAAATTTCGTCCATAATTTAAAATGCCTAATAAACTCTGTAATTGTGTTATATTTTCAAGAATATCAGGAAAATCTCGTACTTTGGACAAAATATGTTCTTGTAATTTTAAACCTTTCTGGTCTAAAATTATTCCCCAAAATTCAATTGATTCTTTTTCTAGTTCAATCTTTTTTGGAGACAAAATAATTCCATGTTTTTGAAATTTTTCACAAATTAATTTTAAATGTTTCTTATGTTCCTCCTTGGTTTTAGAGAAAATAAGTATATCATCAATATAAACTACACAACAATTTTTAAGGTCTTTAAAAATTGTATCCATCCACTGTTGAAATACATGTGGTGCAATATTTAATCCAAAAGGCATAACATTCTAGTGGTAATGTCCCCTAGGTGTACTGAAAGTTGTCAATTTTTTTGACTCTTCAGTCAATTGGATTTGCCAAAATCCACTTTTACAATCAAATTTGCTAAAGATTTTTGATCCTTTGGTTAAGTTAATCAAAACATCTTTTCGTGGAATAAAATATCCATCAAATTCTAAATTTTCATTTAGCCGTTTATAGTTGACTACCATTCGGGCTTTTCCTCTTTTAATTTCAGCATGGTTTCTTATCATAAAAGCTGGACTAGAGTGAGGGCTTTTGGTTTCTTCAATTAACTTTTTGTCTAAAAGTTCTTGGAGTTGAATATCAAATTCATCTATATCTTGTCTAGTATAGATCATTGGTCGTACTCTAATGATAACATTAGGGTCTTTCAATTTTAAACTACAATAACGTGGACTACGTTGCCATAGTTTTAATGGATATTCACTAAAATTTTCTTCTAAAATTTTATAAATCCAGTGTAATTCATCAATTGTTTTGATGATGGGAGTTAAATCACCACGCGGCACGGGCGCAAACTCTTTATCACAAATATATTTATGTTGTTCTAACAAAGGAATATGAATTAAGACATTGTTTATGCTTAATGAAATAGCCTTTTCTTGTATTTGCATTGGAAGATATTTATATATAAAATTATTGCCAAGAAGGAAATCTCCATGCATATACGGAAAACATAAGATTTTTGGTATAATGAACTTGCTATCATTTAACTAAATAGCTATATTTTTGGCCTTGAATATTATGGAAGTATGGTTGCCATCTATTCCAGTAACTAAAATTGGATATTTCATTAATGTCCATTTTTCTTTTGGTATGGCATTCCATTTACATGAGCTGACTGTAGCTCCTGTATCTATGAGAACACTGAGGCTATAGGGTTTATAACCTGCAAAATTAAATGTTCCTAATACATATGTATATCTTCTTTTTCCTTGGCTAGGAGAAAAAATAATATCATCATTTTTTGTTTGAAAATGATACATATATGCAGATTTAATATGTTCAAGTTTTTTTGTTCTTGGAAAAATAGGAATCTGAACATTATTTGAAGTAATAGATTCTTGATTAAAATTATTACTTGATTCTCCAATACTTAACTTTGAAAATGATTTGTTAGTAAAATCTTTTTCAAATACAGAAGTTGATCTTTTAATTTTTGAAATTGTATTTTCAATATATAAATTTTTTCCTGATGCCTGCATTTGTAATTGTGCAGGTTTTTTAGAAGATTCTCCTTGTCCCACAAAGTCTTGGATTAACCATTGTCGAGGGACTTCTAAATCACTCCAATTCATTAGACGAGGTTGTATTACCGTGTCAAATGGTCTTGGTTCAAAAATTTCAACGATTTTATTATCGTTTGTCTTGTCAAATCTAGAGTCTTTTTGAAAAAAAAAAAAAACTTTTGAAAGGCAAAAATATCCAAATGACTCACTTTTTGTTAATTACACACACAAATTTGTTAGCTATCGTTTTCTGTACTATAAAATGTAGTAAAATTAAAATTAAAAAAAAATCAAATATGACATGACTGATACCATGAATATTAAATTTGTTAAATCAGTGTTGAACCTTAAGGGGCAAAATGAAAAAATTTTTGTTACAACTATAGGTAAAAGTATAAATTTCATAAAATTGAGAGGGCAGCTTCCCCTTCTATGATCAATGTGACTTTGCTATTGCAATTTAGTTGTGTAAAAGAGCATCTCATCACCAAGTCAACCGATATATATCTATATGTCAATATTGTCCGATATTAATCAATACAACTACAATATCCAATATGGATACAATATAGATACCTAGTCAAGTTCTTTGATTATTGTATATGGGGAGAAAACACCTAAAAACCCTCTAAGGTGTTGTCCTTAGAAAATCCTCTAGGGTGGTTTACCCAATCGTGGGACAAAAATGACTTTTTACGGCTAGATTATTTATGTATAAGTTGTAGCACGGTCGGGCATTCTCAAAATAAGCCCTAGGCATTCTTTATCAAAGTCCTTGGCACAATATATGCCCAGGTATAAGTTCTAGTAGGAGCTCAAGCTCAACATTGTTCAGATATGTGCTCGGACCTTACACTATGTTCAGTGTTTGAACCTAAAATCTAGACCTAGCTATTGGGCTTTGCATTTAGACCTAAAGGATGAATCTAACACTTGCTAGTCCTGCTATGCAAAGGTCTAGCTTGACAATTGTCATTCTGTCATCGCATGAAAGAAATTCACTAAAATTGTCTTAATCAAGACGATTGGAGGGCATGTGGCCAAACACCAAATATCATTTTAACCAAACAAAAATATACATATCCATTTAACAGAGCAATAATAGAAAATTTCCACTCCTTATTTAGTTCAAAGAGAACGAAAGTTTAGGGGCAAATGAAAGCGGTTAAAAAATACCATAGGGTCCTTGAGAGCTTCTAGAATGACTAGCTCGCCAATGGAAACCCGTCTATATGCTTTGTTTGACCTTTTGGCCATTACAATCAGCTTCTACCCCTCAAGAAAATTGAAGTACATTGACCTACTCACAAAGAGCTACAAGACAGCCAAAACATTGTTGCTAATAAAATGAAAGTTAACAAAGCCAAATCAATCTTATATTCAATAAAAGTCCACTTTCTCAAAGAAAATAAACCTTAATTTGTCGAGAAAGATCAACTGTAGAGGAAAACCAATGGTTAGACTAAGAATTTGGTTCGGCAAAGGGTTAAGGTATGCCATCATGGTTTATACTATTTCTGAATTGATATCTATTCTACAGTTGTGGTCTGACTTTGGTGTTGAAGTGTTCAAAGCTTCAAGTTTGGGCTAGTCAAAGCCTGAAAGGCAGATAAATGGTAAGAAAAACAATTACTTGGTAATAGTTTATTTAATTATTTTGGATCATCAATTTATCACAATTGTTGTCACAAACTTCTCCATACTCATTCTATATTATTTGACATCAAATGAATTGAGAAAAAAAAAAAAGAAAGAAAAAGAAAAAAAATTATGATCAGGCTTATAATTTTTTTTTTTGTTTTTGTTGAAGGGCATGACCAGGCTTATATTGATGTCTAGCTGTGTATACAACATATATTGCCTACATAGGGAGTGGGAGGCGGCCTAATATATTTCCAAAGATAATACCAAACTTGGGGTGTAAGAAAATTTGGTGAAATGAAACCGGCCAGTCTACATTGATCAAAATTTCAATTTTCATCGTAAGGTGTATGTTTTGATTTTGAAAAATTGTACGACAATATCGACCAAATTGACCTAATATTTTTTTGAAATACTTTTTATATTCTTAATCTTTGAACATTAGAAGATCAGTAACCAATTGTACATGTTTTAAAATAAAAATTAGGGAGAGACATTTTTCCCTACTCTCTCTCTTTATTTACCCTCAATGTGAAATAGTACATGCATCTATGAAACCTTTAACAACGTGTAAATCATTCCTTTACACTACACCAAAAATTGACAAAAAACAAACCATATCATGCAGTCGGCTTCAATTTTTCAATCAACAAAATTGATGGATTCACTTTGGAGCTAAATTTTCTCTTAAACCCTAATCGAACCAATTACAACCCTACTTTCAACACCAAAAACCTCATCACACTCCTTCAACATATATGGTAGGAAAATTAATGTAGTAGTACATCCCCCTTATTTGATTATGCGATTTTTATTTTTAGAACTGCCATGGCTTAGTGATTTGGAGTGTTCAAAGCTCGTCAGACGGAACCCATAAAGAAGATATGAGATGTAAAGATATTTTTTTATTATATTCAAATCTCAACACTTACACAGTATTTATAACAGAACCTGTGTACATGATTAACAAAGAATTATGCACACGTGCTTTCTAACAGACTAACAAACTAACAGACTAACAAACTAGCCTAATTAACTAACTAACTTCACGGTGAATACAGAATCTGAACACTTCTTGAGGAGCCTCTGTTGGATTTAATTTCGTTGTATGAGTCTCAATATGATCTGTTGATTGGGAACTAGTAATCTGCGATTCTTTGGACTCTGGTAACTCTGTTATAGAAGCTGAGAGCAACTCCTTATGATGCCCCTGCAAACTGATGGGCGAAGGGAAGACCATGAGTTTGGATTGCAAATAGTGAAATCGGGAAGGAGAGAGAGGCTTAGTTAAAATGTCAGTAACTTGATCTGAGGAAGGAATGTAGTGAAGATGAATCAAGTGCTGAGCCACCTTTTCTCGAATGAAATGATAATCAACCTCGATATGCTTTGTCCGAGCATGAAAAACAGGGTTCGAAGCAAGGGAGATGGCAGAGAGATTGTCACACTAGACTGTAGGAATAGATAAAGGAACATGCATATCGAAGAAGCATTTTAAGCCATGAGACTTCGGTGGCTTTCGAGCTAAAGAGCGATACTCAGCCTCAGTGGAAGAGCGAGCAACTATAGGTTGTTTCTTTGCAGCCCAAGAAATAAGATTAGGACCAAGAAACACACAATACCCAGAAACAGACCGACGATCAGAGGAGTCACCAGCCCAGTCAGCATCGGAGAAAACTTGAAGATCAAAAGATCCAGGAGTGAAGCATAGACCATGAGAGAGGGTGCCTTTAAGATACCGAAGAATCCGTTTAACAGCACAAAAATGACCATTAGTTGGAGCATGCATAAATTGACAGGCATGATTAACAGAAATAGCAAGATCAGGCCGAGTAATTGTGAGGTATTGCAAAGCACCAACCAAACTTCTGTAAAGAGAAGGATTAGAAAAGGGAAGAGAAGAAGCATCAGAAGTTGAAAGTTTCAGAGACATAGGAGAGGAATAAGGTTTGCAGTCAAGCATGCCAGCTTTAGTAAGAATATCAGTAGCATATTTAGGTTGAGAAAGAAATAAACCAGAAGAAGTATGAGTAACCTGGATACCAAGAAAGTAGGAAAGAGGACCAAGATCTTTGAGAGCAAACACAGAATTAAGTTGAGAAATCAAAGAAGTAATATGAGAACAATTAGTACCTGTGATCAAAATGTCATCAACATAAACTAAAAGAAAAGTAAGAGAAGTGGAAGTATGTTGAATGAACAAAGAAGTATCAGAGGCACTATTATGAAAACTAAGAGAAAGAAGATGAGAAGAGAAAGTAGTATACCAAGCGCGAGGCGCTTGTTTGAGGCCATAAAGAGCTTTATTAAGCTTGAAAATATATGAAGGATGAATAGGATCTTCAAACCCAGGAGGTTGAGTCATATAAACATCCTCAGATAAATGGCCATGAAGAAAGGCATTGGACACATCTAATTGACGAATAGGCCACTGAAAATGAAGAGCAAGACACAATAAAATACGAACAGTGGGCTGTTTTGCCACGGGACTAAATGTATCATGAAAATCAACACCTTCCTCCTGAAGGTAACCTTTTGCTACAAGACGAGCCTTAAAGCGAGCAATGGAACCATCAGCATGCTTTTTAATATGAAAGACCCATTTGCAGCCAATAACATGCTGAGAAGAAGAAGGAGGAACCAAAGTCGTGTCTGTTGTCCCAAGAAAGCAGAGAACTCCTCTGTCATAGCCTGAAACCAGTCCTTGGAGAGAAGAGCAACTTGATAAGAGGAAGGTTCAGTGATAGCAGCAGAACTGGTAGTAGAAGGTTCGGTTATAGCAGCAGAACTGGTAGTAGAAACAAGAGCAGGTAAGGAAGACTTGGAGCGAGTAATCATAGGATGTGTGTTGGAAGTAGAAGGAAGAGAAGGAAGATGAATAGAAATGGAAGAGATAGGAATTGGAGAAGGAGGAGATAAATGAGTTGCAGAAGGAGATGAATCTGAGTGATGATCGGTAGAAGCAGTCCAGGAAGAGGAATCTGGTTGAGAACCGAGAGGAGCTACAGAGGGAGATAAATCTGATGGATGACTGAAAGGGACTGCAGAGAAAGATGAATCTGTAGAAGAAGAGGAAAGGGAAGGAATATCTTATCTTCATGGTGGTCTCTTCATCTTCATCATCTCTTCCACCAAATCTTATCTTGCTTATCACAAATCTGAATTCGTTAGTCAATGTAAAGCTTGATTCATCTAACTACATCATTTGGAAGAATCAGATTCAAAATCTATTTCAAGCAACCGAGTTACTTGGTTACATTGATGGATCAGTTCCATGTCCTTTAGCCTCAATTCTCGATTCAAGTAACAAGACAATTGAGAATCCAGATTTTCGTCAGTGGAAGATTATCGATGCACATCTTCTCAGTTGTTTAACATCAACGCTTTCTCCTCCTATTTTTTCATCTGTTTTGCATCTGAAACAAAGTGCAGAGGTATGGCTTGCTCTTGAGAGACGATTCACTACTCTGTCAAGGTCTCATGTTCATCAGCTTAAGAACAAGCTTCAAGCAATCAAAAAGAAGTCACAATCAATGGAGGTTTATCTGCATCAGTTTAAAGAAATTTCCGATCAAATCGCTCTAGCTTCTCATCCTCTTGATGATGAGGATCTAGTTCTTATGATTTTAAATGGATTGCCTGATGAGTATAATTCCTTTAAAACTTCAATTAGAACTCGATCGACTGGAATTACTCTTGAGGAATTATCTTCATTACTGAGTTCTGAAGCAATTCACATTGAGCAGTCCTCTCATTCATCTTCTTCCATTGGTTCAACTGTTGCTTTTGCAACCACAAAGGAATCAGGTTCTTCTCAGAGTTATACTTCTCCAACATTTGGTTCTGAATCTGGTAATCGTGGTTATCAATCCAATTATCCAGGCCGTTCTTATAACACTGGTTTTAGAGGTGGTGGCTGATTTTCTGGAAATAGAGGTCGCAGAGGCGGCAGATTTCAGATTTTTTGTCAAATTTGTGGCAAAGGTAATCATACAGCTTTGGAATGTCGCAATCGAATGAATCCTGCCTATCAGCCATCACAGTCTGGTTATTCATCTGCTGCTGTGAATTCTACCTATCAGCCTTCCATGTCTGGTTCTTCATCTGCTGGTGGTCTTCTTCCTACTCCTTATCCTGCTTACTCTGCAGTCACTCAAGCAGCTTCATCTAGTCCCTGGTATCTTGATTCGGCTGCTACCACACATATCACCAATAATCTTGATCATCTTCATCTCCATCAACCTTACCATGGCACTGATCAGGTTGTTGTTGGTAATGGTAGTACTCTTCCCATTCATAATTCTGGGACTGGTATCCTTCCTACTCCTTCTTTTCAATTTCAATTGACCAATCTTCTTCATGTTCCTCACATCTCTTCTAATCTTGTTTCTGTTCATCAATTAACCAAGGATAATCATTGCAGTGTATTATTTGATAGTGATTCCTTTGTTGTTCAGGACAAAGTTTCGAAAGCCATCCTATGTAAAGGCTATTATCTGAATGGTCTTTATCAGGTTCCTTCCAATTTTTCCCCACATGCTCACATTACTCAGCCTGTTTCTGCACAAACATGGCATCAACGGCTCGGGCATCCCTCTGCTGCCAAGTTTGCACCTATTGCTAAAGACTTGTCTCTTGTTGCTGCAAATTTTCCTTCGTCTTTGTGTAACGATTGTTGTATTGCTAAGAGTCATCGTTTGCCTTTTTCACTTTCTAATTCCACTGTTAATAAACCCCTATCATTAGTTCATAGTGATGTATGGGGTCCATTTACTCATGTTTCTTCTCCATTTAAGTACTATGTCTTGTTTGTGGATGATTTTAGTGGCTTTACTTGGATATATCCACTGCATTATAAAAGTGAAGTCTATGATAAAATTCTTGTGTTTAAAGCATTTGTTGAAAATCAGTTTACTACTTCTCTTCAAATTTTTCGTAGTGATGGTGGTGGTGAATTTTCCTCTACTAAATTGCTTCATTTCTTTCAAGCTCATGGGATCTTACATCAAACTAGTTGCCCTCACACTCCCTCTCAGAATGGTGTTGCTGAGAGGAAGCATCGGCATATAGTGGATACTACTATTGCCTTACTTCAACAGTCTGGTTTGCCTCTTCAGTACTGGTTTGATGCAGTTGCTACAGCCACCTATCTTATTAATAGACTTCCTGGCAATCGAGATTTTCCTTTTAGTCCTTATGAAATTCTCTTTCATACTCCACCTAATTATCATTTTCTCAAAGCATTTGGATGTCGATGCTATCCTTGGCTCAAGCCTTACACTGCTCACAAATTTCAACCTAAATCTCTTCCTTGTATTTTCTTAGGATATCATCCTTCTGTCAAAGGATATCGATGTCTTGATCCTGTTACTAACAAAATTTATCTTTCTCGTCATGTTGTCTTTGATGAGAATCTATTTCCTTTAGTTACTACTCCATCTTCTCCTTCTTCTCCTCCTACTATATCTCACTTAACTTCTTTTTTTTGCTCTGATACCATAAAGAAGATATGAGATGTAAAGATATTTTTTATTATATTCAAATCTCAACACTTACACAGTATTTATAACAGAACCTGTGTACATGATTAACAAAGAATTATGCACACGTGCTTTCTAACAGACTAACAAACTAACAGACTAACAAACTAGCCTAATTAACTAACTAACTTCACAGCAGAATACACAGATACAGAACACTTCTTCAGGAGCCTCTGTTGGATTTAATTTCTATTGTATGAGTCTCAATAACCCAGTCCATAGAAGATGAGAGAATCTTAGACAAAGTCATAAAAACTTTTGACATGGAGGGTCGGGAATTGAGATCATCATGAAAGCCTACACAGTTCTTCGCTAGTTGCGCCAATGAGTAGGCCAAGTCCAAGGGGTATTGGTGCCCCAAACAAGGATCAATGAAGGTTCGTAGTTTGTCTCTCACATTCTCTCCTTCGAGCACCTGATGAATAGTTACAGATAACAACTCTTTTTCATTGTCGTCTCCTTTCTTCTTCTTCTTGCCATCATGCTCCCGACTTGCAACTTCCCTTCCCGATAAGAGCTCCAACATCACCACACCAAAGGTGTAGACATCGAGTTTTGGGGTAACCAAGCCATTCTCTATGTATTCAGGAGCCATATAACCATGACTGCCTACCACATGCCTTGTCAATTGCAGGTTTTCGTTCTCTGGAAGACTCCTCGCCAACCCAAAATTGGCAATCATGGCCCTTAAGTCAATGTTTAGAAGGATGTTACTACTCTTCAAGTTCTTGTGGATGTAAGGAGGACTAGTGTAGTTGTGGAGGTAATTTAGGGCATCCGCAACATCGTAGGCAATCTGAACCCTTTGCTTCCAGCTTAGGCTAGTAGAATAAGATTGATTTTTTGAATTTGAGTGCAACCAGTCGCTGAGGGACCCGTTCTCAGCGTGCTCATAAACAAGGTAGGTGTTCTCATCATGCACACAGAACCCAGAAAGCCTGATTATATTAGAATGGTTAATCTGCTTCAAGATGTTGATCTCATCTGAGACGTCCCCTTTCATTATCTTAATTGTAGCGTTGTCGCCCTTGAAGGAACCTCGATATACAGAGCCCTTGATTTGGTTTGTTTCGCAGAAGAACCCTGTGGCCTCTTGCAATTCCTCAAACTTATACTTGGTAAGGGATCCAACGACATATTGAACTCCTTGCGACGAGACGGACCACGATTTCCTACCAGACAGAACCATGGTGTAATCAGATGATTCAATGAACTTTTTATCATTGGGTGGCGTATTTGAAACTGGTTCTCTATGTTGATATTGACGACGATAAAAGAACCAAAAGAGAAATCCGAGGAAGGCGACAAGAAGAAAAACACCTCCAACTCCAGCGCCTATAAAAACCCACTTATGGGAAGAATTGCTCTTGTTCACAATCGGGACGGCAGGCAACTTTGGGGACGATGGAGGCAGAGGCGGCGGAGAGATGGAAGTGTTGATCATAGTGGGCTTGGTTTTAAGTGGAACAAGGATTGTGGTGAAGGGGTAGATGATGCTATCAGAAGATAGCTGATTTGCATCCAATATGCTTTGGTGGTCGACGCCAAAGGTGTCACCAATGGATTCAATTGTGTCCGGCCAGGAGGTGAGGTAAGTAAGTAGGTACCTGACACTGGCGTTGGTTTGGTTGGAAGTGGGGCAAGCACATCTCAAAGGGACTTGTACTTTCATCCCGTTGGGTAGATCGAGATAACTGTAGGCCGATCAAGGCCTGGCAAGTGGTAAGGCCTTGATAGGTGTCGTTGGCTAGGATAAAGTAAGTATCATTTGCGTTGAGGACGTACGTGGCATTGTGCTGGTAGTACGTGGCTGTAGAGTCGCATGAGCAATTGATGGGGACGATGAGGAGGGTGTCAGTGGGGAAAGTGTCGACGACGTTGGAGACATTTTTGATTTGGGTAATTTCAGAAGGATCAGTGGTGAGAAGGTGGCCGATAGTCGCTGCTGAGTTGTAAATGGCGGTGGAGCGAAAGGTGAGATAAGAAAGGCAGGACGAGACTGCACCATTGCATACATATCCTAGTGTGGTGCTATAATTCGTTTCACAGTCCATCTGATTGTTATCTATGTATGCCTGGTGGCCACTTGATCCATGAATTTGTTGTAGAAGCATAACAACAGCAACAACAACAACAACAAAAGTAGGACTAATCATCTTCATTTTCAACGACAATCGATACTCGATGGAATTGGGATGAAATCGAACCAGATTAAAAAAAAAAATTATATTGCAATTCTGTAGCCTAAATTTCAAAGTTTAGGAGAGAGAACAAGAAAAAGGAAGACTATCAAACACATACCATCATGGTGATTTGTGAGAGGTGGTGGTTATGATTTGCAGCATAAATTTGTGAGATTGCTCGAACTTTATTTGGTGCCATTGATAGTCAAAAAAAAAAGAAAAAGAAATATGAGTCAATTCCAACACGACTTTCAATTTGACCAATTTACTCATTATCGTGCCTCCACTGACCTTACATTTTCTAACTTGGTTTATACAAAATGATTGTTAATTGGGTCTTCATTAAGAATTAAATAATATCAATATATTAAGACTTTAATACACAATTTACGTAAGAAATTTTTTCAATAACGAGAAATCAAATACAGTAATGTAAGTAATATAACAAAACCCTCAAAGTAGGATAAAAAGTTACAATAAATATACAAAAAATAAGTCCTACACACACGTGGAGAGATTTAAACCATTAATCTCTTTGAGTTCTAAACAATTGGACTAACATCGTTGGTTAATTATTATTATTAAGACTTAACGACTTTTAATCTAACAAATAAATCTTATTTTATATAATTTCTGTCAAATTATTTTAAGACTCCATAATTGTTTATTTTAAATTTTCCCTTTAATATGTGAATAAATTCGAAATACTACCATAAGGTAAACACCACTTTGCTCCCATTAACCTAATGATATAGATCTTACATGCTATTGTAATATGAGATTTTTTATTAATTGATGATACTGTCACAGTATCACTGTTATACCTAATATTTATTAGATATAAAAATCTTAGCCATCAAAACAAATAAACATTTCTTTTTATTTTCTAGTTTTGTTTTTAACAAGACGTAAGTTACTTAAAGCATACATCATATTTAATTGGATTCTTAACAACATATCAAAAAATGAATAATTTACTTTTAAAATCATATTTTATATTTTTTTTTAAAGATAAATACGATCAAATCATGTAATTATACTTATCAAATCAATTTAAATCATCAAACGAGAAACTATAGTGAGTGTAAAAGGCCTAGACTGTACCCTCTCTGTTCCATGGAGAGAAGTCAACTATTTTTTTAAAAAGAAAATATTTTCTTATATTGATAGGCCTTTTACATATATGAACGTTAATTAGGACGCTTGGGTCAAAAGTTCAAAATTGGATTTCTTCAGCCCAGAGGTTCGGGTAATTCTATTTACACATCCTTACTTATCTTAGTATAAACCATTCACTCAGTTTATACCATATACAAATTAAAAATTTTAATTTTATCTCAATACACATTAATAATTTTTAGATAATACTAAACTACCCTCGCCTTCTCCAACAAATTCTAACACTAACCATTGCCGGCAACCACCATCTCTCACTGGTGCCGTTCCCTTCTCAGCCTCTCTCAACTTCCCACGGCCGCCTCCCCTCCCTAGCCTTCTTTCCCACCTGCCACTGCTTCTTCCTCTAGAAGATTGAAACCCAAATGATGAGATGAGGTTTCTTCAAGCAAAGAGATAGGAAGTTTCAGAGGGTGGTTGACCCTCTCCATAATCTGTACTATATAGAAAAAGAAACCCAGGATTTCATCTTCATCTCTAAATTTCAACAACCCTTTAGGTGTGTGGGTTTGTATGTTCTTAGTACTCTGTACTGTGTATCTATATATATATATATGCATAGCTCTGTTTGGTTTTGAGTTGGGTTGGGTTTGGTTCGATTCGGTTTATCGAATCCAGATCCTTTAGAGCGATTCAACCCTTCTGTTGCATCTTCTTCATCATCATCATCATCAACCCCATAACAACCAACTATACTATCTTCTTTGTAAGAGGCTGTGATGATAGCTTTTTCTGGGTTTTCAAATCAGGCCTTGAGATTTGGATCCGTTTCATGGAGGGACAACCCGGAAGGCCATTGAGAGAGAGAATAAGGGGGAGAGAGACTAGATCTGGTTTTCTCTTTCTCACTAGGCAACCATTGTTGCAGCCATGGTGAAGTTTAACTACATTATCAGCCTGATATCATAGCAGATCTGAGCCTCACCCGTTTCTTTACCAGAAATTTTATGATTGTTTTGCACAATTTTTAGGATGATTGTTTAAAAGTGACAGTTTTATAGTTTTAATTAAGAAAATTGAAGTTAATTGAAGCCTCTGCAGCAAATTAATAATTTTTTATTTTTCCCTTGAATATTTTGTGGAAGTTTAATGGCTATACTATGCGCTTGTTTGAAATTTTGACATTGACAATTAAAATGATATGAAGATTTTACAGAGTATACATACATCTATGAAAATGGTGATGATCAGAAGAACTGCCAGTGGTCGGCAATAGCAAAAGGTTAGGGTTTAGTTGGGAGGGAGGGAGGGGTGTGTTGGTAATTTGATTGAAGGATAGAAATGTAATAAAAAAAAATTTAGAGGAAAGATGTGCACTAAGTTAATCATGTGTGTGGAAATAGAATTTCCCCAGAGGTTCACGCATCAAACAATAATGTCCATAAGGACAAGATCTTGTAAAATGACCAAACTATCCCTCCATATCTTCTGTTTCTCCCATCCATTGATTTTATCTCACTATTTCCTCTCGTCAGATCTCTCTCTCTTTCTTTCTCTGCCTCTCTCTCTTGCGTGTTCATCTTCGCCATCGGGCCATTACACCATCACCGATCTTGCCACATGACCAAGCCCTAATTCCCATTTCTCTATCGGATCGCTGATCTTCTCTGCCGAATCGTCGTAGTTGGAGCTCCTCCCCACCATGATCGTCATGGTATCTCCGAGTATAAGGCCCTAAGGTTATAACTTTTTACAACTACAACTTGCAAGAGAGAGTTAGATAGAGAGAGGAATTAACGGCGTCGAAGGTTACAATGAAGGCAATCATAACATCTTCATCGTTGTCGTTGATGTTATTGTCGCCACCGAGATTTGGTAGTTAACAACCCTTCGAGCAACGCAGAGTTCTAGATCCTCCTCTAACACCGTTGCACATTACGCCATTGTAGCTCTCAGCTCCATCGCGTACAACGGGTCTAGATCTGAGGGCTCTCCCTCTTTGCCTCTCTCTCTTTTTCCATATTTTCTCTCATTTCACCCATATTATGAGAGATTATTAGGTGGTTTTAGACCATTCTTCCATGGCCATACCATTCTTTCAATCGCGAATGAAACAAATGCTAATCCAGCCATCGACAAAGGCTTCTATAATCAAAGCCAAGCTCTGTCATCGTTGCAGAGGCTCTTGTACTCGAATTTCAGCATGAAAGCTTGTTGAAGTGCATTTCCAATTATCGCCATTTTTTGGGATTTACCCAAAACCTTGGGTTTTGGAAATTTGTTAGGGTTCTGAAGATTGGTTCGAGAAATTGTGAACTTGTGATGGTTTGATCTAATCGATTTGAGAGCTAGGCCTATGACGAACACTCTTGATCTATGGCTTAATAAGTTATGCTCATTGGGTTTTGAAAATGTGAAGATTTGAAAGCCCTAAATGCATAGATATATACACATATAATGTCTTTTAATCTCTTTCATTTTTGTCTCTATTACAGATTCACAAATCAATGAAAGATATACCAAGTCTTTAATGAAGGTCTCTAATGAGTAGTTGACCAGATCTAAATCCGAAAGTGAAAGGTTTCTTTTGTTATGATTTGTTGTTTAAACAGATAAAAAATGAACAGATAGAAAATTTGAATAGATAAAAAATTTGAACAGATACGAATTTGAACAAATAAAAAATTTAAATAGATAGAAAATTTAAATAGATAAAAAAAATTTAGACAGAGAGAAATTTTAACAGATAAAAAATATTTTCAATAGACAATCAATGAAAAGTCAAACAGATAAAAAAAAGTCAAGGGGTAAAATTGGAAAAAAATGTTCTCTGGGATTTCTCACCAAACTATTTCACAAAATATAGATCTTTCATCAATAAAAAAATATCTCTTGGATCTAATACCTTATATCCTCCTTGTATTAGATTTATCACTAATAACCTTATTAATTATTGTTCAACAAACAGATACTGCCATTTAATTAATTGTACTATAAATTTGGAATTATTACCCAAAATTGTAAATTTATGATTGAGATTCACTATGAGTGAACCCCACAATATATAATCAAATCTCAATTATATTTTTATTTTCTGAATATATTTCTTGACCCAATTAAATTAGGAATTGGGATCATTTGTTGTCTTTGGGTGCTAGATCCTTAATATCTTGATCAAATAATCCCATTTTGGGGTCCATTTCAATAATCCAAACCGTTTACATTGTAGAATACATCAAGTAAAACATACCTGTAAATAATTAAGTTAATCGGATATCGTTCACCATTTCATCCACTCCCATTTGTATTCATTTTAATATTTTAAATCACAATTGTTATTTATTTTTGTAGATACAAATGTGAGTGAATGAATAGGTAAACAATATTCGATTAACTTAATTTTTTTGCAGGTATGTTCTACTTGATGCATTCTAAAATGTGAACGATTCGGATTATCAAAAGGGGCTCAAAAATAGGTCCATTTGATTGCACAGCAATGGCTGATGTGTCCCCGCACATCAGCCACTCTAAATCTCGCACAACAGCCACTCTAAATCCATTAAATTATGAGTTCTTGGGGCATGTTTTTTTGGACGAACTAGATAAGGGGAGATTGTAATTCATCGGATTGTTAGTCTTGGGATACATTGTCCTCGGACTATTTAATTGGACTGGATTTATACTCTATGTTTGTTTAGTTATGAAATTAGATGTTTGAATTGGGTTATTTTTAGTGAATCTAAGGTTTGATTGGACGGACTGGATAAGAATAAATGTTTAAAAGATTATTTTATCCTTGTAATTTATAATTTATATTTTTTATTTAATATATCATTTTAAATTTGTAATTTGTAATTTGTAATTTATAATTTATAATTTATAATTTAACAACACTAATTTTTTTTTTAATTTATAAGGCCATAATTTTTAATTTATTATTTTCAATTAAAATTTTAATTTATTATTTATATTTTTTATTTAATATATAATTTTAAATTAAAAACACTAAAAAAATCATTTTGTTTAATATATAAATTTAATTTTTTAACAACACTAAAACAATTTAATTTATAAGGCCATAATTTATAATTAAATTAAATTTATAATTTATATTTTTTATTTAATATATAATATATAATTTTAAATTAACAGCACTAAAAAAATAATTTATAAATATTCAAAAGACTATTTTATTCTTTTTCAATTATTTACTAAGTAATATCATGAAAATAAAATGGACATTTTACACATTAATCCCATGAGATACCAATCTCATGAAAATAATCCCACTATCTCCTTAGGATTGTTTAATCCCTCATATGAGGGACTAATAGTCCGGAGGGACTGTTAGTCCTGAGCAAAAATATTAAATCAAATAACGGACTATTATTTTGGATGGACTAATAGTTCAATCCCATGACCCAATCCTTCAAAACAAATACCACCATAGAGTTTTCCTTTCTTTTTATAAAGACCATTTCTAACGTGGTTGACGTGTTTGATAAATACCTTGACTTAAAAAACAAAAGACAAAAACTTGGTTAAAAAATAGTAAATTATAAATATATCCTTTGAGATTTCTTTAAGATATACATTGTTCATGGAGTTTTGAAAATTACGTCACATCCCATCCTTCCAAGTTTTTAATCGCTTAATAATTGACCCATTTTATTAATAAATTATCAAAAAATTAACAATTTTTAACGGCAACGATATCAGAAATATATTTCAATTAACAATTCATGTAATTTTATTATTGTATATATAAAAGAGTAGTTAAAAATTTTATTTTTCCTATTAATTCCGTCAAACAAAAAATTTTGATAAAAAATATTTATAATTTTTAAAATTAAAAAAATAATATGTATTTTAAGTAAAACTCAAGATGTGTAATTACAATTTAAATAAAAAATGGAAGAAAAGTAATGTCAAAATATTCCAATGTCAATTGACTCATTATGGAGCCATCACAAACCTTACATTTTCAAGCTAGTGTATACGACGCGTTTGACAAAATACCTTTTCTAACGTATTTGAGAGGTAATGGTCTACAATAATTCATTATTATTATTATTATTATTATTGTCAATCAATAAGAAAGTAATTACATGTATAAAAAATATTAAGATAATTTTATTTTTACACATCAATTATGTTCGGTACATGCACTTAATGTTAGGCTTTGACCGTGCTTGATTTATCAAAATTTATATTATTATTTTCTAATAAAATTTTTAAATACAAATTCTTTTGAACTTATATAAGTCATATTTTTAAAACATGAAAACTTTAAAAAAAAAAAAAGTTTAATACTAAATTAATTAAATACGTGTTTTAAAAATACAACTTGAACAACTTGATTAAAAAAATAACGGTAAATTACACCTCCACCCTTGAGGTTTATGTTTAATACTGTTTCCTCTCACATTATGAAAATTACATTCTTCTCTCTGAGGTTTATAGTCACATTACAAATTGCCCCTTCCTGTTAAGTGAACGTTAAGAACTAAATAAAAATTGCTGATGTTATGTCTGAATTTTTTTTAAATGACCATCTTGCTTATTTTTCTTTCTTCTTCTCATCATGACTACCTTCTACAACTTTTCATCATTCAATTCTATCTTAACATATTGTAGACGTTCCCGAACGCCCCGGGAGGGTGCGACTCCTCCCCGTTCCGTCCGCTCGCGGGTCTACTACAGTTCAAGGACTCAAATGTCACGGTTCTTAATTTTGAACCAAAGAGTCCAAATCCGGCAAATCGTTTTGTGAAAACAGATTTTTGAAAGAAGTGCCAAACATGGACTGCTTTGCCAGATACAGAGTCGCCACCTAAATATTTTATTTTGGGAAAATTTAAGAAACCCTGACTAGTTTGCCTAAGGCCACGTGTCCGTCATCACCAAAGTTGCCTCGGCTCGGGAACTTGGGTACGATTGGGGAAGGTCACTTCGTGAGCACCACTGCTCGCCCGGTCAGAGACCGGCCTCTACTAACCATGATATCTATTTTTGAAAATATTGTATGTTCTTATTTCGGTTATTAGCCTAGGTTACTATGTGATGCGCACAGCATACAAGTATAGACTGAGTCGCCTGAATTGGAACGAAACATTTCATGTTTGTTTTTTTGAAAGATGGTTTGCTACCCGCAGGTAGGCTTAAAATGCAAATTTTGCCACCCTCGGGTGGGCTTAGAAAACATGGTTTTGCCACTATCTAGTGGGCTTAAAACTTACAGTCAATGCATTATTCCAATTTAGATAACCCAACCTTCACCCACAGGCATTCAAACAGGTATATCACATAAGCAAATAGCCTCATGGTAAGCATGCTATTCATGGCAGTCACTCACACGCATGCAAGGATGCTAAAACATAAAACTTACCGAGTACTCCAAGCCAAAAGCGAAGCTCATTAGAAATCCATGCATGATCCTAAGTATCTGAAATGTCTAATGCAACACATGCAAAAATGCAAACTATAGCAGGCTCGGCTATTCTAAATATGACATATGGAATGCTACAGCTAACATGTATTCATCTTGTAATTGAAGTACAATGCAGTTAGTATGGTGCCGAGCAGTGCATGCAAAAGCAGAGATGAATGAATGCAAACATGTCATCATACTGTATGCTAATTGAAATATGCCCTAATCTAACCATCATGAGCAGGTAAATAAAAGGGAAGAAAGACGTGGGGTTGGAAGACATACATCACACTCACGCACACTTATTACAATTATGCCCTCGCGCAGAGGGTCCAAATAAATATACAGTCCCGAATAAAAGAATAGTACAGTCCAAATAAATATTACAGTCCAAATATGTACAAATTCCTAATTAATTAACAAATTAACTAAGAAAATAAATAAACTGGCATGCAAGCTAAAGACTGCCTTGATTCCACTCCGGATGATGAATGATGCATGCCCGGGTTGCCTTTGCGCGGAAATCCATGACGATGCCCCAATTAGCCTCTGTTTGCACCTGTTCTTGAAATGCGTGCCAAACTTTGAAAAGTTGCTAATTCTTCATTTTGCTGCAACAAAGAGCAAAAAAGGGGCATAGCAATGTATTTTCACAAATGTATGCATGCCTCGATCCTCGTGCCACCAATCACGCATATCGATGCATGATGGCCGAGGAGTCGAATTGCACAACTCAATATGAGATGAATGCACATGAAAACACAACAAGACCTAACTCCATCATGGATGATCCGGAGTGTCGATGACTGGGGAATTGAGACACGTTCCGTCACTCGGAGTACGAAACGTACCTCGTTTCCCGTGCCCGGGCTAACTCCTATCCCGAACACGATGCAATATGCATGATATGCATGAAATGCAACTAAGATATAACCTAACATGCAAAATGTTATGGAATGGCATACACGATGCACGAGGTAACATGACATACACAATGCGCTAATATACAACCTAGCATACACAATGCTATGAAATGAAATGGCATACACAATGCAATATGGACTTACACCAACACAAGTGGACCTCAGTCACACTCACATAGGAGGCCATAAGACGAAAATGAGACAACTCGAAGTGCATGCATGCGTGCACGCAAACTGAGGACCGAACCTACGGCACGGAATGCCACTCTAACAAGACATGGAAAAACATGGAATATGGCATATGATCATGCAATTTTCAGAGGAAAAATGAGATGCAAAACAGCCCCGAAACCCGGTGCATGGAACGAGTCCCGAAACACGGGTTTTGGCGCATGAAATGGCCTATAACTATACAATGCATACATAATTTGAATATGATATAAAAAGACAGAAGCAAGGAAGCCCCGAGACAAGTATTTTTACAGTTTAGAGTGAGGCCAAACATTGGGCCCAGGTAGGGCTAAATTAGCATACAAAAATGGCTCCGCAAGGGAGGTAATGAAGCAAGTCACAAATTATGGCCCCAAACAGAGAAGGGGCCTTCTACAATATTGAAGATGGGCCAAAAATATGATGTTTTACAGTTTATGACAGGTCCCAAAAACAGATACAAATATGCCAAAGATCTCATGCAAGAAATGAGCCAAACAAGGGGCAAAGAAGCAAGTAGTGGCTGGAGGCCTCAAACAAGTGAGGGTCCTTCAACAATGTTGAAGAGGGACCCAAAATATGGCTTTTTAAAGTTTAGAACCAGCCCCAAAACAGTATAAAAGTATGCTCAAAATATCATGCAAAATGAGGCCATCAAGAGGGCTATAACATGAAGTATACAAAGGGTGTCTCAAACAGCCATAGACCCTTAATAAAACATGAAAAGGGGGTCAAAATAGGGCCATTTTCAGTTCGGACCAAAGTCCAAAAACAGAGACACAATAGGCTAATAAATCATGCAAAAATGGGGACCAAAGAGGGGTTCAATGACAAGTGGCACATGGAGGTCTCAAAAAGTGATGAGCCCTTATTCAATATTGAAGAAGGGCTCAAAATAAGCCTATCTACAGTTTACATCATGCTCCAAAATAGATTACACATAGGCCAAAAATACTATGCAAGATTATGGCATACAAAGGGGTAATGAAGCAAGTGAAAAATGGGGGTCCCAAACAGGGTAAGACCCTTAATGAAAGATGAAATAGATCTCAAAAAAATACTATTTTTAGTTATGGCCGGAGCTCAAAAGTGTAAGCAAGAATGGCTAAGAAATGATACAAAAATGAGCACAAAAGAGGGAGAAATCAATTCACCCTTGTAGACCAACTCTTGGCAACTTCTTGCACCAATTTTGGGTGCTCCTCAGCTCTGGAAATCAGCTCCAAGTGGCTAGAATGGAGGTGGTGGTGTGGTTCTAGGTGGTGGTGTAGAAATGGGTGTAAGAGCTTAAGGGTTTTGAGGCTTAGAGTAGAGAGAGAGGGAGAATTGATGCAAGGCTCTCAAAACAAATTTTGTAACCCTAAAATCTGAAGGGGAGGATCTGTATATATAAGCAAAAGGGGTGGAAAAGAGGGGCAAAAAAAGGGGGGGGGGTGAAAACAAACCAAGTTTTCCCCCAAAATGGCCAAACCCTCGGACATAGGTGTAGTGGAAAACAAAATTCACTTCTAGGACACACTTGGGGAGGGGGGCATGGCCGGCTAGTTTAAAAGGGCAAAAAAGTCATTTCACCAAATAGGTGGCCGGCCGGCCAGATTTTCTGGCCAGCCAGCTACATTTAGGACAAAAGAAAGGACTGCCGGGAAGAAAACTGGCCGGTGAGTGATTGGGAAGTCCAATGGTGGCCATTCAAGTATCGAAATTGAAGCCCCGGGAGTTAGATTTCCAATGGCGCAAACCTTGCATTAAAATTCTTCTTGTGGAAAAAGTTATGCCAGTTTCCGTAAAGCCGCGCAGATTTCGGTCCAACCGGAGTGATGCCCTACTTCAATCAACCATATCTCCCCCTTCTGGAATTGAATTTAGGAGATTCTTGAGTGCCAAATGAAGCCCCAGGAGTAAGCTTTCCAATGGTGGTGGCCTCATAGTTTGATTCCAAGTATCCAAATGAATAGGCCCAATTCGGCGAGGGCTGCTCAACTTTCTTTTAACGGTTCATGCCCATTTTCTCCCCCGACTGGATTTCTTCCCTCTTCTCTTCTTTTCTTCACATTCAAACCCCTAAGTAAGGTGTTTTGAAAGATTTTTTAAAGATTTCATCTCTCTTTCATTCATTTCCACTTTGTCCTTGCTCGGTTTACCGAAAAGCGTAATTTTTGACAAAATGCGAGCCTCGGAACATCGCAAAAACTTTATTTCAAAAATGTTTTGAAAGAGAGGGTTTTAAGTCTAAAATATTTTGATCGAGATCGTTCTGGTCCAGAACAGGGGTATGAAGTTGAGATTTGACTCTCTCTTTGCCGAAGAAATTGAACCTTTGCCCTGCACACCTTTCTCCACCATGTAAATCATCCGTCGCATCGAAGTCTTATGGACGGTCAAAAATGGGGTGTCTACAGTTGCCCCTCTTTGACAGAACTCGGAAGTCAAGAAGTGACGGGAGTGAATGTCAAAGCCCAGAGACGATCCATTTTTGACAAGGCCGAAGACTTGGACAAACAAACAAAATATAGATAAATAAATGGTTGTGCCCTTGTACGCCTCGTATCCCTTTGCAAGGAATCAAACCAGCGTAGTTCAGGGGCAGGATACAAAATGATATGCACAAAGATTTTGATAATTGAACTTATACGCTACGCGAAGCCGGTTTGAAAGTCGGACTTATACGCTACGCGAAGCCGATTTGAAGATTTGACTTATACGCTACGCGAAGCCGGTTTGAAAATTGGACTTACACGCTACGCGAAGCCGGTCTGAAAATTAAGGATTCATGCAATGCACTGTAATGTAGTGGCTAAAATGCAATGTGATAACTAGGAAAAGGGAGGTACCTCACAAGGGCAATTGACAATGACTTACCTCGGCAATGTCCTACCTCATGTTGATGTGAGAATCTTCCGCTTCTTCTTGGTTGAACCACAGGTACTACTTTTCTCCCTGACTATGGTCGTAGCTTTCCCTATTCTCCAACAGGGTGACAGACTAGGTTGATTCGAGATCGATTGAGGTGCATCTGAGATGCTATCTCGGTCTATGAAACGCCATCTGATTTCAAGCCGAGCATATGCCCCTGGGTATTTAAACCAGACTTTAGTCTCGGAAATCCCAAACCTTTGCGTTCTAGGCATAAGCCATTCGAACTCTAGTTTCCACCGTCTCAGTTGGTCTCCTAGGAACTCACTGCAAACACAGGCATGTGGCTATACCAGACCATCGGAAGTCGTTCGGGCATGACAAACACCAAAGGAATTGCACCTTTAGAGGATTTAAGGTCTCCTAGACCGAAGAGTGCACAAGACAGTGCGAGTGAATGCAAGTGCGATGCGCAAAACAGCGCGAATGATGATGCAGGATTTAAGGTCTCCTTAGACCGAAGAGTGCACAGGACAGTGCAAATGATGCAAAAAAAAAAATGTGAATGAAATGTAATGCATAAAACAGTGCGAATGAGGTGTGCAAGATAGCGCGAGATGAAATGTATGCAAAATACAAGACTTGGCACACGGCTTACGACATAGCATTCTATTCATTTGGTACACAGCCCACAACACAACACTTTGTTTATCTGGGCACACAGCACTTTTGGGCACGCAGCTCATTCAGGCATACAGCTCATTTCGGGCACGCAGCCCATTTCGGGCACGTAGCTCACTTTGGGCACACAGCTCATTTCGGGCACGTAGCTCACTTCGGGCACACTGCTTATCTTGGAGGCACACAGCTCATTTTTCGGGGCACACAGTTCATTTGGCGCCTGCTTCGTTTCTGAGCACCGGCTCGTTCTTTGGGCACCTGACTCATCTTAAGGGGCACTGACTCATTTTTCGAGGGCCTTGACTTATTTGAGCACGTAGCTCGTTCTTTGGGCACACAACTCATTTTTCGGGCACACAGCTCGTTTTTCAGCACAAATTTCGTTTTTGAGACACTGACTCATTTTTCGAACTGCTGTTTCGTTCTTTGGGCACAGCTCCTTTTTGAACTGCAGCTCTTTTTTGAGCACACGGCTTCGTTCTTTGGGCACAGACTCCTTTTTTCGAACTACAGCTCATCTTGGGAGCACACAGCTCATTTCGGGCGCACAGCTCGTTCTTTGGGTACACAGCTCATCTTGGGGGCACACAGCTCATTTCGGGTGCACAGCTCGTTCTTTGGGCACACAGCTCATTTTTTGGGGGCACATAGCTCATTTCGGACGCACAGCTCGTTCTTTGGGCACACAGCTCCTTTTTTCGGGCACACAGCTCGTAATCTGAACACTCAGTCCATAACGCAGCATTTGGTTTGCATTTTGAACACACCGCTCAAGCACTTGAATTTCTAAACACGCAGCTCATACTTTTTGTTGTGAACACACAGCCCACCTTTTCTGAAATCTGAACACACCGCTTAATCTTTTTGTCGTGAACACGCAGCTCACACTTTTTGAAATCTGAACACACAGCTCAAACTTTTGTCATGAACACGCAGCCCAAACTTTTGAAAGTTGAACACGCAACCCAAACTTTTGAATTTCTGAACACGCAGCCCATTTTGATTATGAACACGTAGCACACACTTGTTGAAAGTTGAACACGCAGCCCATATTGTTGAAAGTCGAGCACACAGCTCGTTGTCAAGGTGAACACGCAGCACACGCTTTGTAGAAGGTTGAACACACAACCCAAACACTTGATGTCGAACACACAGCTCGTTGTTGAGATGAACACACGGCACACACTGATTGAGAGTTGAACATGCAGCCCAAACACCTGAATTCTGAACACACGGCTCAAATCTTGAGGTGAACACGCAGCACACACTGATTGAGAGTTGAACACGCAGCCCAAACACTTGAATTCTGAACACACGGCTCGAATCTTAAGGTGAACACACAGCACACACTTTGTAGAAGGTTGAACACACAGCCCAAACACTTGATGTCGAACACACAGCTCGTTGTTGAGGTGAACACACGGCACACACTGATTGAGAGTTGAACATGCAGCCCAAACACCTGAATTCTGAACACACGGCTCAAATCTTGAGGTGAACACGCAGCACACACTGATTGAGAGTTGAACACGCAGCCCAAACACTTGAATTCTGAACACACGGCTCGAATCTTAAGGTGAACACACAGCACACACTTTGTAGAAGGTTGAACACACAGCCCAAACACTTGATGTCGAACACACAGCTCGTTGTTGAGGTGAACACACGGCACACACTGATTAAGAGTTGAACACGCAGCCCAAACACTTGAATTCTGAACACACGGCTCAAATCTTGAGGTGAACACGCAGCACACACTTTGTAGAAGGTTGGACACGTAGCCCAAACGCTTGATGTCGAACACATAGCTCGTTGTTGAGGTGAACACACAGCACACACTGATTGAGAGTTGAACACGCAACCCAAACATTTGAGATGAACACGCAGCCCATACTTTGAAATTTGAACACACAGCTCAAATACTTGATGTTGAACACACAGCTCGAACTTTGAGATGAACACACAGCCCATACCGATTGAGAGTTGAGCATGCAGCCCAAACACTTGAGATGAACACGCAGCCCACACTTTGAAATCTGAACACACAGCTCAAATACTTGATGTTGAACACACAACTCGAACTTTGAGATGAACACACAGCCCATATTGATTGAGAGTTGAACACGCAGCCCATGGTTTTGAATCTAAACACACAGCTCAGGCATTTGAATTTGAACACGCGGTTCGTAACACAACTCTGCTCGATCTGAACACACGGCTCATAACACAGTAGTCTTTTAATTCTGAACACACAGCTCATTCTAAACATACAGGATGCGACGACGGAACTTGTAGAAGTTGAAACAAACTCACATGCCTGACATTTTTCCATTTTTCTTTTGCTTCGGAGTCTGGAACCTATATAGCTTCAGATAGGTCCTGGTTCTACTGCTCTCACATGACCTGGGTTGAACCCTGCGGTTTTAAGAAAGAATCTTGTTTTGTACAAATGTGGAGAACGGCGCGGCACACTGAGCACAAAATGATTTTTTTGAAATTTGAGAGTGAGAATGAGTTCTCAACTGGGTATTGAGCCTATGACTGAACACAGCGCACCATGACTCGATAAAGGAAAACAAAGGTAAAACAACTTAAACGCAAATGCAGACACTTGAAACGACTTAACAAGAATCGAGACAGAATAAAAGACAAGAGACACGACACTCAGACATATTGGAAAGACGAGAGCACTCTCAGATTGCGAGGAGCCAGTTTCTCTGGGTATTTGTTTCCCACCCTTTCTCATTTGTGATTCTCACATCACTCGACCCTCAAGCTCTGTTTTTCTGAAAAAGTCATTTTCCTCACTTTTTTCCTCAGTGCACATCTCTCTATTCTTCAATCTCCCATTTTTTATCCCTCCCCTGGGTGGTTGATGGATAAACAGGAAGTTGTGGGTTCATGCCCAACATTATTAGCTCACGGCTATTTCCTCTGATGACGTTTAGTCGATACTCCAGGTAAGGGAGTGGAATATATTGACCCATTCCAGTTCGTGCTTCGCACTTGGCTTGATACCTTGCTACTTGGAGGATGAGAGAGCTCTCAGCCCTTTTGCGATTAGTTTCAGTTGTGCCCTTCTTAGCAGGTGTGATGTCCTTCCTGGCAAGTGCGTTGATAAAGGGAAAAGACAGAAAACCCGACTCAACTGTGCCCCTAGTTCATTATTTTGACCATCTTTTGTTTTTGACGTTCTGTTAAAACAATTTTGACCAAAATGAGAGTTAGATTAACATGCTTGTTCGATTTTCTGATTCAAAATCATGCAAGTCAAGCTATGAGCACTGAAAATTTTCCTTTTTTGGGTCTAGGAAAAAGGTCCAGTTTTTTGAAAAATGGGATAATTTTCGGGAGAATTAGTCAACCTCAGTAAAAATTCTCAAAAACTATTTTGCAAACGACCATTGCTCAACGAGCATGGAACCTACTCCTGAGATGCACAACCTCAGATCTGAAGGAAAATTGCCCCTTGCTTGAAGAGAGCTGCATAGCAACGAAAAGTTGCCCCTTGTTTGAATGACGCCGCAGCATACTGAATGGCAACAGAAAGTTGCCCCTTGTTTGGATGATGCTGCAGCGCGTTGTAGTCAGCCCTCAAAGGGACAAACATAACCAGACTCCCAGATACAGAGAAGACAAAGATGACTAGAACCATCGTATGGACACAGTCAAATTTGAAGTGTTTTACGGCTGGACTTCAGGATGAAGTTGCCTACGTATCCCAAAGATAGGAATCAAGCCTTACGTAGTTCGGGGTTAAGGTACACTCGGGTATTAACCTCTCCTTTTTAGGCTCTAGCTTTTGCCAAGGCGCCCGTCGCGGGTTTTCGATCTTGCGAGCTTCTTTTCCTTTCTTTTTCAATTCTTTTCTTCTTTTCATTTCATTTTTTTACATTCTTCTATTTTCTTCTTCTTTTTTTTCGCATTTTTCTCTTTTTGTATTTATCTTCTTTTCTTTTTTTTGTATTTTTCTCTTGCTCTAACTTTTGCCTGGGTCGCCCTTCCGGGTTTTCGGCCCAGCGAGCCTGTCAAAGGGTAAAAGTGTAACAAGTCCATGCCAAATGGTTTTGAGATCCTGAAGTCATCTGAATCCAGGAAAATGACTGCTATATTGATTCGCAGAAGGATCCATCTTCGGCTCTTCGAGCACATCGGACATTTTTGCCCCTAGTTCGAAGGGTGCTTCCAACCTAGCTTCGCAAGCTGTTTTTGGCAACATCTGGTCTTCTTGATCTGATTTTCTTGCCGCTAATTCATGGTCTGCTGCGAATCTGGCCACTCAAGCCTCACATTGTAGTTGACCATTGAACGCTCTGAATTTTAAGTTCAAGGTTTGAAAGTGAGGGATCGAGTCTCGAGGCTGAGAGCGATCCTAGGCTGCACAATCTCAAGAGCGATTCCACACAGGTCTTCGCAGGACCGCACAAAACATTTTGTTTTTGAAAATTTTTAAGAAAGCGACAAATCGCTTGCGCTGAAGTGAAACCAGTCTGGATCAAGCCAGGGTCCTTCTCAGTACTCACGCTAACAAGCATGATTTCATTCATTAAGGGCTTAGCACGCCTCTCTTTCTCTTAAATGATCAAAGTTTTGCAAATCCCGAGGAATTCCTTCCTCTTCGTTTTTACCGCAGTGTTCAAAAAAAACGTTTTGAAAAAATTTAGGTCGATACAATGATTTCAAGGCACAGAAAAGACAGAGTTCTTTAGTCAAATACTGCCGTCTCATTCAGAACTTCCGGCATAATTGGCACAAGGCAGAAGCAAATGCGAGAGCGTGAAGATCACTGCTCTTTCATTCAAAAATCTGTTGGCACAACTGGCTCCTTGGCAGAAAAAGACTCAAAAAAAAAAAAACGAAAAGACAAACACAAAACAAAATGGTGATGCCCGAGGTAACACCCCCCGGAATCACCTGACTCCTATACAACAGGACTGACTCGATACAACAAGATAGACCCAAAACAAAAGAGACTGACTCAAAACAAAAAGACAAACTCAAAACAAGACAAGAAGACTGACCCAATACCCAAGTCAGAAAGCACAAAAGCTAGCATTCGCGAATGCTCAAAGCGATCGTCTTGTCGCCACATCCGAGATAAATCGAGCACCGCCCGCAGATGGCTCATCCCCTGATCACATTCTTGTATTATCCTCGAAAGTTGCTAACCCAGTGATGGTGGACTTCGCCGAGCTTGGCGGGAGGACAACCCCGTTGTCAAACAGATCTTGTACTTCATGACGAAAGAGCGGTTGTCGATGCGTGACGATCTGTTGGTGGTCTGTGCGATGCCAAATTAGCGGTCATGCTTTGGAGGGAGAGGATTGGGTAGAAGCCGTGGTTCAAGGGGTTTAAGGTGCCCCATTTCAACAAGGATCTGGAGCGCCTTAGACAACGGCATGTAAAGGGCATGGAATACCCTGCAACCTCGGGGTAGATACTTCGAGGTTTGCTGACTTTTGCCAGATGCATTAGCAAATGGATCGGCAGGCGCTGCCTTAGCCTTCTGATCCTTTCCAGATGTAGGGTTGGAATTGGAGGGAACTGTTCTAGCATGACGGGGCCTATCCCGATTTTCTGCCTGGTTGGAACTCCCCTCGGTTGGAGTGGGGAAAGCATTATCCACAGTTTTAGCCACTACTGCGAATATTTGTTGTTTACTCAATCCTCCGGCTTTCAAGGCCTCGACTGCCCACAACAGTTGTTCGACGGGATCAGCATCTATTCCCACTTTATTCTTGCCTCTGGCCTCAGCCTGATCGAGGGTTTGGGTTGCTACATCAGAGTGGAACCCGGTTGTTGTTGCCATGTCACGGCCATAGCTTGAGATAGCCTCAAATTGGCTGAGCTCGATTACAATTCGTCCCGATGTGAGGGCTCTGCGGTACAAAATTCGGCCTGAAGGATATGGTTGGTGGCGAAGCCGACATTCTGTGGGCAAGATCAGACACAGATCGCTGAAGATCACCAATCATTCCCATCAGTTCAAACGTGGTGGGCTCACGAGTTTGACACAACTGGGGCGCCCAGACCGGGCGTGCGGCAGGCGACCTGGGCGGGTATGGTATTTCAACATTAGTCTCATCCCGCAAGATGTTTCCTTGGTCCAATGCGGCTGCCATGGCCACAATTTCTTCTGAGCTCTGTGCCATCATGGTCTGCTAAGTTTGGATGAAGGTGATGTGACTGGTGACTGACGGATCAGATGAACCAGAAAGCCTTGACTGGCCTTTCTTTAACTTGCCTCAGCGAAGGAAAATACTGGCTGCTCTGAATTGAATCTCTGAACCCTTCCCCCCCTAAAAGAGAAAACAGGCAGCATCTCAGCCCAATTTTACCAAGACAGATACCCGCAGATATAACTGAATTACTGTTCCCCAAATTACTGCCTCAAAACTGAATCTGATACCCGCAGATAACTGATTCCCAAAATACTGAACTGGTGCCCGTAGGCCCGATGCCCAAACTTATAAACTGATACATGCATTTCCCTGTAGAGACGCACTCTAAAAGCACATAGCAGATAAGTGAGAGCCAAAACACCCCTATGTTGGGGTAGGGTTTCCCTGTCCTATTTTGTCAGGAGCTAGGGTTTCATTACACACGCATCGGTTTCAAACAACCTATATCGGGTGAGCAACCTGTCCTAGTTTGGAATGGTCACTATGGATCCGAATATGCACTAGGTCGAATGGTCAAAAAGGGTGCCCCGGTAAAACCAGGGTTTGTGTTCCCATGCTGTCAGAGCCCATAGCCGATCAGCCTTATAGTCATGCCTTGACAAGACAAGCCTCCGACAAATCGTTCGGGAATGGCATATGGCAAACACGGTGTCCTAGGCGCACCAATGCAAATGCAATGCAAAGAAACACACAAGTGTAGTCAAAACCAGATATCATGAGTTCGAGTCAAGTTCTCTAAATCCCAATGAAGTCGCCAGAAGCGTCCCCGAACGCCCGGAGAGGTGCGACTCCTCCCGTTCCGTCGCTCCGGTCTACTGATTCAAGGACTCAAATGTCACGGTTCTTAATCTTGAACCAAAGAGTCCAAATCCGGCAAATCATTTCGAGAAAACAGATTTTTGAAAGAAGTGCCAAACATGGACTACTTTGCCAAATACAGAATCGCCACCTAAATATTTTATTTTGGAAAAATTTAGGAAACCCTGACTCGTTTGCCTAAGGCCACGTGTCCGTCATCACCAAAGTTGCCTCGGCTCGGGAACTTGGGTACGATTGGGGAATGAATGTGCCGTGAGCACCCCGCTTCGCCCGATCGAGACCGGCCTCTACTAACCATGATATCTATTTTTGAAAACATTGTATGTTCTTATTCCGGTTATTAGCCTAGGTTACTATGTGATGCGCACAATATACAAGTATAGACTGAGTCACCTGAATTGGAACGAAACATTTCATGTTTGTTTTTTTGAAAGATGGTTTGCTACCTTCAGGTAGGCTTAAAATGCAGATTTTGCCACCCTCAGGTGGGCTTAGAAAACATGGTTTTGCCACTATCTAGTGGGCTTAAAACTTACAGTCAATGCATTATTCCAATTTAGATAACCCAACCTTCACCCACAGGCATTCAAACAGGTATATCACATAAGCAAATAGCCTCATGGTAAGCATGCTATTCATGGCAGTCACTCACACGCATGCAAGGATGCTAAAACATAAAAACTCACCGAGTACTCCAAGCCAAAACAGAAGCTCATTAGAAATCCATGCATGATCCTAAGTATACAGAAATGTCTAATGCAACACATGCAAAAATGCAAACTATAGCAGGCTCGGCTATTCTAAATATGACATATGGAATGCTACAGCTAACATGTATTCATCTTGTAATTGAAGTACAATGCAGTTAGTATGGTGCGCCGAGCCCGGTGCATGCAAAACAGATGAATGAATGCAAACATGTCATCATACTGTATGCTAATTGAAATATGCCCTAATCTAACCATCATGAGCAGGTAAATAAAAGGGAAGAAAGACGTGGGGTTGGAAGACATACATCACACTCACGCACACTTATTACAATTATGCCCTCGCGCAGAGGGTCCAAATAAATATACAGTCCCGAATAAAAGAATAGTACAATCCAAATAAATATTACAGTCCAAATATGTACAAATTCCTAATTAATTAACAAATTAACTAAGAAAATAAATAAACTGGCATGCAAGCCAGAGACTGCCTTGATTCCATTCCGGATGATGAATGATGCATGCCCGGGTTGCCTTTGCGCGGAAATCCATGACGATACCCCAATTAGCCTCTATTTGCACCTGTTCTTGAAATGCGTGCCAAACTTTGAAAAGTTGCTAATTCTTCATTTTGCTGCAACAGAGAGCAGGAAAGGAGCATAGCAATGTATTTTCACAAATGTATGCATGCCTCGATCCTCGTACCACCAATCACGCATATCGATGCATGATGGCCGAGGAGCCGAATTGCACAACTCAATATGAGATGAATGCACATGAAAACACAACAAGACCTAACTCCATCATGGATGATCCGGAATTAATGGATCGGGAATTGAGACACGTTCCGTCACTCGAGTACGAACGCATTCGTTTCCGTGCGAACTAACTCCTATCCCGAACACGATGCAATATGCATGATATGCATGAAATGCAACTAAGATATAACCTAACATGCAAAATGTTATGGAATGGCATACACGATGCACGAGGTAACATGGCATACACAATGCGCTAATATACAACCTAGCATACACAATGCTATGAAATGAAATGGCATACACAATGCAATATGGACTTACACCAACACAAGTGGACCTCAGTCACACTCACATAGGAGGCCATAAGACGAAAATGAGACAACTCGAAGTGCGTGCATGCGTGCACGCATAAGCGAGACGAACCTCTGACGCGGAATGCCACTCTAACAAGACATGGAAAAACATGGAATATGGCATATGATCATGCAATTTTCAGAGGCAAAATGAGATGCAAAACAGCCCCGAAACCCGGTGCATGGAACGAGTCCCGAAACACGGGTTTTGGCGCATGAAATGGCCTATAACTATACAATGCATACATAATTTGAATATGAAATAAAAAGACAGAAGCAAGGAAGCCCCGAGACAAGAATTTTTACAGTTTAGAGTGAGGCCAAACAGTGGGCCTAGGTAGGGCTAAATTAGCATACAAAAATGGCTCTGCAAGGGAGGTAATGAAGCAAGTCACAAATTCTGGCCCCAAACAGAGAAGGGGCCTTCTACAATATTCAATATGGGACAAAAATATGATGTTTTACAGTTTATGACAGGTCCCAAAAACAGATACAAATATGCCAAAGATCTCATGCAAGAAATGAGCCAACCAAGGGGCAAAGAAGCAAGTAGTGGCTGGAGGCCTCAAACAAGTGAGGGCCCTTCAACAATGTTGAAGAGGGACCCAAAATATGGCTTTTTACAGTTTAGCACCAGCCCCAAAATAGTATACAAGTATGCTCAAAATATCATGCAAAATGAGGCCATCAAGAGGGCTATAACATGAAGTATACAAAGGGTGTCTCAAACAGCTATAGACCCTTAATAAAACATGAATAGGGGGTCAAAATAGGGCCATTTTCAGTTCGGACCAAAGTCCAAAAACAGAGACACAATAGGCTAATAAATCATGCAAAAATGGGGACCAAAGAGGGGTTCAATGACAAGTGGCACATGGAGGTCCCAAACTGTGATGAGCCCTTCTTAATATTGAATAAAGGCTCAAAATAAGCCTATCTACAGTTTACATCATGCTCCAAAACAGATTACACATAGGCCAAAAATACTATGCAAGATTATGGCATACAAAGGGGTAATGAAGCAAGTGAAAAATGGGGGTCCCAAACAGGGTAAGACCCTTAATGAAAGATGAAATAGAGCTCAAAAAATACTATTTTCAGTTATGGCCGGAGCTCAAAAGTGTAAGCAAGAATGGAGAAGAAATGATACAAAAATGAGCACAAAAGAGGGAGAAATCAACTCACCCTTGTAGACCAACTCTTGGCAACTTCTTGGACCAAGTTTGGGTGCTCCTCAGCTCTGGAAAGAAGCTCCAAGTGGCTAGAATGGAGGTGGTGGTGTGGTGCTAGGTGGTGGTGTAGAAATGGGTGTAAGAGCTTAAGGGTTTTGAGGCTTAGAGTAGAGAGAGAGGGAGAATTGATGCAAGGCTCTCAAAAAAAATTTTGTAACCCTAAAATCTGAAGGGGAGGGGCTGTATATATAAGCAAAATGCGTGGAAAAGAGGGGGAAAAAAAGGGGGGGAAAACAAACCAAGTTTCCCCCCAAAATGGCCAAACCCTCGTACATGGGTGTAGTGGGAAACAAAATTCACTTCTAGGACACACTTGGGGAGGGGGGGCATGGCCGGCTAGTTTGAAAGGGCAAAAAAGTCATTTCACCAAATAGGTGGCCGGCCAGCCAGATTTTCTGGCCGGCCAGCTACTTTCAGGACAAAAAAAAGGGCTTTCGGGAAGAAAAGTGGCCAGTGGGTGATTGGGAAGTCCAATGGTGGCCATTAAAGTGTCCAAATTTAAGCCCCGGAAGTTAGATTTCCAATGGCACAAACCTTGCATTAAAATTCCTCCTGTGGAAAAAGTTATGCCAGTTTTCGTAAAGCCGCGCAGATTTCTATCCAACCGGAGTGATGCCCTACTTCAATCAACCATATCTCCTCCATCCGGAATTGAATTTAGGAGATTCTTGAGTGAAAAATGAAGCCCCGGGAGTAAGCTTTCCAACGGTGATGGCCTCATAGTTTGATTCCAAGTATCCAAATGAATATGCCCGATTCGGCGAGGGCTGGTCGACTTTCTTTTAACGGTTCATGCCCATTTTCTCCCCCGACTGGATTTCTTCCCTCTTCTCTTCTTTTCTTCAACTTCAAACCTCTAAGTAAGGTGTTTTGAAAGATTTTTCAAAGATTTCATCTCTCTTTCATTCATTTCCACTTTGTCCTTGCTCGGTTTATCGAAAAGCGCAATTTTTGACAAAATGCGAGCCTCGGAACATCACAGAAACTTTATTTCAAAAATGTTTTGAAAGAGAGGGTTTTAAGTCTAAAATCTTTTGATCGAGATCGTTCTGGTCCAGAACAGGGGTATGAAGTTGAGATTTGACTCTCTCTTTGCCAAAGAAATTGAACATTTGCCCTGCACACCTTTCTCCACCATGTAAATCATCAGTCCCGTCGAAGTCTTATGGACGGTCAAAAATGGGGTGTCTACACATATTCTTATGGAGTGATGATATACAAACATAAATTTTATATAGAAATTTCAAACACAATGATATTGCTTAATGATGGTCATTCACTTTAAAATAGAACACCCATAAAGATTATTTATATTTATAATAATATCACTATCACATCATTTTTATGATATTTTTTGTGTAAATTTTTCTATATGAATTAAAATTTTCATTTTTATTTCCATCATCATTTTTCATTCTTATCTATTCACTTGCATTTATTATAGTATTACCAAACACCACCATTCACGTAAACTCTAACTAATCACCCAATCAAACTTGAAAGCACAAAAATACAATACATATAATACGCTTATACAAAAATAACATCAACAAAAATGTACTCCACACCATCATGGAGTTTTTAGAAGGGGGATTTGGTCATAGCCCCCTCACTATCTAATTTGTCTTTCAAAAGGACAATAATTATATAAGTACTTTCAAAACCCCCTGATATTTTAAAACTTGTTTCTTTTACTATATTACCCTCATATCTATCAGCTCTCCTATTAAGCCATCTTCACTATGTATTTCAAAGTAAAATTTTACTCTGTATGAAAGTAAAATTTTACACTCTGAAACTAAAGTAAAATTTTACTCTGTATAAAAATAAAATTTTACTCTGAATAAGAGTAAAATTTTACACTCTGAAACTAAAAGTAAAATTTTACTCTGTATAAAAGTAAAATTTTACTCTGAAAAACAAGTAAACTGTGAGACTCTGAAGCTAAAAGCAAAATTTTACTCTGTATAAAAGTAAAATTTTACTTTGATTTTGTCAAATGAAAAAAACAAAGCAATAGAATCAGAGTAAAATTTTACTCTGGTTCTATCAAATGAAATTTGATGTTTACTCTAAAAAATCGATGGAACTTTGAGCTTTGAGCTTTGAGCTTTGAATCAGGCCTATAATTCTTGAATCAATCGATGTTTACTCTGAAAAACATTGAATCAGGCCTATAATCTGAAAATTTCAGAGAAATCTCAATTTTTCATACCCCGGTTCTTCAAATTTTTCAGATTTTACAGATTTTTGCAACTTTGAACTTTCAAAAATCTTGAGATTTTTCATACACACAGATTTTTCAGATTTTACTTTAAATCTTTGAGCTTAATCATTCAAATCTCCGATCTTAAAGACTCAAAACACACATATATATAGATATATATATAGATTAGAAATCGGAATATGTAGATATATATATATATATATTCGAATTCAAATCCCAAAACACATATATATTCGAATTCAAATCTCAAAAACACACAAACACACACATATATATAGATATATATATATTCGAATTCAAATCTCAAAAACACACAAACACACACATATATATAGATATATATATATATATATATATGTATCAGTGCGATTTGCAAGTTCTCCACAGCTCCGGCCATCGAGGAAGCTAGAGTTAGAAGAGAGAGACGAGAGAGAAGATGAACAGTTGAAGGAGAGTTGAAGGAGGAGAGTTGAGAAGATGCAGAGAGGAGGCTGATCGGCAACGCGAGGCCATTGAAGCCACTCAGCGATCTCGAAGGATCGATGTTGCCGAAGCTCAACTCAAGGTAATTCATGATCTTCTGCTGAAGCTTGGAACACGACTATGGTGATTATGATATAGTTGATGACGAAGCTAATTATATATGCAGAAGCTGAGGGTATAATAGTCATATAAAATATTTAAATAATAAATTTTGTCCTTTATGCAAAACTTTATAATTATGAGGGGGTTTAGAAAGTATAATTTTTTTCTTAGTCCTTTTAACAATGAAAGGAAAGTAAAGGGGATTTATAGCTAAATTTTCCTTTTTAGAAATAATTTTTTGAGTTTTTAATTCGTATTATTGTATTTTTAATAATTTCAAAAATTATTTTAAGCATTTTTTTTCTTACTTTTTATATCCATTTAATCTAAATATACTTAAAAAGTATAAAATTTGTACAAAAAAACTCTAAAAAATTCATTGAATAAAACGAAATACGATAATGTACTAAATTTTTATAATTTTTATTTTGTATATGGTGAATTTAAAAAAAAAATCACAAAATATTATAATTTTTAAGTATATTTAGATTAGTTGTATCTAAAAAATAAACTAAAAATTGCATAATTTTTTTTAAAAATTCAATAAAAATGAAAAAACACGAAAAATAAAAAAATTCAATTTTCTGAGAAGTAACTTAAACCAAACAAAATGATATTGTTATTTCTCTTGAAATGAGATTAACAAAATATCTATATTATTTTATTATTTTATATATATAAAGGTCAAGAGGCAAATATGTCATTTTAATTTAAAAGTTAACACCGTCAACATAATTACATTCGCAGGAGGGTCCGTGTAATTTTTTAAATATGAAAGAAATCTATATTAAACATAAATCTTAAGAAGTATCAACGTAATTTACCTAAAAAAATAAATTTAAAACAACTTTGTATTCGATAAATCTATTAAAAAATAAATAAATTGATGGTGCTTTTAAATTTTTTAAGGAATAATGTACATTCCCTAACATGGTTCTTTATTTTACGACAGTTAGCACGATATTCAACATCTTGATTTCTGATCTCTCGCTGGATAATTTTGTTTTAATTTTGACTTAGAAGTGTTTGTACTTAAATTTTCTTATCCTCCATCTCGATATTTTTATAATCATTAAATCATATATAATGTTGAGATATAAATGAACAATTAATCAAAATACATAAAAAGATGGATGAGAAAATCCGAGTCCGTTTAATAATTTAAATCAATTTAGGGAAAATTATTTAGAAGTTCTATTAGGGAGACTTATGCTACATATGGTCCTACTAAAAAACTTATGTTCCCATAAGTCCTGTGGGAAGTTTGTTGACACATTTACCCTCAATATTAGTTGTTAATATCATAAATAAGTAATAAAATCATATATACGAAATTGATATAAATGTAACGTAACGTGACACCTACATAAACGTAACGTGACATATTTACATAAACGTAACGTGACACCTATGATATATGGTAATATTCAATTTTTTATATAAGAAATTGATTTTATTTATTTTTTAGATTTTTTTGGGACAGCCAAACAACCAAATTACTGAATTCAAACACAATTAATTAATCAAAAAAATAATTCATAAATCACATTTCAATTATTGAAACAAAATAAATTGAGATTTAATACCCATAAGAGATGCTTCAAGGAGGTTTCTGGCCATGAAAATCTGATCCGTTGGTGAGCCCAGCAAAACAAACCAACTAGCCCAAATTCCAAACATGCGGGCCCACCAAAGCCGTAGGTACTAACACATCAATTTACGGCCCAACTAATAAATTAATGGCCAGCCCATGTGCCTCAATTTTACACCATAATCATGGGCCAACAAAGATACCATAAAGTATAATAATGTTGGGTGCCATCAGAACATTGAGCCCAGTGATGGACCCTTTCAATGTATACAGCACAGAATAGATGTGTATATAGCAACAAGACAGCCACTTTATGTCCAATTGAGATCACGCCCGCACCAAGCCGTGAGATACACGCTCACCTGCAGATCACCAACAGAACAAAACACCAGCAACACAACACCGGTGGACCCTCCACTGTGTATCTCACTCTTTTACAGTAGCCATGCACTTAACCAGTGAAACCAGCGCCGCATGTTTGGCAGACATGAAAAAATAACCCCATCCCCGGCGAGACGCTGAAAATAATACACTAAAATTTGACACTAAAACGTAATATGACACAAACATAAATCAGTAACATTTTCACATTCAATTTAAAAAAACAAAAACTTATTAAGTTTGTGAAACGTAACGTGACACGTTACGTTACGTTTATGTAAGTGTCACATTACGTTTATATAGGTGTCACATTACGTTTATATATGTGTCACGTTACGTTACGTTTATGTAGATGTCACGTTACGTTCATATTGGTGTCACGTTACGTTACGTTTATATTGGTGTCACGTTATGTTACGTATATATAGGTGTCACGTTACGTTACGTTTATGTAAGTGTCATGTCACGTTAGGATCTTGTGGAATACATTCTTATGAAAATAGGACTTGAGACTCTATAAGAAATTACACAGGAGTTAACCTAGCATAAGGTTCTGAAAAAGGACTTATAAATAAGTCTCCCATTAATTTATCAATCAGACTACTTTAAAAAATACACTAAAATTGGAATTGAGAATTGCAACGAACAATTTGACTCATTATGGTGCTCCCACTCACCAGCATTTACTTTCAAATTGGTGTATATGACAAGTTTGATTGACCAAATTATTAGGGAAAATAGATAATTTTTCATAAGTAAATCGATCAATGAGAATAAAAATTAATGAGAAAAAAATTAAATCAACAATGATATAAGAATTTTATGTAGTTCCCTCAATGTGAGATACGTTCACGGGATCAAAATCCAATTCCACTATCAACCAAAAAGTTTTCAAATAATTACAAATGAAACACGAATGGTCTCACAAAATACCTTAGGTAAATTCCAAATAATTACAAATAATCAAGAGGAAATACCTTACTAAATAGATGAATAAAAGTCTTCGAAACAGAAGTGTATAAGACCCAAAATAATATGTCCAAATCAAAACCAAAAATCGAACCAGATGCTTCAAAGTAGAGTAATAACCAAGGCACAAATTCTTGAATTTGACCAAGCCAAATGCCTGCAACCCTTCTCACCAATTGAATCAATTTTGCATCAGGTACTATGCTGTCAGACAGTGCCAAACCCACCGAATTAAATCAATTTTGTAGCAGTCACCGCAACCACACGGCACACACAAACATAATATATATATATATTATTGATTCTTGGGTTTTTTTTTTCTTTTAATCAGACTCCAGTTATTACCAAATAAATTATTAAATATTTATTGAGCGTTCAAAAATTAAATATAATATATAAAATATATTATAACCAAACCAAACCAAACCAAACCAAATTAAAATTCTTTTAATAAACCAATTAGGTTTCATACTCTTTATAAAATATATTATAACCAAACCAAATTAAAATTCTTTTAATAAACTAATTGGGTCCCATACTCTACTAAGGAAGTATACCCAACAATTCTTTTCCTACCGACTTAGGTGGAGACATCAACCATACCCGCCAAAGTTCGACACTTCAAATGTTTGTCTCTCGACAAAATCTTAGTCAACATATCCAAAATATTATCATCTGTGTGAACCTTTTTGAGTTGCAACAATTTCGAATCTAACACATCACGAATCTAATGGTATCTCACATCAATGTGTTTTGATCTCGAATGAAAAGTAGAATTTTTGCTCAAATGAATAGCATTTTGACTATCACAATAAAACACATACTTTTCTTTCTTCAAACCGAACTCTTGCAAAAATTTCTTCAACCATAACTCTTCTTTACAAACTTCCGTAATGGCAATAAATTCAGCTTTGGTAGTTGAGAGAACAACACATTTTTGTAATTTAGATTGCCATGCCACAGTTCTCCTTGTAAAAGTCATCAAATACCCCGAAATAGATTTCTTAGAATCAACATCACTGGCCATATCAGAATTCGTGAATAGATCAAGCATCGGCTTACCATCCTCAAAACACAAACACACCTTTGAAGACCCTTGAAGATATCTTAGAATCCACTTCACCGCTGCTCAATGTTTTTTACCCGAATTAGAAAGAAAATGACTCATCACACCAACGGCGTAAGTAATATCTAGCCTTGTACAAACCATGGCGTATATCAAAGAACCAATTGCTGAAGCATAAGGAATTTTCAGCGTCTTTTCCTTGTCTTTCTCACTTATAGGACATTGATTCAAACTAAGCTTGAATTGACCCACAAGTGGACAACCAACCGACTTTACTTTATCCATATTAAACCTCTCAAGAACTTTTTCAATTTAACTTTCTTGAAACAACCAAATCAGCCCCTTTTTGTGATCATGAATAATTTTCATACCAAGTATTTGCTTTACCGGCCCCAAAACTTTCATAGCAAAAGACTTGCTCAATTCCAATTTCAATTTGTTAATCACAGTATAAACTTGACCCACAATTAACATGTCATCAATATAAAGCAAAAGACTAATAAATTTACCATTTGAATTTTTTTTCACAAACACACAGTGGTCTAAAGTGGTTTTAGAAAAATCATTATTCATCATGAAAGAGTCAAATTTTTGTACTATTGTCGCGGCGCTTGCTTGAGGCCATACAAACTTTTCTTCAATTTGCAAATAAATTTCTCTTTCCGTTTCTCTACAAAACTTTCCAGTTGTTCCATGTAAATTTCTTCTTTAAGATCACCATGAGAAATGCGGTCTTCACATCTAATTGCTCAACTTCAAGGTTCATATTTGCGGCTATCCCAAGTACAACCCGAATAGAAGACATCTTCACAACTGACGAGAAAATTTCATCAAAGTCAATACCTTTCTTTTGCTGAAAGCCTTTCACAACAAGGCGTGCCTTGTATCTCATATTCTTGCCATCATTCTTCAATTTGAAAACCCACTTATTTTTCAGAATTTTCCTTCCCTTAGGCAACTTCACTAAATCATAAGTGTGATTTTCAAGTAAGGAATTCATCTCCTCTTCCATAGCATTTTTCTAATCATCTTTCTTTACATGCTCAATTGCTTCTTGGTAGCTCTCGGGCTTCCCTTGATTGGAAATCAACACAAATTCATTGGGAGGATACTTTCTCGAATTATCAGTCCCTTGTAGATTTTCTCAACTCAAGTTGTGGTGGTAGTTCTTGAGTTGGATGTTTTTTCTCAATTTCAAGCTCAACTTCCTTTGGAGTAGCATCATCATCTACATCTTCAAGAGGTGGCTGCACATCTACTCCATTTTCATTATCCACCGAAGATGAAGGAGGTGGATCAAGGTCAATGAGATCACTAGTTTTTGGCTCCGGTTAATCACATTTGCCGAAGTTTTCAATTGTATGGTCTTCAAGAAACACAACATCATGGTTTCGAATAACTTTCGTGTCAACTGGATCCCACAATCTATAACCAAATTCATCATGCCCATAGCCAAGAAAAATACATTGTCTTAACTTACTATCAAGCTTTGACCTTTCATCCTTTGGAATGTAAACAAAAGCTCGACAACCAAACACTTTCAAGTGCTCATAAGACACATTTTTGCCGATCCAAACTCTTTCTGGAACATCACCATTCAAAGGATAGGAATGAGACAAATTGATCACATCAACCGTTGTCCTCATTGCAGCACCCCAAAAGGATCTTGGCAATTTAGCATGTGAAAGTAGACACCTTGTTCTTTCCACGATAGTGCGGTTCATCCTCTCCGCAACACCATTTTGTTGAGGAGTTTTCTTAACTGTCTTTTGGTGTCGAATACCTTTGCTGCAACAATACTCATCAAATGGCCCAATATATTTACCACCATTGTCTGATCGGATGCACTTAAATTTCTGCCATGTTTCTCTTTCAACCATGGCCTGAAAATGCTTAAATACATCTAGAACTTGATCTTTAATTTTTAGGATAAAAGTCTAAACTTTCCTGAAATAGTCATCAATGAAAATAACAAAATAAAGTGCACCACTATGTGTTTTAACTTTTAAAGGACCACAAACATCTGAATGTATCAATTCCAAAACATTTTCTTTTCTAGAAGTAACATTTTTATGAAAAGAAACTCTATATTGTTTACCCACCAAATAATGAACATAAATTTTAAAATGTGTACCTTTCAAACCGGGTAGAAGCTCTTTCTTGAATAAAACTTGTAGCTCTTTTTCACTGATATGCCCAAGCCGTTTGTGCCACAATTCGGTAAAAGTATCATCTTCAAGTGTATTGACAACACCTTTACAAATTTTTCCTTTTATCGAATAAAGTGCATGAGTTTTCTTACACTTAGCCACCACCAAAGAACCCTTTGTGAGCTTCCATATTCCATCACCAAATTTGTTATTGTAGCCTTCATCATCTAACTTTTCGGTAGAGATCAAATTGAGGCAAATGTCAGGAACATGCCTCACATCTTTAAGCAATAACTTGCAGCCCAAATTTGTTTCCAAGCAAACATCACCCATGCCAATAATCTTGGATAAACCTTCATTACCCATTCGAACACAACCATAATCTCCTTTGGAATAGGTAGCGAAAAAATCAACTCTAGAAGTTACAAGAAAAGAAGCATCAGAATCAATCACGCAATTACTCTTTTGGCCCGCAAAATTGATACAATCATCTTCACAAACAACCATAAGATCATCAGTAGTAACCGCCGTTGTGTTTTCTTGCTTCTTATCCACACTTTTGTCACACCTTTTCTCCTTGTTCTTGAACTTTCAACATTCCCGCTTTATGTGTTCTTTCTCATGGCAATAATGACACTCAATGTTTTTCTTTCAAAAAGAACCATCTCTTGATTTGTCACGGCTTTGATCACGACTATGAGGAGTCTTACTTCTCCTCCTTGTTTTGCTTCGACCTCTCACAGCAAATGCCTCCAAATGAGAAGAACCCGCTGATTTTCTTCTTGTTTCTTCATTCAATAAGCTACTAGTGACTTGGCTCATTGTGACAACTCCATCGGACGCCAAATTACTAACTGTCACAATCAAAGTCTCATAACTTTTGGGCAAAGAACTAAGTAGTATCAAAGCCCGCAACTCATCATCAAAAACAATTTTCATAGAAGCAAATTGATTAACAATATTTTTTATTTCATTCAAATGTTCCGGAATGGGGTTATCATCTTTACATTTTAAATTAACCAACTTTCGAAACAGAAAAGCTTTATTTGTGACTGATTTTCTATCATAAAGACTTTCTAATCTTTTTCATAAATCATGTTGTTACGACCCGCTCCCCGTACCCAAGGGTTAAGTATTGTGATGGCCAGTAACTGAAATTACCTCCGGCCATTCTTGGACAAATTAATAAACGCGAGCGAAAATAATATTTAAGATAATTACACTTTGGCCCAATTTTCTAATATAACTATATAAATAAATTAATCCCTAATTAAATTACACTCTATCGTATACCAATAAAAAATTAATTATTTATTTTACTACTACACTCATTATTATTATTATTATTATTATTTATTTATTTACTCTTACTTTTATATTTATTTATTTATTATCTTTTACTTTAATTTGGCCCAACTAGTATTACAATTCCATATTTTTATTAATTTGGCCCCAAATAATAATCCCTAATTTAATTACACTTCATCTCATACACCCGCAACATTTAATATTTTATTTTACTCTTACAGAATATTTAATTAAACATTTGGGGTTTTTCTCATTTATAATTAAATAATACTAATATAAAATTTAAAGGATAACTTAAATTTTCAGGTTGTTACAATCTTCCCTCCTTTTAAAAATTTCGTTCTCGAAATTTGTCATATGTGTAAGTTATCTGCTGCATACTCTGATAAATATATATTAGATGATTAATCTGATAGAAAATATTATCTAAAAAAAAACTGTGTCAAAAATAACTCACTGTCTAGTTGTCAAAAATTGTTTGGGGCCAAAATGAGAAACAAGCAGTGGCTTTAAAAACTTTTCATTAGATTTCTATCTGTAAAGAAAAAAAATTGAGAACATAATTAAACAAGTGACTGGAAGTGAAATGACAGAATCATATGTAGAAGTTGAAGGAATTTGAGATGAACTCTCATTTCTTTTATTCGTGAACTTCCTACTGAAGAAAAATAGTTTCAAAAATTAGTATTTTTAAAATTTGAATCCACTTTTAAAAAGTTGAAATGAAATTTTTTTTTTTTAATACTGAATTGGAAATTCTATGTATTTAATTATATTATAATTTTGGTGGGTGCTTGAGCCGACACTCTTTTGTTTCTTTTTCTTCTTTTGCTATAACAAATATAAATTATATCTAATATCCTTCACAAATTATGCAGAAAAAAAAAATTATATCTATATAATAAGACAAGCGGCTTTTTGAAAATGTCCTAGAGACAATTGTCCTACTAGGACATTTCAACAGTTGAGATGACTTTTAATAATAACATCCAACGCTCAAAAATGTATAAACCAATCTAAGAATTTTAGATTCCCGCCCATATCCATGTCCATGTGTTAAACCACCTCCACGCTCTCTCTCTCTCTGTCACTCTCTCTTCTACGCTTTCTCACCCACGTGCACGCTTCTCTCTCTCTCTCAAAGACCGAGACCCTAGCTCTGCACAAGAAACCCACGTTTCTTACCCATGTATATATTTATCTCTCTTAATATGTTTGAAACTTCTGTACAACACCATTCTACGCGATCGGAAACTCCCCAATCCGGCCTGGAAGCGACACAACGTGAGGTACCGAGAAATTACTGGAAAACTCTGTACTTTAGCCACCAAGATTCAGCAACTGAAACAGAGAGTTGCGTCGAGCGAAACTAGGAATGTAGATTACTATCAATTGATTAGGCGAAACTGGGAATGTATATATACAAGTTTTAGTGATTCTTTACATTGAGGATCAGTTTTTGGAGATTGTTTGTACATAGATTGTATAGATTTTATTTGTTTATTGTCTTTCTTCTCTTTCATTTGTTCGAAGAATGAGTTGTGTAGATTGTTCCGCAAAAAACCCTTTAGCTGTCAAGAGCTCTCTGATCGACCCAGATAGTGGGTCGTTGGTTGATCTCGTGGTGTCGGAGAGCCAAATGGATTTGAAGACTCTAGAGGCTGAATCAATGCCGAAGCTGAAGATAACAAAGGTTGATCTCGAATGGGTTCACGTGCTCAGCGAGGGTTGGGCGAGTCCGCTCAAAGGGTTCATGAGAGAGGATGAGTATTTGCAGAGCTTGCATTTCAATTGTTTGAGAATGAAAGATGGGTCTATTGTGAACATGTCGTTGCCGATTGTTTAAGCCATTGATGACCAGGCTAAAGAAAGAATTGGGGCTTCGATTCATGTTGCATTGGTTGGGCCTGATGGTGATTTGGTTGGTGTTCTTTGGAGGTTAGTCTTTCGATGCAATTAAATTGTTTCAGTGATTTTTTTAATACTCAGTTCGCTTTACGAAATGAAAATAGTTTTGTTGTAGATTGTCCTGACTGTGGCATGAAAAGCTCTCTTTCCCTTTTAATAGTTTAGCAAACTCCTATAGGATTTGAAAAAAATGAACAATTCAAATTATCATAATAAAACTATATAACTAATTTAATCTATTGTGTGATCTTTTTATGTTTTAGTGTAAGCAACAATGTTATGAAGATGTAGAGGGTTAATGACCATGTTGGCTATGCATTAAAGTGGAACATAAATAATATGATGGCTGAAATTTGGTTTTCAAATTAAATTTTATTTTTTGAATCTTTTATGTTTGTCTTTAATAAATTTTTTTCATGTTTCAAATTTTTTATTACGTGCACTTCATTCATATCTTTCCAGTGTCCTTGACATCTGTAGTTTAGGTGGATGTTCATTGACATCTGTTATTTTTGCAGTGGCATTTCATTGACATCTGTGAGTCCTTCATATTGGTTTGGAATTTTATTCTCATTTTAGGAAATTATATGAGCATCAAAATTACGAATTTTATTCTCATTTTATTCTTATTAGCCTCATTTCAAAAGCAGCAATCAATGTGTCTTGGAAAGCTAATCTTTATTCTCAAAATTTAAGCTATGTAGTGAACTCATAATTTTAGCTATGTGGTCAAACACAAGACAGGTCTTCATTTAGTAATTTATAGTTCAGAAAAAAAAAAAAAAAAAAGTCTGATTGTTGCAGTTAACTAAGCAAGTGCTTTATTTATGTGATTGTAGTTGGCAGAAAATAAGTGATCCTAGAAGTATTGCAAAGGTGCTTAAGCAAGTTTATGCAGATCACTCAACAGAGGTTGATAAAGTGTTTTCCCGTATCCTTGAGACAGTACAACACCCAGCAGCTGCTACATCCTTTGTCTTAATTATGTTTTTCTCCTCGGGGACAACTATCCTTCTGGGAGGCTTTATCTAGGTACGTATTGTTAAAGTTTAAACTCCTGCAGGTAATTCATGTAAAATTTCCCTTTTCTTGCTCCAAATTATGGACTACCAGTTCATTTCTATTCACAGGTGTCAAGTGAACGATGTACCAATCTGTCTCATGTATGGAAAAGAAGACCCATGGGTGAAGCCTGTGTGGGGTCTTCAGTGAAAAACAATGCGAAGCTCCATATTATGAGATCAATCCTGCTGGTCACCGCCCTCACAATGAAGTTCTGAGGCACCCAAATTTCATCACTTGTCTACATTAGAAATCCATTTGATTGCCCATCTGCAGTTAGTGTTTGTTTTGACATGCCCTATGGCGAAGTTTATTATAAGATGTTCATAGTTACAGTTGAAATCTTGGATGAAGAAATTTGGTTTTGCTGTTGATTTTGTTAGGACTTTTTCCGTTAGTATATGAGGGGGTTTGAGCCGTGCAATCCGAGTGCTGAATCTACCCAAGAGGAAGACTTAGTTAAAAGTCCACATAATTTTAACAAAAATGAAAAGTTTTGGATGAGTAAAATATTTTTGATGTAAAGCCCCAAATTTCTATAGTGAGAACTGTGTCCTGATGGCTTTAATTGAACCTGGTGATAATCTTGAGGTTTGATTTTAAGAAAATGAATGATGTACCAAGAAATTAACATGGTAGGCCATGAAGTTTACTTTTATAGTAAAATATATGAAACCATTATAAGAAATTGCAAGTCCAAGTTGCTTTTCATTTTTGAGCAAAGTAGATAGTGAAAACTGAGCAATCAGGTACTACTTCAATCCCTTATTAAGAAAGTTATACCATGAATTTTAGCTATGTGGTGAACTCATAAGAGAGGAGACAGTACTTTCTTATGTAGTGAACTCATAATTTTTTTTTGCTATTTCTTTGATGCTACGTATTTTTTAGCCAATGTGACAGATTTTGAATTGCATTGGTTCTGACTTTGGGGTTGAGCATGTCTAATTTAAATCTTGATTCTTCATGTGTAGATTTTGTGGTGTGAACATTATTTTTTTGGCAGAGATGTGGAGTCCTTCATATTGGTTTGGTTTGTAAACTGTGTTCACATACTAATTTTTGGTTTGGAATTGTTTTGCTTCCGCTACTATGAAATATTATTTGGCCATTTTCACCTTATCTTCTACACTTAAATTAGGGCTTTCTTTTTCTTTGAGAGATTTCTTTTTCTTCTTTTTCTTTTTTCCTAGAGAGATTTCTTTTCTTCTTTTTCTTTTTTCCTTCAATTTGTGTAGTGGATTACAAATATTTACTTTTAGATTTGTGGATTATGCTGATTAAGTTATACAACTATTTTTCTTTTGATCTACAAAACATGCTGATGTACACATTACTGGATGGATGTTGTTGTGGTCCTTGATTTATTGTTCCAGTCCCTTGATCCAATTTCATGGTGTGTTCATCTGAGCAAATCAAATGGATAGTTTTATTTGATTTTTTTAAAAAAAATTTTTATCAGTTGTTCATATCATTTTAGTGCACAACATTAACTCATTAATATTCTTTAATATGATGCTTGGGTTCTATTGGGAATTAAATTGTTCAATCTATTTTTAGTTTACAATTATTTTTTAAAAAAAATTAATATTATCATCTATAACTTAAGGAAACAGAGAGTCTTCATTTGAGAAGAGAGAGGAATGGGGGGATATCAGTCGGTGAGAGAAAGAGAGAGACAGTTGAGAAGATTAATGTTTTACAGTCTTTGGGGGAGAGAGACTAAGGTAATAGAGAAGATGAGAGAGAGTGGGTGAGAAAATTGAGAGATTGCAATTTGGGGGAAGTGCAATTTATCTTGTGAAGATTTTTTTTTTATTAAAAATATAAAAAATACTACATATTCTTAAAAAAATACAATTTTATAACTCTCACTCACCTGTGATTGGTCCAGGAAGGAAATAAAAACAATAAAAATATATGATTGGTTTACATCATTTTGGGAGTCATGGAGGTTCCTAATTTTGGGGGTTCCTCAAATTTATTTGGGTTACTAATAAATTGGTGTTTCATGTTTTCATTTAGGAATTTTTTTTCCTTTCTGTGCATTCATTACCTACTCTTTGAAAAGAAAATAAATAAATAAATAAATAAATTTGAATACATTCCTCTCTAATTTTGATTTATATTTTAATATCATCATTAATTGTACCGTGCCTTCAGGCATTCAGGCACGGGCATACACTAGTATATATATATAACATCATATAAAATTATAATATAATTAAATCGACTAACAAAATATAATATTTAGGTACTAATTACCCGTTATTCTATTTCTTAAATAGGCGTGTATCCTATGCTTCAATAATGATTTATTTATTTTTTTTATAAACCATTACTCTGATACCACTTGTCACAACCCGCTCCTTGTACCCAAGGGTTAAGTATCGTGATGACCAATAACTGAAGTTACCTCCGGCCAATTCTTGAACAAATTAATAAATGCGAGCGGAAATAATATTTAAGATAATTACACTTTGGCCCAATTTTCTAATATAACTATATAAACAAATTAATCCCTAATTAAATTACACTCTATCGTATACCAACAAAAAATTAATTATTTATTTTACTACCACACCCATTATTATTTATTTATTTATTTACTCTTACTTTTATATTTATTTATTTATTATCTCTAACTTTAATTTGGCCCAACTAGTATTATAATTCCATATTTCTATTAATTTGGCCACAAATAATAATCCCTAATTTAATTACACTTTATCTCATGCACCCGCAACATTTAATATCTTATTTTACTCTTACGAAATATTTAATTAAACATTTAGGGTTTTTCTCATTTATAATTAAATAATACTAATATAAAATTTAAAGGACAACTTAAATTTTCGGGTTGTTACACATGTGTCGAAGTTTCAGTAGCAACATGATGAAATACGCTGTCATCAATCCATTGACGGATAACACCAACAACTTTTTGATTAAGCCTCTTCCATTCATTATCTTTTATACCCTCAAGTTTGCTATTATCACCGTCAATGGGTCCATACAAATCTTTACAAAGTAATAGGTCCTCCATTTTAGTTTTTCAAGTTACCCAATTGCTTCTATTGAAGCTAGACATGCGACCCATATTCTCCTCTATTGATTTACATAAATAAATAAATAAACCCAAATAAATCGTAAACTCTGATACGAGTTGTTAGGGAAAATAGATGATTTTTCACAAGTAAATCAATTAATGGGAATAAAAATCAATGCGGAAAAATTAAATCAACAACGACACAGGAATTTTATGTGGTTCCCTCAATATGAGGTACGTCCACGAGATTGAAATTCAATTCCACTATCAACCAAAAAGTTTCCAAACAAGACACGAATGGTCTCACAAATCACCTTTAGGTGAATTCTAAATAATCATAAATAATCAAGAGGAAAGATCTCACCAAATAAATGAATAAAAGTCTTTGAAACAGAGTTATAGAAGACCCAAAATAATATGCCCAAATCAAAACTGAAAATCGAACTAGACGCTTTAAGGCAGAGTAACAATCAAGGCACAAATCATTGAATTTGACCAAGTCAAATACCAACAACACTTCTCACCAATTGAATCAATTTTGCGCAAAGCACTATGCTATCACATAATACCAACCCATCGAATTAAATCAATTTTGTAGCAGTCACCGTAACCTCACGGCACACACAATACCAACCCACCGAATTAAATCAATTTTGTAGTAGTCACCGCAACCTCACGGAACACACAAATAATATATATTATTGATTCTTGGGATTTTTTTTTAATCAAACTCTAACTGTTATCAAACAAATTATTAAATATTTATTGAACTTTCAAAAGTTAGATATAATATATAAAATATATTATAACCAAATCAAATTGACATGGGTGGGCCCATAGGGGCTTTTGGCCCACAACTTAGAGCCCAATGCATAACTCAAACACTACAACCCAACATTACTGGAACTCAACGTTGCACCAAGGACCAATGACACTTAAACACTTGTCAACAGAAGAATCAACCACGTAGGTAGAAAGATCCTGCAGAGTTATTGCACTATACATCAGCCATTAATGAGGTTCCCTGCAGCATTTAATGCGAGAACCCCTTCACGTCGGGACAGAACAGCCTCACCATGAACAAGGCAAGCTAAAACATAAGCTTTCGGCCAACATGACAGGTCGGAGTAGGCAAGGAAATGATGAACAAAGGATATAAGCAAGTTTCTAAGACAGAAAGAAAGTTTAAGTTCTTTATCTCCATCCTATCTCTATATTCCGTTGATCCCTCTTCTCTAACTTGCTTGTCGGAGGGTTCACTGGGGGACTCCCGTTCCCCGTTAGACTCTTATGCAGGTTTCTCAGTGGGCCCAGCGATCGGATGACAGCGTGGGAGGCTTGGATCAGCTCGACCCATTCCTCAGGGACTAGTAGCACCATCAGTTGGCACCGTCTGTGGGAAACTTTTACTCCGTGTGACAATCATGCTCATTGTTGCCGAAGACCCACTCCCGATAATTTCTCATTGCCACCCACCAAGGTGGATGGTCACAACGAGATCCATGGCTTCTCAACACAAAGTTGCCGACTGCTAAGCCGACCCTCCTAACCCAAACAACCCACCTCAGTATTTCACAGAACTCACCAACAGCATTAACCACCTAGCCAAACAAAACCAAGCCTTAATCAATGCTTTGCTTCAACGAGACCTCCCTATACCTCCTCTACCACCACCAGATATACCACCTAACCGAGAACGAACTCCGAGCCATCCCTTCCAACAAGTCCACCCCTCCAACTTGGAGGGTTTTCGACCCCCGCCCCAAGATATGAATCCACCACCTTGGGGTCTACATCCACTAGTCCAAGCACCTACTCCCAAAGGAGAGGCTAGTAGTGTCCAATCTCCATTGCATTTTGGTGATGACAACGTTCTAATCTGGGATGCGGAGCTCCGAGCCATAAAACTCTAGCTTCAAGGAGTCATGTAGAACATACAGAATAAACCCTCCACAATAGCCAATTCACCGTTTGTCGTCTCCATCAGAGACAAACCCCTACCTCATAAGTTTAAAATGCCCTTGATCGACTCTTTCGATGGCACAACGAACCCGGTCGATCACTTGGAGACTTACAGGACCCTAATGATTCTCCATGCTTTTCTTGATGAGATCATGTGTCGGGCTTTCCCCGTGACGCTCAAGGGGTCGGCTCGACTCTGGTTCAGTCAACTACCGACGGACTCCGTCTCTACTTTCCAACACCTAAGTAAGTCCTTTCTTAGCCATTTCATTGGTGCCTAGCGCCAACGGCGCCCGGCGACTCAGTTCCTCAACATCCGTCAGACGGAGAGGGAATCGCTACGTAGCTTTGTCACTCGTTTCAACACCGAGGCCTTGCAGGTGGCGAAAAACAACGGCAAGGTCATTCTCACGACCTTTATGGCTGGTTTATGATCATCCGACTTCCTTTTTCCCTCTCCAAAAACCCTCCAACCTCCATGGCAACCCTCCTCTCCAAAGCCCAAAAATCTATGAACGCCGAAGATTCTCTGGCCGCCCGACAAGATTCCACAACCAACAACCCAACCCTCAGAGAGAAGAGAAAGGAATCTGAAACCAGAACCACCCAATACACACAGTAAACACCTCAATATATCGACCGACCTGTACCTGCTCGAACCGACCGATCGACAACTACCTGACCACCCAGTCGGTTCGAACGATACACTCCCCTTAATTCCCCCATGGAACAAGTCTTGAACCAGATCCAATGAGATTACAACCTGAAATGGCCACAACCATCGCGGTCTCCTTCCAACCGGCGAGACCAATCCAAATACTGTCATTTCCATTAGGACCACGGCCACAATACCGAGGAGTGTGTTAACCTTAAAGACCAGGTACAGAGTTTGATATGCTAGGAACGCCTCAGTCGGTTCACGGCAGCCCATCCCCAGCAACGGCCAATGACCGAACCAACCAGAGACAACCGCCAATACATCCCTCCCTGACAACCTACACAACCTAACCAAGGCAATGATCGACCCCCACCACAACGCCGAGCACAAGGCAACCTTGTCCCCTCGGTTGGAGATATCAGAGTTATTGCCAGCGGACTTGCATGCGGAGGACCATCCCGTTCGGCCCAACGAGCAGAACTCAGAAAAATCAGGCAGGGCTCCGACAAAGAAGTCGCGACATTGGATCGCCCCTTCAAACACCCCAAGCAGTGGATGGAACCCATCATCTTCATGGAGGCCGATTGCACAGGCATCCGTTAACCTCATCACGACCCCCTCGTCATCTCTGCTCTCTTGTCTAATTACAAAGTCAGACGAGTGCTTGTCGACAACGGCAGCTCTTCAAACATCATCTTCTTGAACGTCTATCGCCAGCTCAAAGTCGGGGAGGAAAGATTATCCCCTCTCCAAACCCCACTAGTCGACTTCACGGGGAATCGGGTGACCTTCATAGGCTCCATTGATCTTCCCATCACCATTGGAGAGTATCCACGGCAGACTACCAAGTTACTCACTTTCCTTATCGTCAACTTTCGTTCTGCTTATAACATCATCCTCGACCGTACAGCTGTAGACACCCCATTTTTTACCGCCCTTAAGACTTGGGCACTACAGATGGTTTACTTGGTGGAGAAAGTTGAGCAGGGCAAAGGTTCGATTTCTTTGGCAAGAGAAGAGTCAAACCCTAACCTCACACCCCATTTCTTGATCAAAATATTTTAGACTTGAAACCCTTTCTTTCAAAATGTTTTGAAAATAAAGTTCTACGATGTTCCGACGCTCGCATTTTGTTAAATATCGCGCTTTTCGGTAAACCGAGCAAGGGCAAAGTGGAAATGAATGAAGGAGAGATGAAATCTCTGAAAAATCTTTCAAAACACCTTGTTTAGGGATTTGGAGTTGAAGAAAAGAAGAGAAGAGGGAAGAAACCCAGTTGGGGGAGAAGTGGACATGAATCACTAAGAGAGGGACGAGCAGTCCTCGCTGAATCAGGCATATTCATTTGCATACTTAGATTTTAGCTATAAGGCCACCACCATTGGAAAGCTTACTTTCGGGGCTTCATTTTTCACTCAAGAATCTCTTAAAGCCAAGTCCAGACGGGGGAGATATAGTTAGTTGAAGTAGGGCATCAATCCGGTTGGACCGAATCTGCGCGGCTTCACCAAAACAGGCATAACTTTTTGCACAGTTGGAATTTTAATGCAAGGATGGCGCCATTGGAAAGCTAACTTCTGGGGCTTCATCATAAGGGATGGCCGAACACCTTGGACCTTTTGACCTGGTCGGCCGAACACTTGAACTGGTCGGCCAGCTTCTACCTTTTTTGTCTCCCTGAATGCTTTCCAGCTGTGCCAGCTAGGAGGCACAAGCTGCATCCTCCATACACGTGGAGGATCTTAACTCTTGGTTCTAAGCTTCTAAGAGAAGCTTTGGCCCCTTTTCTCTATAAAGGAAGGCCTTCCCTTCTTTGTAGAGGGTTGAAGAAAAAATTTCTAAGGCATACACCACTTCTCCCTTTATATCTCTACATCCAAGCTTCAAAAGTGTGAAGTTCTTGCCCCTTTGCATACCATCTCCTAACCTAACCCCTTCATCATCACTCTAGGGTTCTTGGAGCTTTTTTTCAGAGGCTAAGGGGTTGCATTTTTTGTCCAGAAGCTGCTGGAGTTCTTGGCTACAAGGGTAACACCCTTTCTCCCTTTTAAGGCTTTATTTTGCTTCATCTTTTAGCCTTACTTGCAAGAATTTTTTAGCTTTTTCATAAACTGAAAAAAGTTTTATTTTGAGGTCCTTTACATGTTTGTTTAGGTCATTTTTCTGTTGGGGGTCATCTACTCCTTGCATACTTGTTTTCACCTTGTTTTGAGCCATGCACTTAGGCCTTTGTATTGAGCTTTGTTTGGCCTTCTAGCCACTGAAATCCAGTGAATTTTCAATGGCTAGCATACTGCTTTGAGAGCCAAAATCAAAGAGGGGTGACCCTCTCTCCCCTTGTTTTGTTTTCTAGCATTTTTGGCCTTACAAAGGAGCCTTTATTTTCATGCTTCAAAGCCTTGTTTCAAGACTTTTTTGGTGGGTTTTAGGACCTGCATAAGCTCTGTCTAGAGCCCATTTTTCCATTTTGGGTGTCCATCTTGCATGTGTAGAATAGCCCTCTTCATAGCATATCAAAGGAGCCCTTATTTTCATGTTTCCAAGCATTGTTTCAGGCCCTTTTCAATGAGTTTTAGGACTTGCATAAGCTCTGTCCAGAGCTATTTTTGTCATATTGGGTGTCCATCTTGCATGTGTAAAGTAATCCCATTCATAGCCTATCAAAGGAGCCTATCATTCTTGCATGCATAGATCATGTTTCAGTGGTTTTTTGGGCTTTATTTGGAATTTCATACCTCTGAGTTTTGCTGGTTTAGTGACCCCTTGAATGCCTCATATGCTTGTAGTATAAACCCTCTTTACTAGCTTATATTGCATGCTATTTTGGTCTTTGAATCTAGCACTTTTTGGCCATGCCTTAAACTGATTTTATGCATGTTTTGGACTGCCTTAGCTCTGTTTTTATGCCTCATGGTCGAATGATGCTTGCTATGCATGGTTATAGTACAATACTCTTGCCTAGCTTTGTGTTTTGGGGCCTATTGCATGCTTGTGTTGAGGTGTTTCCATGTTTTAGGACCATTGTGCATCATATTTCAGAGCTTATATGTATGTCATATTCCCATGTTTTCCACTCTTTAAATGCGTTTTAGAGTTGTGCATAAATGCCTCGTTTTTGGACCATTGCATGAGTTTCATTTCCATGCCTTTCGAGCCATCATTTTAGACAATTTTCCCACTGTCTTGGACCTTGCTAGGGTCTGTTTGGGGCTGGTTGGGTCATTTGAGCATTGGTTTGTGTACCTCTAGTGTAATGCACTTTCCTAGTTTCGGTATCTGGGCCATCTAGTATCCATTGTGTGAGGTGTTTGCATGATTCGGGTCCATCTTGCATGACATTTCAGAGCCGCAAAATGTGTGATTGTATGCCATATTTAACCCCTTGCCATGCCTTAATAGAGTTACACTTGGTGCCATAGGTTCGATCCCTCGCATTTAGGCATATTCGCATGTGTTTTGTTGCCTAACTTCATTCTGCATGACCACTGATTTGGGTTTGGCTGAGGCTCACCTATCTTGGTTTAAGTCCATCTTGCATTGTATATGCCATTTAGTCCATGTTGTTGCATGATTGACCATTGCATGGCATATGCCTTGATCATTTCATTGTTAGTCTCCATGTGTGCATTGCATATGCCATATAATTTTCATGTGCATTGAGTATGCCATTGATTATTTCATAGCATTGTGTATGCTAGTAGTATGTTTGCATATCATCATTTGCATGTTTGCATCATTTAGTGGCATTATGTTTAGGTTGCATGTTAGAGTTGCATTCATGCATGCCGTGTGTATCGCATTGCGTTTGGAATAGGGTTTAGTCTAAACAAGGGAAACGATGGACATTTTGTACTCCAAGTGATGAAACGTGCCTCGATTCTCAGTCACCGACACTTCGGATTACCTATGATGGAGTTTAGGCCTTTTTGTGTTTATGTGTGCATCCATTTCATATTGAGTCATGCAATTCGACTCCCTGGCCATCGTGCATCGAGATGCGTGATTAGTGGCACGAGGATCGAGGACTACACTCCCTAGAGCCTATGCAATGACGGGGAGAGTGGTCATGCATACATATGTTGAAAATACTTTGTCATGCCCCTTTCTTGCTCTCTGTTGCAGCAAATCGGAAACCAGCAGTAAAAACTGGTTAGCAGCCTTCTGGAGCTTTGTACAGTGTTCCGAGACCAGTTGCAAACAGAGGCAAATCGGGGCATCGCGATGGATTTCCCGACAAGGCGGCCCGAGCATGCATGCATCCCTATCATTCGGAACAAAGCTGAGGCAGTCCGTTTTTATTTAAATTTGCATGCTAGCTTATTTATCTTAGTTAATTTGTTAATTAATTAGGGTTATGTAATAATTAGCTGTAACTCGTTATTCTTTCGGTTGTGTATTATTTATTCAGACCCTCTGAGGAGGGCAATGTTGTAATAAGCGTGCGTGTGTGTGATGCATGTCTTCCAACCCCACGTCTTTCTCCCTTTTATTTAACAGCTTATGATGGTTAGTTTTAGGGCACGTTTCAATTAGCATACTTATGCTCGCATGTTTGCATCCATTCATCTGTCTTGCATGCATCGGGCTCGGCGCATCATACTAACTGCATTGTATTTCAATTCCGAGTTGAATACATGTATCATTTGTTGCATTTCATATGCCATCTTAGAATAGCCGAGCTTATCTTAGTTGCATACATGTATGTGTTACATTAGGCATTTCAGCATAGTTAGGATTCATGCATGTTTTCTAATTAGCTTCTTTCTTTGGCTCGGAGTACTCGGTAAGTGTTTATGTTTTAGCATCCTTGCATGCATGTGAGTGATTGCCATGATAGCATGCTTACCATGAGGCTATGTGTTTATGTGACGTAACTGCCTGAATGCCTGTGGGTGAAGGTTGGATTATCTGAATTGGAACAATTCATTGAATGCGAGTTTTAAGCCCACTTGAGAGTAGCAAAATCATGTTTTCTAAGCCCACCCAAGGGTGGCAAAATCCACATCTTAGCCTATTTGCGAGTAGCACCTTCAAACCGTTTTTCAAAACGAACATGAAATGTTTTTGTTCTAACTCAGGCGATCCAGTCTATATTTGTATGCTGTGCGCATCACATAGTAATTATAGGCTAATAACCGGAATAAGAACACATAATGTTTTCAAAACTTGATATCATGGTTAGTAGAGGCCAATCTTTGATCGGGTGAGCAGGGGTGCTCACAAAGTGACCTTCCCCAATTGTACCCAAGTTCCCGAGCCGAGGCAACTTTGGTGATGACGGACATGTGGCCTTAGGCACGAGTCAGGGTTTCCTAAATTCTCCCAAAATAAAATATTTAGGTGGCGACTCTGTATCTGGCAAAGCAGTCCATGTTTGGCGCTTCTTTCTAAAAATCTGTTTTTCAAAAATGATTTGCCGAATTTGGACTCTTTGATGATTTATCGGTCTTGCATTGCACTTTACGAGATTAGATACAGGACCATGACATTGAGTCGTGAACTGTAGTGAGCCCAATGAACAAAACAGGATTCCCTCCCAAGACGTTCGGGGACGTCTACAGTTTCTGGGGACTCTGCTGGGGAATTAGAGAACTTGACTCGAACTCATGATATCTTGTTTTGACTACACTTATGTGTTTTTTTGCATTGCATTTGCATTGGTGCACCTAAGACACCGTGTTTGCCATCTGCTATTCCCTGAGCGGTTTGTGAGGCGTGCCATAAGGTGGCCGATTCTGCTCTGCTACGATGGGAACACAAACCCCGGGTGTTATCGGGGCACCCTTTTGACCATTCGACCTAGTGCATATTCGGAATCCATAGTGACCATTCCAAGCTAGGACAGGTTGCTTACCCGATTGTAGGTTGTTTGAAACCGCTGCGTGCGTAGTGAAACCCTAGCTCCTGACAAAATAGGACAGGGAAACCTTACCCCAACATAGGGGTGTTTTCACTCTCACTTGCTTGCTATGCTTTTAGAGTGTTTCTCTATAGGAATGCATGCATTAGTTTACAAGTCTGGGTATCAGGCTTGATGGCACCAATATTTGGGAATCAGTTTACACGAGGGTATCAATTCTGAAGCGAGAACTTGTGGCGAGAATACATGCAGTATGATCATTGACTTTACTCATTTTGGTTTTGGTGAAATCGGTGAGTCTTTGTCTGCTTTTCTCTTTGCAAGGTAGTCTTGGAACCATAAGCTTGAAGGCTCCGATATCCCCTGTGTTCATTGGACTCGTGTCAATTGACTTTGTCGGTCGAGATTGATTCAAGAACCGTCGGTGTTCGCCGCTAGAGGCGAGGTAAAAGGCGGTCGAGCCTGGATCATCAATTCAACAGTCTTCGGATCAGAAGTCATTATCCATCTCACCTGTGTGCAATTGAGATATCTACTTTTACTCCAGAGATAGACATATCGGTAGTTCAGATAGATCAGGGCAGTATGGCAAGGATGGAAGAAATGGTGCACCAACTCCAAGAAAGTATGAAACTCATGCAGGAGGACACTGCTCGTCAAGCGGAATTTGCCAAACAGCAGGCTATGGTCATGACCCAGCAGGCAGAGCTAATTACCCGGCTACAGCAGCAAGCCGAAGCATTAGCCTCACATCAAGCTCCTCTCCCACCAAGGGTCCCACTACCCGGGGAGACACCAAATGTCCAGAATATCTAGGAGGATACAGACATCCCAACAGGGCCGGCTCCGCCCCCGATTCTACCTCAACTATCCAAGGCACCCACTCATATCAATCAACCGGACTCTCTCTTTGAGTTCGAGGTGGACCCTACAGCGTTGAAGTTGAGCAGGCTTGAAAAGTTGTTCAAGAAATCCCAAGGGGTAAAGTTCATCTCAGACATCGAGGACGGGTATACCGACGCAGCTGTGACGCTGCCAGATCGGTTCAAAATGCCACAAATCGACCATTTTGATGGGTCCGGGGATCCCATGGTGCATCTCCGTTTGTTTTCGGACATACTAAGGCCGATGGGCCTCACCAGACTACAGAAGCTTTCATTGTTTGGCCGGACCCTATCGGGTGTGACGGCCATCTGGTACGCAAAACTGGAGGACGATGTCAAAAGAAATTGGGATGAGATGGCCGAGGCTTTTGTCGCTCAGTACTCTTATAATACGCAAATCGAGATTACGACCCGTGATCTCGAGACAACAAGGCAGGAGCCTAAGGAAAGTTTCTCTGAATTCGTAACCTGCTGGAGGCCAAGGCCTCAATGATGACCACAAGGCCGACGGATAAAGATCAGATTCGGATGATTGTGCGCCATCTCCAGCCCAAGCTTATGCAGAAAATGATTGTTCTCCCCTTTCCCACCTTTTCAGATTTACACGAGATGAGGGTGCAAATCGAGGATGCTATGAGGTAGGGCCTCATTGACCAGGAGAAGGAGTAGCCCAGGAGGGCATTTTTTCGCAGTTCGAATGCGACCACCAGTGGTGATGCAGCTGCAAGATCTTCTAAAGTGGGCATGGTCACCACCACCACATCAAAAACAGCTACCCCATTCACCGGTGCGTCCGGAAGTAGCTCGCAAAAAACCAAATATCCACCTCGAGTCAAGAGGGTTTTTACCCCACTTTATATGCCTTTGTCAAAGGCTCTAGAGGCCTTACTCCGAAAAGGATATCTAAAACCGTTGGAACAACGGCCTCTACCCGATCCTCTCCCTCCAAAGCATGACCAGACTAAGTACTGTGCCTACCATCAACAAACCGGTCATGACACTGACAGTTGCTTTCGTCTGCGCTACAGGATCTGTTTGACAACAGGGTCATCGCCGCACCAGTCTTGCAAAGTCTATCGACACTTGATCAGTGAACTTATGGGAGATAATGTGACTATGTGATCGGGGGATGAACCACCTACGGGCAGCACTCAGTTTACTCCAGATGTGGCGTATGGCACGCACTGTTTTGAGCATTTGTGAATGCTGGTTTTTGTACTTTCTGACTTAGGTATGGAGTCAGTCTTGTTGTGTTGTATAGAGTCAGTCTTTTTATGCCGAGTCAGTCCTGTTTTGTTAGAGTCGGGTGATTTCGGGGGTGTTACCTCGGACATCACTTGCTTGTTTTGTGTTTGTCTTTTCGTTTTCTTTTGAGTCTGTTTTTGCCTTGGAGCTAGTAATGCCAACAGATTTGAATAATCAGCAGTAATTTTCACACCCTTGTGTTTGCTTCTGCCTTGTGCTAGTTGTGCCAGAAGTTCTGAATGAGATGACAGTATTTGACTAAAAACTGTGTCTTTCATGTGCTTTGAAATCATTACATTGACCTGAGTTTTTCAAAACTTTTTGAGCATTGTGATGAAAACAAAGAGGAAGGAATTCCTCGGGATTTGCAAAAAATTTTGGTCAATTGAGAGAAAGAGAGGCATGCTAAGCCCTTAATGAATGAAATCATGCTTGTTAATGTGAGTACTGAGAAGGATCCTGGCTTGATCCAGATTGGTTCTACACTGTCTTCAGCGCGAGCAATTTGTCGCTTTCTTAAAAAATTTCAAAAAATGTTTTGCTCGGTCCTGCGAAGACTTGTGTGGAATCGCTCTTGAGATTGTGCAGCCTAGGATCACTCTTAGCCTCGAGACTCGACCCCTTGCTTTTGAACCTTGAATTTAGATTCAAAATGTTCAACGGTCAACCACAATGTAAGGCCCGTGTGGCCGGATCAAAAGCAGCCCATGAACTAGGGGCAAGAATATCAGATGTGATCAAAGGAAGCTCGTGAAGCTAGATCAAAAGTAGCCCTTGAACTAGGGGCAAAAATGTCAAATGCACTCGAAGAGTCAAAGATGAGTCTTTTCTGCAAACCAGGGAAGACTGGCAAGAATGCCAAATCCCAGAAAGGGGAAAGAAGAAAGTATTGCTGAAGGACAACCAAGTGCCTGTCCACGACACTAGGGGCAAATTCACCCTTCATTGGATGTACTTCTACATCGTCAGCGAACCTCAGCCATTCTCCTGGATTCAGATGACTTCAAGATCTCAAAACCATTCGACATGGACAAAGCTACACTTTTACCCTTGAGAGGCTCGTTGGGCCGAAAACCCGGAAGAGCGACCCAGGCAAAAGTTAGAGCAAGAAAAAAAAGAAAAATGCAAAGAATGAAAAAAAAAATGAAGAAAATGAAAAGAAAAGATGAAAAAGAAAAGAAATAAAAAGAATTGAAAAGAAAAGAAGAACAAAGCTCGTAAGGTTCAAAACCCAGAAAGAGCGGCCTTGGCAAAAGTTAGAGCGCAAAAGGAGATGTTAATACCCGAGTGTACTTTAACCCCGGAACTACGTAAGGCTTGATTCCCATGTTTGGAATACATAGACAACTTCATTCTGAAGTCCAACCGTAAACACTTCCCAATTGACTATGTCCATGTAGTGGTTCTGATCATCTTTGTCTTCTCTGTATCCGAGAGTTCGATGGTAATGGTCACTGTAAGGATTGGTTTCTATGTGCTGCGGCGCTATTCAGACAAGGGGCAACTTTCCGTTGCCATACAGCGCACTGCAGTGCCATTCAAACAAGGGGCACCTTTCCGTTGCCATGCAGTGCCATTCCGACAAGGGGCAATTCTCCTTCGGATCTGAGGTTGTGCATCTCAAGAGTAGGTTCCGTGCTCTTTGAGCAATGGCCGTTTACAAAAACAGTTTTGAGAATTTTTATTGAGGTTGACTAATTCTCTCGAAAATTATTCCACTTTTCCAAAATTGGACCATTTCTTGGACCCAAAAAAGGGAAATTTTCAGTACTCATAACCTAACTCGCATGATTTCAAATCAAAAAATCGAACGAGCGCGTTAATCTAACTCTTATTTTGGTTAAAATTGTTTTAAGCAGAAGCCAAAAAACAAAAAATGGTTAAAATAATGAACTAGGGGCACAGTTGAGTCAGGCTTCCTATCTTTCCCCCGTTGTCAATGCATTTGCCAGAAAGGGCACCATACTTGCCGGAAAAGGCACCCTATTCGCTAGGAAGGGCATAGCGGAAGCTAACAGAAAAGGGCTGAAAGCTCTCAACATCCTCCAAGCAACAAGGTATCAAGCCAAGTGCGAAGCATGAACTAGAATGGATTAAGATATTCCATTCCCTCATCTGGACAGATCTGATCACATCCAAACTCCCTAGCAGAGCATCGTCAACTGATGTCAGCTGCAGATTTGCTGCACACCCAGTTGTAGCGCAACCCCTCTGTGGGAGAAACTCACTGTTGTGAACAAGAATAAGAATCTGGTAGAATACCAAGGGCAAAAGCCCACAACTTCCTACTTACCCATCAACCACCCAGGGGAGGGATAAAAAAAAAAATGAGAGATTGAAGAATAGAGAGATGTGCGTTGAGAGAAAAAGTGAGGAAAGGGCTTTTTTAGAAAAAATAGAGCCTGAGGGCCGAGTGATGTGAGAATCACAAATGAGAAAGGGTGGGAAGCAATACCCAGAGAAACAGGCTCCCTGTGTACGTCTGAGTGTCATGTCTTTTTGTTTTATCTCGATTCTTGTTTTGAGTCATTTCGAGTGTTACTCGATGTGTTTAGGTTGTTTACCTTTTGTTTTCCGTTGTTGAAGGCGTAGTGCGCTGTGTTCAGGCGTAGGCTCAATACCCCGGTCAAGAACTCATCTCTCAATTTCAAAAATAAAATCGTTTTGCGCTCCACGTGTCGTGTCGTTCTCCACATCTGTGCAAAACATGATCGTTCTTTCATAAAACTGTAGGGTTCAACCCAGGTCACATGAGAACAGTAAAACTAGGACCTATCTGAAGCTATATAGGTTCCAGACTGCAAAGCAAAAGAAAAGAGGGAAAATGACGGGTATCTGAGTTTGTTTCAACTTCAGTAAGTTCCGAGATTGCATTCCGTGTGTACCTCTTCAGGTCTTGCCAATGCTCCGAAGTATGAGTGTGCCTCTACCTCAAGCTCAAGATCAAGTCTGCTTCAAGGCAGAATGGCGATCAAAAGTGCTCTCCCTGAGTACCATTCCCTGCCAGAGGCATCTTGGCTGTGTTCGCAATGAGTTCCTAAGAGACCAACTGCGACGGTAGAAACTAGAGTTCGAATGGCTATTGCCTAGAACGTAAAGGTTCGAGATTTCTGAGACTAAAGTCTGGCTTAAATACCCAGAGGCGTGTCCTCAGCTTGAAATCTGTATGGAAGCCCCATAGGTTGAGATAGCGTGTATGCACCTCAATTCTAGATACTGAACCAACCTAGTCTGTCACCCCGTTGGAGAATAGGAAAAGTTGTGAATATGATCAGGAAGAAAGGCAGCATCCAAAGTGTTCTACGTGAAGAACCCTTGTCAGCATTTCAGAGCCTTTGTACTATCAATTGAAGGTAAGTGTTTGAAGAGCACGAGGGGAGATCCCCATCAGAGTAGAGCGGTTCATCGCCACTCACCCCATGAAGTGCTTTCTAAAGCGCCGCTATGCTTGTTTATTGCATCATGCATTGTATTGCATTGTACCTTTCAAGTTTCTTTCTCATTCATCCACGATATTGTATGTACGGTTCATTCAAAGAAGTTCCGTTTGAGATCATTTATTTAGTATATCAATCACACTTCATTCAGTTAGTGTATCAATCACACTTCATTTATTTAGTGTATCAATCACACCTCATTCACCCTTAGTGTATCTATCACACTTTCTTCATTCGCTTAGTGTATCAATCACACTTCATTTATTTAGTGTATCAATCACACTCTCTTCACTTAGTGTATCAATCACACTTCTTTCATTTTCTGTATCTATCACACATATTCTCATTTTCTGTATCTATCACACACATCCTCATTTCGTGTATCTATTATGCACATATTCACTTCATTTACTTTAGTGTATCCATCACACTTCATTTTCTTTTGTGTATTAATCACACTCTGTTCACTTAGTGCATCTATCACACTTCGTGTTCGCTTTTAGTGTATCAATCACACTCTGTTCACTTAGTGCATCTATCACACTTTGTGTTCGCTTAGTGTATCAATCACACTTTGTTCACTTAGTGCATCTATCACACTTTGTGTTCGCTTTTTGTGTATCCATCATACTTTGCTTCACATAGTGCATCTATCACACTTTGTGTTCACTTTTAGTGTCTATCACACTTTGCTTCATATAGTGTATCCATCACACTCGCTTCGCTTTGTGTATTTATCACACTATGCTCACTTTGTGTATCTATCATGCGTTCACTTTGTGTATCCATCACACACGTTCGCTTAGTGTATCTATCACGTATTTGCTTAGTGTATCCATCACACTCGTTTCGCTTTGTGTATCTATCATACTTTGCTTCACTTAGTGTATCAATCACACTTTATTCATATAGTGTATCCATCACACTCTCTTCACTTTTGTGTATCTATCGCACATGCTCGCTAAGATTGCATAATCTTCTTACATCATAACTGCATGAAATGTAGTTTGATTTGCCTTCTTGCTTAAAACTGTCGCATTTATTGTGAATATTTGCTTCGTTACAGCTTTATTTACATGATCCTTACTGCATGAAATGTAGTTTGATTTGCATTGCATTCTTGCTTAAAACTGTTGCATTTATTGTGAATATTTGTTTCATTATAGTTTGTTGCTTTGCATAATCGTGAGTTACGTTCGGCTTTGTGCACGTCGTTTTGCATTTTGCCTCTACCTGCAGGCACGCCTGCGGGCATATCTCTTCGTTTATCTTGCCTGTTTGTCTAAGTCTTCGGCCTTGTCAAAAATGAGTCGTCTCTGGGCTTTGACATTCACTCCCGTCATGTATGACTTCCGAGTTCTGTCAAAGAGTGGCAACTGTAGATACCCCATTTTTGACCGCCCTTAAGACTTGGGCACTACTGATGGTTTACTTGGTGGAGAAAGTGGAGCAGGGAAAAGGTTTGATTTCTTCAGCAAGAGGAGAGTTAAACCCTAACCTCACACCCCATTTCTTGATCAAAATATTTTAGACTTGAAACCCTCTCTTTCAAAATGTTTTGAAAATAAAGTTCTACGATGTTACGACGCTCGCATTTTGTTAAATGTCGCGGTTTTCGATAAACCGAGCAAGGGCAAAGTGGAAATGAATGAAAGAGAGATAAAATCTCTGAAAAATCTTTCAAAACACCTTATTTAGGGGTTTGGAGTTGAAGAAAAGAAGAGAAGAGAGAAGAAACCCAGTTGGGGGAGAAGTGGACATGAATCGCTAAGAGAGGGACGAGCAGTCCTCGCTGAATCAGGCCTATTCATTTGCATACTTGGATTTCAACTATGAGGCCACCACCATTGGAAAGCTTACTTCCGGGGCTTCATTTTTCACTCAAGAATCTCCTAAAGCCAAGTCCGGACGGGGGAGATATAGTTAGTTGAAGTAGGGCATCAATCCGGTTGGACCAAATCTGCGCGGCTTCACCAAAATAGGCATAACTTTTTGCACGGTTGGAATTTTAATGCAAGGCTGATGCCATTGGAAAGCTAACTTCTGGGGCTTCATCATAAGGGATGGCCGAACACCTTGGACCTTTTGACCTGGTCGGCCGACCAAGGCAAGTGGTCGGCCGACCACTTGAACTGGTCGGCCAGCTCCCACCTTTTTTGTCTCCCTGAATGCTTTCCAGCTGTGCCAGCTGGGAGGCACAAGCTGCATCCTCCATACACGTGTATGGAGGATCTTCACTCTTGGTTCTAATCTTCTAAGAGAAGCTTTGGCCCCTTTGCTCTATAAAGGAAGGCCTTCCCTTCCTTGTAGAGGGTTGAAGAAAAAATTTCTAAGGCATACACCATTTCTCCCTCTATATCTCTACATCCAAGCTTCAAAAGTGTGAAGTTTTTGCCCCTTTGCATACCATCTCCTAACCTAACCCCTCCACCATCGCTCTAAGGTTCTTGGAGCTTGTTTTCAGAGGCTAAGAGGTTGTATTTTTGGTTCAGAAGCTGCTGGAGTTCTTGGCTACAAGGGTAACACCCTTTCTCCCTTTTAAGGCTTTATTTTGCTTCATCTTTTAGCCTTACTTGCAAGCATTTTTGAGTTTTGTCATAAACTGAAAAAAGTCTTATTTTGAGGTCCTTTACATGTTTGTTTAGGTCATTTTTCTATTGGGGGTCATCTACCCCCTTGCATGCTTGTTTTCACCTTGTTTTGAGCCATGCACTTAGGCCTTTGTATTGAGCTTTGTTTGTCCTTCTAGCCATTGAAATCCAATGGATTTTCAGTGGCTAGCATACTGTTTTGAGAGCCAAAATCAAAAATGGGTGACCCTCTCGCCCCTTGTTTTGTTTTCTAGCATTTTTGGCCTTACAAAGAAGCCTTTATTTGCGTGCTTCGGAGCCTTGTTTCAGGCCTTTTTTGGTGGGTTTTAGGACTTGCATAGGCTCTGTATAGAGCCCATTTTTCCATTTTGGGTGTCCATCTTGCATGTGTAGAATAGCCCTCTTCATAGCATATCAAAGGAGCCCTTATTTTCATGCTTCTAAGGCTTGTTTTAGGCCCTTTTCAGTGAGTTTTAGGACCTAAATAAGCTCTGTCCAGAGCTGTTTTTGTCATATTAGGTGTCCATCTTGCATGTGTAGAGTAATCTCATTCATAGCCTATCAAAGGAGCCTATCATTCTTGCATGCATAGATCATGTTTCAGTAGTTTTTTGGGCTTTATTTGGCATTTCATACCTCTGAGTTATGCTGGTTTATTGACCCCTTGAATGCCTCATATGCTTGTAGTATAAACTCTCTTGACTAGCTTATATTGCATGCTATTTTGGTCTTTGAATCTAGCACTTTTTGGCCATGCCTTAAACTGATTTTGTATATGTTTTGGACTGTCTTAGCTCTGTTTTTATGCCTCTTGGTCGAATGATGCTTGTTATGCGTGGTTGTAGTTCAATACTCTTGCCTAGCTTTGTGTTTTGGGGCCTATTGCATGCTTGTGTTGAGGTGTTTTCATGTTTTAGGACCATTGTGCATCATATTTCAGAGCTTATATGTATGCCATATTCTCATGTTTTCCACTCTTTAAATGCGTTTTAGGGTTGTGCATAAAGGCCTTGTTTTTGGACCATTGCATGAGTTTCATTTCCATGCCTTTCGAACCATCATTTTAGACCATTTTCCCACTATCTTGGACCTTCCTAGGGTCTGTTTGGGGCTGGGTCATTTGAGCATTGCTTTGTGTACCTCTAGTGTAATGCACTTCACTAGTTTTGGTATTCGGGCCATCTAGTATGCATTGTGTGAGGTGTTTGCATGATTCGGGTCCATCTTGCATGACATTTCAGAGCTGGAAAATGTGTGATTGTATGCCATATTTAACCCCTTGCCATGCCTTAATAGAGTTGCACTTGGTGCCTTAGGTTCGATCCCTTGCATTTATGCATATTTGCATGTGTTTTGTTGCCTAATTTCATTGTGCATGGCCACTGATTTGGGTTTGGCTAAGGCTCACCTATCTTGGTTTAAGTCCATCTTGCATTGTATATGCCATTTAGTCCATGTTGTTGCATGATTGACCATTGCATGGCGTATACCTTGATCATTTCATTGTTGGTCTCCATGTGTGCATTGCATATGCCATATAGTTTTCATGTGCATTGAGTATGCCATTGATTATTTCATAGCATTGTGTATGCTAGTAGTATGTTTGCATATCATCATTTGCATGTTTGCATCATTTAGTGGCATTATGTTTAGGTTGCATGTTAGAGTTGCATTCATGCATGCCGTGTGTATCGCATTGTGTTTGGAATAGGGTTTAGTCCAAACAAGGGAAACGAGGGACGTTTCGTACTCCAAGTGACGAAACGTGCCTCGATTCTCGGTCACCGACACTTCAGATTACCTATGATGGAGTTTAGGCCTTTTTGTGTTTATGTGTGCATCCATTTCATATTGAGTCATGCAATTCGACTCCCCGGCCATCGTGCATCGAGATGCGTGATTGGTGGCACGAGGATCGAGGACTACACTCCCTAGAGCCTATGCAATGACGGGGAGAGTGGTCATGCATACATATGTTGAAAATACTTTGCCATGCCCCTTTCTTGCTCTCTGTTGCAACAAATTGGAAACGGCGGTAAAAGCGGTCGGCTGACCTACGGAGCTTTATGCGGTGTTCGGGACGATTGCAAACAGAGCAAATCGCATCATCGCGATGGATTTCCCGACAAGGCGGCCCGAGCATGCATGCATCCCTATCATTTGGAACAGAGCTGAGGCAGCCCGTTTTTATTTAAATTTGCATGCTAGCTTATTTATCTTAGTTAATTTGTTAATTAATTAGGGCTAAGTAATAATTAGCTGTAACTCGTTATTCTTTCGGTTGTGTATTATTTATTCGGACCCTCCGAGGAGGGCAATGTTGTAATAAGCGTGCATGTGTGTGATGCATGTCTTCCAACCCCACGTCTTTCTCCTTTTTATTTACCAGCTTATGATGGTTAGTTTTAGGGCACGTTTCAATTAGCATACTTATGCTCGCATGTTTGCATCCATTCATCTGTCTTGCATGCACCGGGCTCGGCGCATCATACTAACTGCATTGTATTTCAATTCCGAGTTGAATACATATATCATTTGTTGCATTTCATATACCATCTTAGAATAGCCGAGCCTATCTTAGTTGCATACCTGTATGTGTTACATTAGGCTTTTTTGCATAGTTAGGATTCATGCATGTTTTACGTGTGAGTGACTGCCATGATAGCATGCTTACCATGAGGCTATGTGTTTATGCGACGTAACTGCCTGAATGCCTGTGGGTGAAGGTTGGATTATCTGAATTGGAACAATTCATTGAATGCGAGTTTTAAGCCCACTTGAGAGTGGCAAAATCATGTTTTCTAAGCCCACCCGAGGGTGGCAAAATCCACATCTTAGCCTACTTGCGAGTAGCACCTTCGAACCGTTTTTCAAAACGAACATGAAATGTTTTTGTTCCAACTCAGGTGATCCAGTCTATATTTGTATGATGTGCGCATCACATAGTAATTATAGGCTAATAACCGGAATAAGAACACATAATGTTTTCAAAACTTGATATCATGGTTAGTAGAGGCCGATCTTTGATCTGCGGCGAAATGCTGCTAGTGACCTTCCCCAATCGTACCCAAGTTCCCGAGCCGAGGCAACTTTGGTGATGACGGATACGTGGCCTTAGGCACGAGTCAGGGTTTCCTAAATTCTCCCAAAATAAAATATTTAGGTGGCGACTCTGTATCTGGCAAAGCAGTCCATGTTTGGCGCTTCTTTCTAAAAATCTATTTTTCAAAAACGATTTGCCGAATTTGGACTCTTTGATGATTCATTGGTCTTGCGTTGCACTCTGCGAGATTAGATACAGGACCGTGACATTGAGTCCTGAACTGTAGTGAGCCCAATGAACAAAACGGGATTCCCTCTCGGGACGTTCGGGGACATCTACAACAGCCCTTAACGCTTTTCAAGTTGTCACATCCACATACCACCTGGCCATGAAATTTCCTACCGACCTCGAGGTCGGCAACGTGGGTGGAGAGCAGACTGTGGCCAGAGAATGCTACGTCGCTTCACTCAAAGAGGTCAAGCTGAAGGAGGCTATGATCATTGAAGGACTCGACGTCCGAGACAAAGACGAATTAGTCAGAGGGGAACCAATGGAAAAACTTGTTAAAATTTCCATTGACCCCATCAATCCAACAAAAACAGCCAAGATCGGTAGTCAACTATCCACCCAAGCCAAGGCCGACTTCACAGCCCTCCTAACCGAGCACAATGATGTATTTGCCTGGACCCATTCTGACATGCCGAGTATCGATCCCTCCTTCATCACGCATCGTCTCAACATCGAGCCCCACTTCCGACTTTTCCACCAGAAGCAGCGTGTCTTTCACCCAGAACTCAACGCCCTTATCGCCTCTAAGGTAGACAAACTACTAGAGGCACGATTCGTCAAGAACGTGGACTACCCCAGATAGCTGTCAAATGTGGTCCTGGTCCATAAAAATAACGGAAAATGGCGACTTTGTGTTAACTACTCTAACCTTAACCAAGCTTGCCCCAAAGATAGTTATCCTCTCCCCCACATAGATCTGCTCGTTGACGCCATTGCCGGACATCAGATGCTCAGTTTCATGGGCGCCTTCTTCGGCTACAATCAAATTCTGATGCACCTGGCTGACCAGGAACACACCTCCTTCATCACAAACAGGGGAACTTACCACTATCGTGTTATGCCGTTCGGATTGAAAAATGCCAGAGCAACTTACCAACGGTTAGTCAATGCCATATTTCATCACCAGATAGGTCGGAATATGGAAGTGTACGTCGATGACATGCTTATCAAGAGCAAACTCTCCTCTGATCATCTAACAGACCTACGGGAGACCTTCCACACCCTACGCAAGTATCAAATGAAGCTGAATCCGGAGAAGTGCACCTTCGGTGTAGGATCTGGAAAATTCTTGGGTTTTATGGTCAGTCAGTGAAGTATCGAGGCCAACCCCGAAAAATCAAGGCCCTGATAGAAATGCAGTCTCCCAGAACGGTCAAAAAGGTTCAACGGCTTACCGGCAGAGTCGCCACCCTCAACCGTTTTATTTCCCGCGCAATAGACAAGTGCCTCCCATTTTTCAAAGTCCTCCGACAGACCTTTGAATGGACCACCAAATCCAAAGAGGCTTTTCAACAATTAAAGCAGTGCATGGCCAACCCCCCTCTACTCTCTTAGGCACTCTCAGGTGAAACCCTCTTTCTCTACTTAGCCGTATCAAACACCGCAGTTAGTGCAGCCCTCATCAGGGAAGACAGCTCAGTACAGCGTCCAGTTTATTACATTAATCGAGCTCTCAAGGAGCAGAACAGAACTACCCTCTGCTGGAAAAAATGGCCCTTGCCTTGGTCATCACCTCAAGACGACTCTGACCTTACTTCTAAGCTCACTCTATAGTGGTCCTCACCAATCAACCTTTAAAGAAGGTAATGCAATAGCCAGAGCTATCGAGGAGACTTATGTAATGGTCTGTCAAGCTCAGCCAATTTGAAATCTCTTACCGACCCCGAACAGCGATCAAATGACAAGCTATCGCTGATTTTATCTTGGAATTCACCAATCCCACTCCAACTACGCCCTCTCCGCCAAAGCAATTCAACACTGAAGTAGAAGACCCCCACTCCTGGATCCTCAATGTCGATGGGTCATCCCACAAAGAAAGCAGTGGGGCTGGTCTCATCCTCACCGCTCCCGATGGCGGTTATTTTAAGTGTGCCCTCCGTTTCCTGTTTGACGCGAGCAATAATGAAGCCGAATATAAGGCCTTGATAGCAAGTCTTCGCCTAGCCAGAAACATTGGTGTAAGCCATATCTAAGTGTTCAGTGATTCCCAATTGATCGTTGGGTAGATCAAGGGGGAATTCGATGCGAAGGAAGACATGATACGAGCCTATAGAGATATTGCACTCCCTCTTGTTCGCCTTTTCAATACTTTCCATATCAAACACATCCCTTGGTCAGAAAATTCCAAGGTAGATGAAATGGCCCAATTAGCCTCGGCCAACCTGTTAGACCTCAGCCAGGGCGTCCGCCTTGAATACCTAGTCCACCCGGCTACTTCGCCAAACTAGTAGGAGGTTCACTTCCTCCAAAACAAACCTATCCCATGAGCTACAGACATCCTTCTTTTTTTGACAAGTAGGGAGTTTCCAGACGATAAACAGCAGGCCGCCAAAGTCAGAGCTCGGTCATCCAATTACATCCTCATCAGTGGCCTACTGTACAAACATGGATTTTCATGCCCATACCTCAGGTGTCTCAGTCCTGCTCAAGCGACCTATGTGATGAGGGAAGTCCACGAGGGCGTATGTGGTAATCATTCGGGCGCCAGGTCGCTGGCCCATAAAATCCTTCGCACTGGCTACTTCTGGCCTACTCTCAACCAAGATGCCACTGAATTTGTGCTTAAGTGTGATAAATGCCAGTGCTTTGCCAATATCCCCCATGCTCCACCTACAAAACTGATTACATTCTGCAGTCCTTACCCGTTAGCCAAGTGGGGCATCGACTTAGTTGGTCCATTGCCCACCGGTAGGGGCCAAACCAAGTTCGCAGTAGTTATCATTGATTACTTCACTAAATGGGTGGAAGCGGAACCCCTCGCTATAATCATTGAACGAAACACATCCAGATTCATCTGGCAGTTGATCATATGCCAATTTGGAATCCTTCAAGCCATCATCTCAGACAACGGCAAACAATTCGACAATGCCAAGTTTAGGAAATTCTGTGCCGAGCTCCACATTAAGCCATGTTTCTCTTCCCCAGGCCATCCCCAAGCCAATGGGCAAGTCGAAGTCACCAATCGTTCTCTCCTATAGATCATCAAAACCAAGTTGGAAGCCACTAAGGGACTCTGGGCTGAGGAACTACCAAACGTACTCTGGGTTTATCGAATTACCACCCGAACTCCTACTGGGGAGACTCCCTTCTACTTAACATACGGCGCTGAGGCAGTCATCCCAGTGGAAATCGGCCTACCGACCCTGAGGGTTTTGGACCCGGATCCAGAACTAACGGAAGAATTGCATCGGGCTAACCTGGACCTGATTGAAGAGCTCCGAGAGACCACTGTTATTAGACGGGCCTTATATCAACAGAAAATGAGAACACACTACAACCGCAAAATCCAACCGAGAGAGTTTACAGCGGGGGATCTAGTCTTGCGCGAAGCAACTCTTGCCACCAAAAATCCCGCCAAGGGTAAGCTAGTAGCCAAATAGAAAGGACCTTACGTTGTTAAGGCCAAACCTCGCCCAGGCACTTACCGACTCCAGGACATAGAAGGCAGAGACCTTCCCCATCTATGGAATGCCAAGCACTTGAAGCGGTATTTCCAGTAAAATGACATCTCCTATTTTTGTATTGATCGATTGTTGTATGTTCTTTTTGATGATCTACACACTTGTTCGTTTTTGCCCTTTCCATACATGGTGTAAACTTGTGATCAATAGGCTGTGCCTTAAATGACAATGACTTTATATCTTCATTATCTGCGTTGTGTTTCAATAACGACTGAGTTAGCTAAAGCCTCAGCCAGATTGAGCACGAAGAGCTCAGCCAGCCTGGGTTAACTTAAGCCTCAACCAGACTGAGCTCGAAGAGCTCAGCCAGACTGAGTTAGCTAAAGCCTCAGCCAGACTGAGCACGAAGAGCTCAGCTAGATTGAGTTAACTTAAGCCTCAGCCAGACTGAGCACGAAGATCTCAGCCAACCTGAGTTAACTTAAGCCTCAGCCAAACTGAGCACGAAGAGCTCAGCCAGACTGAGTTAGCTAAAGCCTCAGCCAGATTGAGCACGAAGAGCTCAGCCAGACTAAGTTAACATAAGCCTCAGCCAGACTGAGCATGAAGAGCTCAACCAGCCTAACTTAACTTAAGCCTTAGCCAGACTGAGCACGAAGAGCTCAGCCAGACTGAGTTAGCTAAAGCCTCAGCTAGACTGAGCACGAAGAGCTTAGCTAGCCTGACTTAACCTAAGCCTCAGCCAGACTGAGCACAAAGAGCTCAACCAGACTGAGTTAATTAAAGCCTTAGCTTGGCAGAGTCCTCCCAGTTTTAATCGGAACTAGTATGAAGAATTCCGCCGGTTTGAATCAAAGCTGGTCTCAGCTGTTGCTACACTTAGTTAAAATCCAAGTCCATGCCCATTCATTTTCACTAAATATACAAGTTAGCCCATTTTTAACTTGTTTGCCCATTTTTTCAGGCTGAATTAACTTGTTTGCCCATTTTAAAGCTTTTTTACCATTTTTACATCACAATTTACTTACAAGTTTAACAATTCACACAAGTTTCATTTTTACACCCATTGTTTATTGAATTCTGCTCAGCCATTTTCATTATTCCAAATTTACAACTCAAAAGCATAACAAAAACAATAATACAAAAGAAAAATTCGTTGTTTTATTCATAAACTTACGCTTTCATACAATTCGTTGCAGAAATTATATTAAAAAAAAAAAAAAAAACAACAACAACAACAAACAAACAAAAATAATATTTTTACACCTAGATCACTCTTCCTCACTGGAGGCAAGATCTTCCTATTCAATCCCCTCGTCCAAGGGGGTTTGGGCAACGTCGTCTTCTCCTACCTTCACGAGGCTGAAGTCCACGTTTGGGAACAGCTCTTGTGCCTTATACTTGAAAGTCATCCAGCCATTGTCCCAGAACTGGTTCATCTCATGCCTGTAGAAGTCAGACCGCTGGAAGCTTTGGATCACTTCCTCTTCACTCCTACCTCCAACGGCCGCTCCCGACGGCCTAGCCCCCCCATCTCCCTCATTCGCCAAGCTATTGGCGACAGCAGCATCAATGGCCATCTGGAAGTCGAAAGACCCCTTGAATTGCTCTACGGCTGCCATACACAACTAGAGGTACGCCGCCCTCTCAGATGCCAATTTGGCCCTCTCCTCTGCTAGGGCCTTCTCGAATTTTGTGATCCGACCATTTGCCTTTTCCTTGTCCTTGACTGCCTGGTCACGCAGTTCTTCGTTGTTGGTCATGGCCTCCTCCCACCTCTTGTTGGCAGTGGTGCTGGCGTGCTGGACCTGCTCTAGCTTTCTCTTCTCGCCTGCCAACTCCAACTCTAGCGATACCGCCTTGTAGCGCTCTGCTTCCAGCTCTGATTTGGTTGCAAAGAGCTCAGCACCAACTCGCTTTGCTGAGTAGCTCTACACCAACGCCAATATCTCCATGCTCTTCGCCCTTTGTGCATACTTCAACCCCTTAGCGCATGCACTCTGAGCGGCCCTCCTCCAGCCCGCTGTCTCAACCCTTAGGTTCTGCAGTTACATCTTCACCTCTTCCAGCTGGGTCCTTAGCGGCTCTACCTCTACCTTCGCGCGCGCTATTTTGTTCATCAAGGCAGTCGCCAGGGTTGCTGCCTCCATCTGGGCTGAGCAAAACCCTCTCAAGAGGTTGGCCTCCATCAATCGCGCCATCGACCACACGGCCGCATCCTCTACCACTCCAACAAAGTGGTCAACTGCGACCCTATCTTCCCCTCTTCGCTGAAGCGACACACGGCCTTAGCATGGTACAACGATGCGTCGGCCTATGGCGCTCGTCTCTGGCTTGCTGATCCCAGTCTTCCCTTCACTAGGACTGGGGACTACTTCTGGTGCAGGTACCACCGTCGCCACCATTTGGGCACTTGGGCGCTTGAACCCTTGTCTTCCTTCGCCACTTGGGCGGTCTCCCCTTCTAGAGCTGCCTCCACCCCTCCCTCCTTCATCTTCCCCACCATAGGGGCGTCCTCACTCCCAACCTTCATCTTTTTCAAGACAGGGCTGTCTTTTCCCTCCTTTACAGTCGCCCTCTTCTTTCTTGTCTTCTTCAACACTGCCTCCACCTCTTGCTTGCCCCTCTCCTTCAGCAGGTCTGCTGGGGGCGGCAGTGGGGCAAAGTCAGTTAAGTCTTTGTCTTCCAACGGTTTGGGATGCGATCAGACCCGCTCCCTCATCACCAGTTTAAAGGCAAGCCCCAACTGTATCTCTTTATACTTGTCCGCTTTGGCGAACGCCCTCTTGTCTTCCACCTCTTCTGTCTTCCTTCGCTCCTCCAGCTCCTTCCTCGCCGGATCCTCCTCTGTCGACTGCTGTCCCAGTCTCAGGGTAAAAAGGATTGAAAAAAAGATCAGCTCATCCCACTTCACCCCATTCTCCTCACTCCACTCTTTCACCTTCTTCACCCTGTTTTCGGCCTCCACATCTAACTTTTGCTCCACCGATTTTGTGGGGACTTTTCATGTTGTCTGAACTCCTCTCCCACCGTTCGCTGATACATAAAACCATCTCGGCCTCCACCCCTTCACCGAAGATGGCAAGCCTGCCACTAGACCCCGGCCCGCCACTACCTGTAAAGTCACCCACGTCTCCTGTTGACCGGAGGCCTTGTAGCAGGAGAAGAATTCCTTCACTGTCATTGCTGCCCCTCCGATAGCCTGCGGTCAGGCGCTCACGCAGGCCATTAGTATTTTCCAGGCATTCGGCATCAACTGCCCTGGCGCCACCTCTAGCTTGTTAAGTACGTCCACCACTATTCGGGGGAGTGGTAACCTCAGCCTTCCTCCCCCCGCAGTGCCTCCTCGTACAACATGAACTCTACCGACCATGCATCCGACGCCCTCTCCATCAATGTGGGCAGCATCAGCTCTATCTCCATAGGGATTTGGTACTTCCTTCGTACCTCCTCCAACTCCTCCGCCGTAAACGTAGACTTGTCAACCTTGGTATGCCAATGGTCCGGATCCACTTGGCTAATTGGCCTAGCGGCTACGATCATCGTCGCCGAACGAGCCTGCGCCGCTTGACCAGCTCCCCTCTCCTCCCTTCGCTCTGCTCGATATTATTCTGCCAACTCCACTGTGTTGTCATCTCCCAACGAGTCAAGCCTTGCTACTGGCACTTCATTTCGAGCCATTCCTCCTACGTGTCTACATATCGCTTCAAATGCCGGCACAAGGAAGTTCGTGAAGTGTTGCAGAGGCATGTCACATGAGACAAATGAGTTCACTTCAGGGATGTGTTGGTTTTTTGCGATAAGGTAGGTAAAGCGAATAACTCCAAATGCCCACGGTTTGCCTATATTCCAAGGGTCGAGATTAAATTTCGCCAATTTGAAAAATTTCGAAAACTTCTGCCCCCGTCTTTTCAACGCCCTATATTACCCTATCCCTTCGTTTCTTGCTAACGCATTACCTCCCCCATTACAGGATTCTGCCATGTGTACGACCACGATCCACTACACCCTTCCCCTACCCTGTCTATTCCGCTTTACATCACCACGTGCCCCGCCGCTCCTCGAGCCCCACGCGCCGCCATTTCCTTCTCACTCGGTCACCCTTTCTCACTCGGTTACCCTTTGCAGTCGGCCCACCTTTTAGTCGACTTTCTCACTCGGTCACCCTTCGCAGTCGCTTTTCTCTCCATCGACCCCTCACAACCGCGTCTTCTTCTTTATTTCCTTCGTTGGACTGAAGCTGGACTTGGGAATGGGGGACTACTGACATGGGTGGGCCCATGGGGGCTTTTGGCCCACCACTTAGAGCCCAATGCATAACTCAAACACTACAGCCCAACATTACTAGAACCCAACGTTGCACCAAGGACCAATGACACTTAAACACTTGTCAACAGAAGAATCAACCACGTAGGTAGACAAAGATCCTGCAGAGTTATTGCACCACACATCAGCCATTAATGAGGTTCCCTGCAGCATTTAATGCGAGAACCCCTTCACGTCGAGACAGAACAGCCTCACCATGAACAAGGCAAGCTAAAACATAGGCTTTCGGTCAACATGACAGGTCGGAGTTAATAAGGAAATGATGAACAAAGGATATAAGCAGGTTTCTAAGACAGAAAGAAAGTTAAGTTCTTTATCTCCATCCTATCTCTATATTCCGTTGATCTCTCTTCTCTAACTTGCTCGTCAGAGGGTTCGCTGGGGGACTCTTGTTTCCCGTTGGACTCTTGTGCAGGTTTCTCAGTGAGCTCAACAATCGAACGACGGCGTGGGAAGCCTGGATCAGCCAGACCCGTTTCTCAGGGACTAATAGCACCATCACAAATCAAACTAATTTTTTTTTAATAAATCAATTAACTCTCATACTCCATTAAGGAGAAATATTCAACACAAATTGACCCCCAAATAACCTTACTTTCCAAACTTGTTCTAGCCGACGAGTAATTTATTTATTTATTATTATTATTTTCTCATGGGAACATATTTTTTTTTAATAAGGTCATATGGCATGGTCTTGGGGCCAAGATGTTAAATGGTGAAATTGTATTGGCCCAAGTATTGTTGTGGACAATACATTGGCCAAGTTATTAGGATAGTGTTACTAAAATTTTGTTAAGGTCAATCCACAGACAATATTTAGTTTTTGTAAAACAAAAATAGATCAGATAATGTGGTGGAATTTTATGCCTTAAACGGATTAAAAAAATTTTTGGAGGTAATTAAATAAATAAATAAATGAGAGAAAAGGAACTAAATTGGTATTAAATTGATAAAATTATCACTTGTTATGAGTTACATTAACTTGATCAAAAATAAAGAAATAGTAAAATTGCCAATTGACAGAAAAATAGTAACAATGGTATAGCTAAAATACTCCTAAAATGCTAATTGTATACTCTTAGATAGAAATTACTCTTAGAATTCACATTGTGTGAGTTGTGTTAGATCTTTTCTTTATATCCTACCTGGCTTATTTATAGGCTCAACCACATAAAAGAAGAGTAATCTAAACCCATGAGTTCCTCAACAGGCCATAATTTTCTCAACATCATCCATATCAATGTTTGACCACCCACCTAATTCCTTTACATTCAGCACAAATTTAGCAACCAAAGTCATAATGACAATAAAAGATGATAAATATAATACTAATAATATATAGTAGTAACGAATGTGGCCAAATTTATTCTTGAAAGATGATTTATGGTTTGAATTGACAAACCATAATTGATAGGCCATAATTAACTAAAATACATTTGGCCATAATCGACAGAAAATTAATTATGGTGTCAACAATGCCTCTTCATTTAAATGGATTGAAAATACATGAAATACAATTGAATGATTTATAAGGCGGCTTGCCACAATTGACAGAAAACATTTTATGGTGCAAACAAATAAGAAAAAGAGTCCTAATAAAAGTGTTATTGCATTCAAGTTATTTTGTGCATAGAGTTCTTGTGAGTTGTTACTGATTTTATTATCAGAATGCTTCCCTAGTTAATGATCAACAAAGGCACTAACCCTGGTGTCTCAATTTACTGGCTTCATTCCTCGATATCTTGAATAAGGTAAACTGCTTGGATTAAGTTGACTGTGTGATTAGATTTTAGCAAACATAGTAAGATATATTTGTAGTCATGTTTGTTTGGGTGGACATAAGCTTGGGATTGGACTAATAGTCCAATAAAATTATTAATCCGATATTTGGTTAAACAATTAAAGTACGGACTAATTATTTTAAACTTGACTATTAGTTAAGATAAGATACATAATCCAACGAATTCATAGTCCTAGGACTATTAGTCATAGAAATACTAATCCAGTCCGCCCAAACAACCATGAGTAGAATTAGATTAGAATAGTAGGTTAACACAACTGAATTGATTCGAATCTATTATCTTACCTTACTAATACCTAAATGTCTCCTTATGATCACTTGTTCTACATGACGAGTTCGATAAATATTTTGTGTAACATGTTTTCGATGCAAGATTTCCCCACACACACACACACACACACACACAAAAATGAAAATATATTTTTTAAATAATATATTAATTCAATAGTATGGATTTGCTTTGGTATTATTGGTTTACTAATTTTAATTAAACAACTTAAATCACAAGTGTAAAGGTCAAGCATGTACAATGAGAGTTACAATGAGACTAGTGTGATTTTTTAAAGCGGACGAATCAGTGGGGATCAGAAAAAGTATTTACAAAAAATTAATAAACATTATAAATATTAATAATTAAAATTATAAAAAAAAAATTACTTTGTTATAATTAATTTTTTTACCCCCACTGATTTGTAATTCTCCTATTTTTTAATGTGAAAAATTCAAATAGGAAAAACTATGGGACATTGTTTAGCCAACCAATCCACCAATAAAGTACAAATTACAAACTTAAGGCTCGTTTGTTTTCAGAGATAGAATGGAAAGTATTGATAGTGAAAGGATTGTTAGTGAGAGAGAGAATTGTTAGTAAGGGGATTAGTAAAATTATATTTGTTTTAATGATAGTTGTTAGTGTGGGGATTATTAAATTAATTTTATATAAAATAATAAAATAATAAAACAAATAAAAACCACAGTTTTTACTTAACAAAAACAGAATTTATTAAATATTAATGTTCAAAATGTGCTCTTCAACATTTAAAAAAAATAAAAATAAAAATTTGCCCTTTAGCTGGTTGACCGGCTGGAAATCTCCCAGATGACGGATAACATCCTAAGCTGAATAGACTATTTTCTAATACCATGTCTCTCGGCGGACTATGAATCCCAACATTGAAAGCCCATCCTAATACGTTTTATGAATCATCTCCCCAAATTTCCAAAAATATTAGTGAGTCTCACTTCCATCTCAATTCTATTCCTTCCTCTATCTTCCAAAACAAATGGACCCTTACCGACTACTAAGTCTAATCGAATTCATGGTGTTGAACCCTCTTAACTAGTTGGTGTGCTGTTTGTATAAAATTAAATCCACAATCTGTCTTCAACGAATAACAATGAATGGTTGAGTATCAAATCCACAATACCTACGGAATCCACCACAATTAACACAATCCACCAAGTAGTGAATGAATGATGTTGATTAGCTTAGACAATGATCAATTCATAGCTCAATAGTATATGACTACTTTTTATAGTATTTTTTTTTATCCTGCCTCACGCTATCGGAGCATGCACGGTTTTATTTTTTCACTTGGAGGTTTATGGGCATGGCATCCTTTATAAGGCGGAGCACGCACTGCTACTTGATGTATGATTAATTTAAGTGTCTTGTTGTTTTGTTTCACTAATAGTTTTGTTGAGTAATGCATTCGTGGTTTTATGAACTATTAGTCACTGAATTGTTTCTATCTAATTTGAACCTGGTTTTGATGCAACCAAAACCTGAAGGAGAAAACACACACTTGTGCTCAAATTTGTTGTTTGTTTTGTGATCTACATTTAAAAATGCATACTTATATTAATAAGTATGCTTGCATATAACATCACTGAATAATTGATTTTCTAGGATCTTTGGACCAGATCTGCCACTGGAATGAGAGAGAGAGAGAGAGAGAGAGAGAGAGCACTAGATCTGCGAGAGAATAACCTAGCAATGTAGGTGTGCGGCGGAGCTCCGATCGCTTCTCAATTTTCTCCACCCTTTGTTATAGTGGTGGATGAACATATAAAAATAAAAATAAAAATTGAACAGATATATGTTTATGCACTGGATTATATTTGAGTGTTGGTGGTGGGAAATTTCAACGGTTAAGGGTTGGTTTGGCTATCTATTTCAACATATATAATTTGGTTTTGCTTGGTATTTCAATAGATAGAAAAAAAAATTTAAAAAAAAGAACAGATATAATTAATTCAAGAGAAAAAAATTGAACAGATAATAAAATTTGGATAGATAGAAAATTTTCTTTGAACAGATAGTCAACAAAAAATCAACAGGTAAATTAAGAGGTAAAATTGAAAATAAAATGTCCTTCAAAAAAAAATAAAAAATGACTTCACACTAAACTATCTCACAAATTGTGAATCTCTCACCAATAAAAAAAATATTCACGAACATAATACTTTATACCCTCCTTATCTTGTCCTTTTAAACAATTTTCTCTAAAAATTATTCTATAGGTTAGGAAGACTACATGGCCATTTGCCTATCCAATGAGATCACGTCATTTTTCTGTCATTTTCTTATTTTTGGCATCATGTAATTCTTAGTCCCCTGCTATTAGTTGAGTACACCGCCAACGTAAAATTCCCGGAAGATAGGATAATTCCTCACCATTAGGGTGTAGAATATGTTAAGCCAACCAATCAGAGTGCAAATGATGAAAAGAAAAATTCCGAACAAACTTTCAGAATAAAGAAGTTTATGGTTTTGAAACCATAAGTTCCAAAATAATTTGAAGGACATGTCTCAATTCCCTTAACACCACCTCATTCCAATTCAAAATCAAAGTGTAATCAACACATGAAGTTTATTCAGAAATCAACTATATCAGATCAAATGATACATAATCTCTCTCTTACAATGTCTATTTTGGAGTTAGATTCTTAGAACTACAAATTTCATAAATTAATTCACAAACCAATAATATTTTGTTCTTTTATCCCTAATCATTCCTCCTATGGCTAGTATTGCAGCAAGAGATGACTGCTATTAGATGATAATAGTTTTTATGATCCTCCAACTATGGTAAAAATGTCTACGAAATGTTAGATAATCAGGTTGCTGTGTACGTGCCAAACCTTTCATATTATGAAAAAATTGCAACAATTGTGTAGTCATTGTTCTATACACCTTGTCCAATGGCAATGTCCACTTTTTTCTTCATTCCATTTTCCGTGCAAGTAAATTATACAGACCCTTGGCCAACATGCTCTCCAGAGTCCAGAGTTCAGCTGGTTTTAAAACTAGATGAAATTTTATCATTAGGCAAAAATTGGAAACAACTCTTTGACTCTATCAGACTCCAACCGGGTACTTTAGACATATTCCTTTGTTTCAAAATGTCCCAAACTCTCCCTGCATCATCAAATTTACCAGCATCGGAATAAATGTTGGCCAAAAGGACATAATACCCGGTCCTCTCTGGCTCCAACCCAATGAGTCTCTTTGCAATTCGTTCCCCAACCTCAAGATTACCATGAACTCGACATCCCCCTAATAGAGCCCCAAGTACAGCCCCATCAGGCTTCATCGGCATTTCCTCAATAAGCCTTTCAGCCTCTATAAGCAGCCCTGCTCGACCCAAGCAATCAATCATACAAGCATAGTGTTTAAGTTCGGCCACCACACCATAATCCTTCATCATTTTGAAACAAGACCGTGCAGTTTCTACCAATCCACCGTGTGTACAAGCAGACAAAACACCAAGAAACGTTACATCATTGGGTTTTACTCCTTGCATACGCATCTGATTAAAAAGCACGAAAGCAATATCTAAACAACCGCCCAATCCGTACCCTAAGATCAAAGCACTCCACGAAATGACATCTCTCTCCAGCATTTTATCAAACACGTTACGCCCATAACATAATGCAGCACATTTTACATACATATCAATCAAAGCATTCCCTAAACTTAACCCTAAGCCTATACACCTTCTCACACACCACCCATGAACACTCTTCCCATGCTTCAACCAACCCAATTGGCCACAAACCAAAAGCAAGCTCACCATAACCACCCCATCAAGCTCAACTCCTACACAAACCATGTCCCTAAACACAGACAAAGCCAACATGGGTTCCTCATTTTGAGCATACCCAGCCAACATGGATGTCCACAACACCGAATCCCGCAGAGGCATTTCATCAAACACAACCCTTGCATAAAAAACTTTTCCAAAAGTCACATACATGAAAACCAAAGCAGAAGCAACAAACAAACTCCTCTCCATTCCCATCTTCACACAAAACCCATGTACCAAAACCCCGCAATCGATCGACCCAGCAGCGGCACAAGCCCTCAGAACAAGAGGAACCGTGAAAACATCGGGTTGAACATCGGAGTTACGCATTTGGAGGAACAATTCTAGTGATTTGAGGGGCGACCCAGAACGTGAAAACTCTCCGATTATGATGTTCCATGAGTAGATGTTCCTGTGGGGCATGTGGAAGAAGACGGAGAGAGCATCTGAGGAAAGTTTGTTGAGGCGGGAATATGATAAAAGTAGCTTGGAACTGAGGATTATATTGCTGTAGAGGGAAGTACGAAGGAGGCGAGCGTGGAGATGGCGAAGATGGGTTGGGTTTGGGGAAGTGTGGAGGAGAGGGAAGTAGAAGGAAACGAGGTTGGGTATGTGTATATGTGATGGGATCGTAGAAGAAGAAGAAGAAGAAGAAGAAGAAGAATGTGTTGAGAATGAGAAGAAGAAGAGGTTTTTGTTGGAGACGCTCTTGATGGATAGAGCTTTTGTTATCTTCTGCATCAAGAGCTTCTGCTTTCATTTCAGCATCTGTGTTAGTGTTAGCTCCGCAACACTCACTTCTTTTCGGAAAATTATTCAGTATCGCCGAGTATCAGGTATTATCTATACGATTTTACTAATTATTGTTTATTATATTTTTCCATTACTTAACACAAAACAAAATAATATGTTTTATTTTTTTTACCAATCATATTCGGTTTGTTTGAATTCACTTCTCATGATTCACTTTTTACAAAATTAAAATTTATTATTTTTTGCGTTTTTTTTTTTATTTTCACTGAATTTTTTAAATATTTTAAGCAAATTTTTTTTAAAAAAATTTAGATGCACCTAACATAAATATATTTTAAAAATATAATATTTGTGAATTTTTTAAAAAAAATCATTAAATATCAAAAATAAAAAAAAAATACGAAAATTCAATATATTTTAATATTCTTGTGTATTTATTGATTTTTAAAATATTTTTTTTTTAGATACATCTAAGCAAGGTGTATTTAAAAAAGTCAAAAAAAAACTAGTTAAAATTTTAAAGCATTCACTAAAATTAAAAAAACTCAATTTTTAAAAAATTAAATCCAAAAATTTAAAACCAAACACATTGAATATCATCTAATATAAAATCATAAGTCTCATTTTCTCTAACATTCATAATACTCTAAAGTAGCATGGGATAATTGTCCAACGAAGAGTACCCAATAACTTTCCCTTCTTTTGTTTTTCCAGAAGTTTTTTTTTTTTTTTTTGGAATAATGTTGTTTCACAAGGAGGCTGGTTGTTTGAAACTTCAAGTAACTTCACTTTTTTTTCTTCTTTTTTTTTTGGATTTTTCTTGTTAGTTTTTAGTAATTTTTAAAAAAAATTATGTCAAAATTTTGACTTTTTTGATTCATCATGTGTAGATCAATTTTAATTTTACTTCAAATAAATTTTTTTTAAAAAGTAAGTAAAAGTTCACTATTTTTTTAATTTATTTTTCATATTTAAAAAAAAATTTATTTCCCGATTTATCTTGTCAAGTAGAATTTAGAAAATTAAAACTTTTTCAAAAATTAAAAAAAAAAATCATTAGAAAAGAAAATAAGCCATAAAATATATATATATATATAATAAATAAATAACTCAAACACCCACTATTGCATTTAAATTTAAATTTTGTGTTGATCTCCATTATTTAAAAAATGAATAATTTGATCCTTATATAGTTTAAGTTTAGTTTTGATTTAGTCTTATAGTTCAAATTTCTATGTTGAAATTAACAATTTTTAAACATTAATCAATTACCAGAGATGTACACAGAAAAGATTAACAAAAATTTAAATGAATGATGAAATTGTTCAATTTAAAACTATAAAAATCAAAATCTAATTTGAATCAAATTATAAGAATAAAAAGTGTAATTTACCCCTAATTGAATTTAGAGAAACAAATTGAGAATACCAATACACAATTTGAGAAGGAAAAATATTTGTAATTAAAAACTTTTTCAAAATTTCAAATGAGAGAAAATAAATTTTAGAAAAGTGCTGCTTAGGAATGACAATGGGGCAGGACGGGTTTTATACTCTCCACTCCTGATCCGTGATTTTAATTTTTTTCGCATTCCCATTCCTAAAATGGGTACCATTTTTAAACCACCACACCAGTTTCTTTTCCACCCTCTCCTCAGGCCCTTCCCTCCACCATGCCACCCTAGCCGCCACAGCCATCACAACCTCTTGGACCCTCCCCCTTGTGACCCTGCAACTTCCAACCCAACTTGCTGCTAGAACAATGCCAGGTGCAAGGGAAGAACATGCACAGTGCAAGAGAAAACTGTGTAAATCTTCTTCATTTTCACTGTAATGCTGGTAGATTAGTTTTTGAAAGCTTTCATCTTGAACTTTTGAAATTGGAATTCTTGATGCAGCTGTCAGGGTCATCGAGACCTTTCATCACCATAGAGTCCTCCATTTGTTACTTTCTTGATTGATTGTACTAGTGCTTGTAATGTTAGATCACCTGAGTTCTCTTCCACCTCCAGTGTTCTATATATATAAGAGCTTTAAGTGAAACAAATAGTCAATGAATCGTTCTAAAAAAAGTCAATGAATGAATCTGTCTGTGCATGGAAGTTGATTGAATAATGACTCCAATCAATTTGAGGTAGCAATGAAATGTGTATGAGATTACACTCCAAACATAACAAGTCCATCTCAATGTACAAGCATTAACACACTAAAAATACCATTTTGTTTTGTAAATTTACAATCCAAACATACCAACTCTAACTTACCAACCCGCAAAGGGTTGTGAGGCTGAACCAGATACGAAGAATGAATCTATATTTGTGCATGGAGGATTGAGTGCAATGCAGTGGTGGTGGGTTCCAATTCGACAAAGGTAAAATTGCTTGGTCGAAGGCCAAATACAGTAGGTAGCAGACCTGTTTGTCTAGGTTCTCCTCATTTTCATGTCCCAGTCTAAAATATTATTCAGTGCACTCATAGCAAATCTGTTCTTACATTACAACTCCCCTCTATCTTCTGCTATTTATCATGCTATTAATCAAAAGGCAACGCTTGAGAACACATCACACCCATGTGAAAGGGTTGTATACAGCTCTGATCGATTTCTGTGTTTCTAGAACTATAACCAAAAATAGATTTTCCCTCCCCAGATTTAAGCATTCCAGATAATAAAAAAAAAAAAACATGTGCCCCTATTGTGTTTTCCCTCTCCCCTGGTAATTGGACTTGGAGGCAAGGATTTACAGCTGACGGTTTTTTTTTTTCTCTTCCTATCCCTATTCCATTTACATTATTGCATTCACACAAATCAAACAACTACACTGAAACAATGACTAACTTTTTCAAGGTTTATGTTGAGCATGGATCGATGACCGAACTGCTTGTTGAAAAGATAGAGCTTTCCCATTCACAAGCACTTGTTCCAAGAAATCCACACGGACTGATCTGAACTGATAAAACTGGTACAATAACACGCGTATGAAAACAAAAGTTGTTATGAAATTATTTTTAAGAGTGAGGAAATAATTCAAATAAAGTCTTTAATAACTTCAAAGAATATAATATACCATGAAATGAATTACTCAGACGACAAGATGTTAGTTTAGGTTCCACAACTATGACTAGCATATTAAAATTAGGGTTAAATTCATTTTACTCCCTTATGGTTTGGGGCTGGAGCACTTTACCTCCTTATTGTTCAAATAGAGCCAGAAAGTCCTCATGTTGTTTTGGACTAAAGTGCTACCATTAGTTTTTCCATCCAAACTAACAGAATGAATATTACACACTATTTTTTAGATTGGGTTTTGTTTTCTGTAAAATTCAAATGAAATTAATACGACGAAATGACAATTTTACCATCATTTTCTCCAAACCTAAAATTAGATTAATATGTTAATTAAAATAAAATACAATAAATTAAAATATAATTAAGAATTATCTAAAATATAAAATAAAATTAAGAATTGATTTACTTTACAATTAAATAAAAAATAAAATAAACAATAATTAGGAATTGATCTAAAAATGTAATTAAATTAAAATTAGATTAACATGATAGAAATTATAATAAATATTTAAGAATTTAGAATTATTTGTGATCTAAAATATAATTAAGTTAAAATTAAAATAAAAAATTAAGAATTACAAAAAATAATTAAGAATTTATAATTAATTTTGATTTAATTGAATTAATGCTAGACATTATAAATTATGTGTGCAAGAAATCAGAGAGAAAGAAAATAACAAAAAAATATAGGATTTGAGGGTATTATAGTCATTTCATATCAATAGTTAACGGTGTCAATGGTTGTATTTTAGTCTAAAACAACATGGGGGCCATATGGCCATTTTTAAAAAATAGAGAGGTAAAGTGCAATCAAGTTATACCACCGGAGATAAAATGGATTTTGCCCTAAAAATTAAAAAAATTAGAATGACCAAAAAAAAGAACATACCTTTCCTTTCCAAGAAAAATCAACATTACGGTAATTAGGCTCCACCAGTGTGAGCTGATCTCCTTCTTTAATCTGTGAGGGAACCACCAATCTCAGTAAATTATTAAATTAATGAAAGATATACTAAGGCTATGTTTGGATCATGAATTTTGGTAGGGATTCAGAAAAGAAAAATATGGGTGAAATGCAACTATATTTCATTCACATTTCAACCACTTTTTTCTTTCCCTTTCCAATTCCAAATTCCTACCTAAATCTATAATCGAAACACAGCCTAAAAGTAAATCAAAGCTGCCCATTTGAAGCACGTTGGGAACTATTCTTTTTTCGCTCCACAAGAAGGAACTAGCTCTTTTGCTAAACTAGCTCAACAAAACTTTCTTCCTTTAAATTCTTTTTTGTTTCAATTAAAAGGGAAAAAACTAAAAAGAATATTTAGAGACCCTTCATATGGATAAAGAGAAGAGAAAGTGAAGTTCCAATAAAAAAGGATCTCCAATCTATCAAACAGAGTCAAGGAACTTACTGCATCATCACGTATTCCATACACCGAGAGGACATAGCAAAAGTGATTTGAATCACACACCAAATAGTATCTGCATAATCAAAGCAAATGTAGTTCCACCTAAATAAATAAATAGTGATACACAAGACACTAATGTCCCAAACCAGCCTCTGGCCAAAAGGAACTTACAAGGGAGCCACATTCTCATGCTTCACAAAGAATAGCACTTTTCCAATAATTGCAACTTGTTTGTTCAGACCCTCTGACAGACTATCTATAGTGGCTCTTCTGTATGAAGGATTCACTTGCAGAAAAAAGTTCCAATTATATGAACTGTTAGATAACAGGTTCAATGGAAAGAGAGTAGGCCACTAAATAAAGCATAGAAGAATCAGGTAGCTTACAATTAACTGCAGCTAGAGATGACACCAAAGAAACAAGTCGTTTCGTCTTAGTTTGTCCCTGTAAAACAAAGCAACATTAGTGCAAATGTTCTCTGTGCAAAGAAGCTATATCAGTCTGGGAAAAGCAATGAATTGATTTAATTATTCAAAATGAACATTGGATTCTTGGGTTCTTTTTCAGAAAGAAAAGAAAAGAAGACAGAAGTTCATCGTTCGAACATGGTTGCTGGAGTTCTACAGGGGTGAGGTATTGATTGAACATTGAAATACACTGGGGTCAAGGAACTAGCAAACCAACCAAACATGGATGATTGATATGGTGTATTGAATAGTATGCAATGTTCTTAGAGGACAAAAAATTATAGCTTTCAACAAAAATTACATTGTGATGGAATCTAAAATGGGAAGTAATGGCAAGGCCAAAAGCTTGATCTGGCTTTGGAACTGCAATTCCATGATTCCTTTTAACAGCTTTTTACTATTTGGAATTCTATTGTGATAGAACCATGATTTTTTTCCATGGGGGAAATTGGAACTAACTTGAGAAATGCTAAGCTTATCAATATATTCAAATTACTAATGAACTATACTGCAATATAAAACGTTGAAACCAAGAGTACAAGGACATACCATTTCAAAAATCATCAGAAGTTTTATGGAATTGAAATTACAACTAATTCTTCCTCATGGAAACTATCCAATTGTTTAGTAAAGATTAACTATTCCTTGATATCAATACTCTGGCTGTCACACATGTTTCACCAGCACCAAGGGTATAGTGTAAAAGGTTAACCCTTGAATATCAACTAGAAATCCAGTTCACCACCCACTGCAGCTCATACTTCCAAGAGTTGGACACACCAATACTGATTTCATTTCAAGAACTGAAGCCCCTACCCATATCCTTTCGATATGAGATCACATACGCTTAAGAACAATGCTCTTATCCATGTCATCATTACCAAAACTGATGTCAAAATTTCTAAAACTATGGGCACATACTATCAATTCTCTACTGTCATAAAAGTACTTCACTGCCATCATGAAAATTCAATTGTGATAATATGCCAACAAATTTTCATGGGCATGCATTCTTCTACAACCCCAGTGTCTTATCATAGTGCAGTCCGTGAAATGTATATGCAAGCCTGAAAAACAAACTCTAGCAAACCATTTACGCGAAGAAGGAACTCATTACCCTCAACAAACTCTCCAACTTGTCAAGAAGGTTGACTATCTTGTGAGCCTCCTCAGCAGCATTCAGACCAGGATCCCTTGAGGCAGCACTTTCAAAATTAGTAAGAGCCCTCTCATAGTTCTCTAGATATTTGTTTACCTGAAATGAATACATGAATTTTGGAAATCGTACACATGTAACAGACAAACAGTCAAATATGAGCATTCATTTAACAAAAGAGCGTAGGACAAAAATAATAAATCTAAAGATGGATCAACGGCTGATCATGGACAACCAAATACAAAGATTATGTAACAACCTTAAATTAGAGGTGGTTGGGAAAGGGAAAAGATATACATGCAGATACCTACATATAAAGCCATGACACCAGAATAGTAGGATTCCAATACCTACCCAGCTATTCTACAGCCAGGAAGAATGTCCAATGTCAGCTGAAGTATAACAAAAAGAAAATCTTCCCTGAATCTAAAATACAAAATTTCATAAATCACATGATTTGCCTACTACCATGATATAGAATTTCTTTCAGTCCTTTTGTTTTATTATATAATTATATAATTGCGCTTGACTGCTTTAAGTCCAATTTCATTATTTGAGCAGTGAAAAACTTTTTAGAAACCAATGAAACCAAAAGCTAGATATCATTATATGTTCAAAGATTTTGGGAAATTTAAATCCATTTCCATCAAACATTCACTTTGACCAATACCACATCCATGGGATTTGTAAGCTTATTTTAAACACCAAACAAGCATGATGCCAAAGTTATCGTGACTAATTTAAGGAAGCCACAGCCAATGTTAACTAGAAGGCTCATTATTTTGGTTTTTGAATGGGAATGGAAACATGGCGAGCAAGAAAGTCTAAGCCTAACCAGACCTAGTTGGAATCTCCCGAGCTTTTCCTAATTGTATAGCAGTTAGTTTTATTTTGATTCATAAATAAAAAATAAAAATAGTGCAACTAATTTGCATAACAATCCATGAAGCACACTACTCATTTATGCAATGTGCCTTGAAACTTCGAAATTGTTTGGCATTATTGGCTAATGAATTATTTGAATTATATCCAATATCTAAGATGACTACAGGTAGTTGTTTTGAGGAAGACATACTTTAGCATTTAAATTGTTTAAAGCTATATGTTTGTGAAGTTGGTAATATTTCTGGTGATTTGCAACATGTATAACTTCTTTGTTATCATATAGTACAGCCACTTTTTTTTTTTGACAAACAACAAACTAATCGAGTACCAAAATGGAATTGAAAAGAATGGTCAGTTAAGATGCCAAGCTCCTTACCCACTAGGTCATGTGATCATGTCAATAAAAGTAATAAGACTTCAATTTTGTGTAATTTCTACATATGTTTTGATGAATATCAAATTCTATGATTCACGATTCGGTTGGATTCATGATTTAAAAGCTGGAAGTTTGTTTCACAATTTGAACTGAATTCGAAAACTATGTTGGTAAGCAATAACAAATGAATTATCATTAAATTATCATCACCCATATAAATTATCATTACAACGTCAGATCAAATTCACACCTTCTTACAATTCTTACACCTTCAATAAATTTTGGCTCATTTCATCTCCCAACAAGTAAATCCCTGGATAAAATGCACACCCCATAGTTCGTCATGCAAAACAAAACCAAGTTTGATTGGAGGTGCAGAACTTTCCCATTGATACCAAACTCTATTTAGAGTTCTGTTCAAAGTTACACAAGTTCATGGATAAAACACAACGATGTCCTATCAAGTTGATACTTGTTGTGCATGATAAGCCCCAGACAAGAATTCAATCTGATGTTAGACTTCATAAAATATGACTTGGAGGAAGGTTTTTATGAATTAACAGGTATAAAATAATAAAAAAAATAGCTATTTTTACGCCAAGTGTAAGTTGGCCTAACATCACAATCAGTGATATAATGATAGAGATAAAATGAAAGCAATATGAGTATCATTTAATTAATCATAATTGGTTGATAGAGATAAATGATATGCATAGACATGCTGTGAAAGATTGAATTAACAAAGGTACATTAGAATAACAATATGTAGGAAATTAATGTATAGATATTATTGATTGATATCTAATGTTCTTACAAGAGCTCTCTTTTATAGAGAGAAATGGGATACAATGGAGCCATAATGGAGCACTATACCATAATGGAGCACTAACTATATCACTAACTATATGGGGCACTAACTATAGCACTAACTATATGTGCACTAACTATATCACTAACTATATGATATATTAATATATGTAAATTAACAGCCCCCCTCAAACTCAAGGAGGATAGATACTAACCAACTTGAGTTTGGAGAGAGTAACAAAACAGGAAAAAAAAATCTGACAAATACAATAAAAGTGGATAGGAGACACTGTGTGGTCGTGTCAGACCGTTGTAGAAGACCGTATGGTTATGGCAGACCGATGTAAAAAACAGTTTATGGGGTCATGTCGGACCGTTGTAGAATACAGTTTACAGGGTCATGTCGGACCGATGCAGAATACAGTTTACGGAGTCTTGCTAGACCCATGTAGGAAACAGTTTACGGGGTCATGTTGGACCGTTGTAGAAGACACTATATAGCTGTGTCGAACCGTTGTAGCAGAGAATCGAAAGCAATGTCGGGACAGTTTACAGAGTCTTGTCGGACCCATATAGGAGCTAACCGGAATCAATGTCGAGACAGTTTACAGAGTCTTGTCGGACCCATACAAGAGCTAACCGGAATCAATGTCGGGACAGTTTACAGAGTCTTGTCGGACCCATATATGAGCTAACTGGAATCAAAGTCGGGACAGTTTACAGAGTCTTGTCGGACCCATATAGAAGCTAACCGGAATCAATGTCGGGACAGTTTACCGAGTCTTGTCGGACCCTCAAAAGGCATGCCCAATCTTATCAAAAGGCGTGCCATCAAAAGGCGTGTGCCTGACAGCCATCAAAAGGCGAGCCATCAAAAGGGGCGCTGATGGTGATCGAGTTTAATCCCTGACATGAATAAAATAAAGTTGGTGTGCAAATCTGAATGGTATGAATTTGATTTGAAAACAAAATTAAAAATAATCTTATGGAGGAACAAGAAGATATCTGCCGGTGTCCTTGTGGGGGCCACTATAATCTGGATCCTGTTCGAATTGGTCGAATACCATCTTCTTACTCTAGTGTGCCATATACTGATATTGTTGCTTGCAACCTTGTTCCTATGGTCCAATGCAACAACATTCATCAAGAAGTCTTCTCCACATATTCCAGAAGTTCAGCTCCCGGATTACCTAACCCAACAGAGAATTGTGATGGTGACGGTGATGGTGATGGTGGAACAAAGCAATAACAGCACCTTCAAATTCAGCACCACGACCACTGTTGATAGTTGTGGGGCTAAATGCTTTCCAGATTATATTCTCACAGATATTGGTAGCTATGAAAAGGGAAATCCCAGATCCAAGACCATATCCCTTCTGGAGAAGTTCATCTAGACATATAATAATGATTCCAGCAAAGCAAAGCTGAATAATAATGAGAATAGCATTCCCAACACCAAGTTGGCTGACACTTCCGTACATTCCTGACAGAACATAGGCAACAGCCTCACCAACAAAGAATCGAGATTCCAAAGAACTTCATGCACCATTTAGGAGTGCACGATCTTCACGGTTTCTTGTTGTCCACTTCAATGATCTTTGACCGGCTAAGAGTTGCATCACGGACGAAGTCACGATAGGAGTGATCCCGGTTCCATAGGTTCCACGGTTTGCGGCAAGAATAACACGCATCCAATAGAAAGGGTTTGCACTGTTGTAGAGTGTATGCCATATAGAGGAGTATCGCAAACCGAAAGATGAAAAAGAAATGACGGTGTATATGACCTTCTCTCTAAAGGGAATCTTCTGTCGGACTCTGAACTTCGCGAAATGATAAAAATGGTGCGACGGATCAAGACTCTAAATCCTCCTCCCATTTTTTAGCCAAAAAAACAGTTACTCCAACGTGTTTAAATACGAAGATCTGAAACCCCACTTTATAAGATGCAATCAAGTGTTGAATCAGTGTATCATTGTGATGGAAACCCAAAACAGAAAAGAAAGGACTTGGATGCAAATGAGGTTTGTAGAAGTGAAACGAAGGACAACAAATACTACTGCACCAGCGGCAGCAGCAACAACAACAAGAGCAAGATCAAGAAGAATAATTTGTGGCAACGGAGTGAAGGCATGTGTAGAGATCCGGCGGGCGGCCAAGACGAGGCTGCCGCCCGCCGGTGAAGCGAATTTATTAGGTTCTTAAACCTGCTCTGATACCATGTAGGAAATTAATGTATAGATATTATTGATTGATATCTAATGTTCTTACAAGAGCTCTCTTTTATAGAGAGAAATGGGATACAATGGAGCCATAATGGAGCACTATACCATAATGGAGCACTAACTATATCACTAACTATATGGGGCACTAACTATAGCACTAACTATATATGCACTAACTATATCACTAACTATATGATATATTAATATATGTAAATTAACACAATAACTATTGAATTATTAACCACCAATTCATCCATATGCTTAAGGATGTTAGAAAGAGGGGTAACTTTAGTATTTACATTCTCAACATGGATCCTCATGTGTGGCCAAGCTCTTCTTCATAGTTAGTGTAAACACATGCAAGTATTTTAATAATCAAGTAAATAGTGAGGTTCAAACATAAAATCTATTGTCTGCTCGAGTACCATATTGAATTGTTACCCACCAACTCATCTAAAAGCTTAAAATGTTAGAAAGAGGGGTAACTTCATTATTTATTTTGTCAACAATAACCATCCAAAGAAGATTTTTAAGAAACAAAAATAAGCTATTGACCAAATAGGAAAAACAATAAATAGCAGCACAAGAAATTGGGCAATACTACTATAATTTTTAAAAAATAAAATAAAATGGACAATACTTCACTCTTTGAATTATCCTGAGAAGAAACATAACTTTTTTTTTTTTTTTTGATAAATAAAAAACAGAACTTTATTTCATCAGAATTAAAAAAACAACTGAATCACAAGAATATTTTAAGCTTTTCAATCATAACAAATTGCAAAAGAAGTTTTTTCCCGAACCAACCATTATCTGAAGGAACATTGTTAAGTAGATGTGTACATAAATCTTCTATATATTGATAATTTAAAAAGGAAAAAAATATTTATATCACTAATTTTTGGATTTAAAATTTTTGTAACTTGAAGTTTTAACTTTTAACAAATCAGTGGACAACAGAAATCAATCATAATATTCATACAAGTACCCATTTATTTGTCATTTGGTTAATTTATAATCTTAGCTTAGCTCTTTTGTATTTCTAGAAATTTTATTTTTATTCTGAAAATGCTTTTTCAAATTAAAAAACAAAAAAGAGGAGATTTTGTAGTCCTGCAATTGCAGTAATATACATGGGTTTAGAACTAAAAAGCATATAAGCAATAATTGCACAAGATAACACTTGCAAAGGATGACACTAGGTGCTGTTTCATAAAACTGAAAATTAAGTACGAAAAACTGAATGCTGAATTTTTTAATCTAAAAAGTTGTTTGGTATATACTGAAATTTAAGTACTGATTCAATTAAGATATTTGATCTATACAAGTAGCTGAAGTCAAAAATAATTAAATTTTTATTTTTTATTTTTTACATTGAAATATTTCATTAAATTCTTTTATCACACTAATACAATTGGTAAAAAAATTATTGTAATCGTAATTATAACATTATATTTCAAAATTTTAAAAGATTATAATTATTAGGATTTTTCTCTCTTGTATATGTTTTAAATCATTCATGCAATAAAATAATAATTACAAAAATAATCAATTAAAAACTTATTTCGTATTTCATTATTTTGCTCATGGTATCGCCAATATCAAATGTCCATAGAATCCTTTCACATGTAGGAATTATAAAAATTTATCATAACTTATCTCAGAAAATTGGTGACAAAAAAAAATTGTTCTTCAATTTCTAATAATAACTAAAAAATTGTCAATGTGCAAATATGATAATTACATTTATAACTCAATGTAAATAGTGCAATTGCATTGCAATTTGCTCATGTAAATTGAGCATAAAATTTTGATTAGCTTGTGTCAATTCCCCTCCTATTTTTTCAATTTGTTTCAAAAATAGATTCAGAAAACTCAATCAAAAGATTTTGTTTGAAAGACCTACTAGAGAAAAACCAGATGAAGAACCAAGATAAAGACATAATAAAAAATCCCACAAACGTATATATGTATATATATGCAAACATACACAAGTTAATACATATAAAAAATAAAAACTCATAAACAATGTATTCATGTATACACATGCAAGTTAAATCCAAATAAAAAAATAATTTTTTAGATTTACCTGCTTGTCGCAATAGATGAATTGAATTCTTGGAAGAGCAGCCAAAACTGAAAGGGAGAGCAGACAAAGCAGCCAAAACCGCGAGGAAGGATGCTTTGAGAAATAACTTTTCTAAACCTATATGACTTAGCACCTCCTTTTTCCCCCACTTAGCGCGTTAAGTGATGAGAAAAAAGTAGGGTTTTTTTGACTGAAAATTTTACCTTTTTTAAGTGGGACTTGATTTTTTAAGTGATACCATATATGTACAATCAAACCAACTTAATTAAGAAATCACTTAATATTTTCAGTTTTAAGAGCTGAATTGGGTTATCAAACACTCCCTTAATGAAGATAAAAAAGAATCTTAAGGCTAATGTTGAAGCAACATTAAGCATTTCAACATTTTTATTTTTTTTTTTGGGGATAAATAATCAAACTTTATTAGAAAAACATCAAAGTGATGCAAAGAATACAAAGAAAACTAAACCAACCCACCTTGGGCAAAACAAACAAACTAATCAAATCCTTCACAAAATCTACAAAAGTCAAAACGTCAGGATCAACCGAACCCGTAATCCAACTATGCAACACCAAGAGAAACCTACTTTCTAACCAAAGAATTGAGTAACACACATACTGAAAACATGCCTATTGCGCTCCAACCAAACCAATCAGAGCAAACAATGAGAAGCAAGTAACCAAGCCTTCCGATGCCTTTTCCCCACCCTTGCCTCACCCCAACTTTGTAATTCACCCAACACGGATCCCGGCTGCACCCAAACCAAACTAAACGAAGCAACAATAAAACTCCATAACTGATATGTGACTGGACAATGAATAATGATAAAGCCAACTAATAATTAATAGTTAGTCTCTAAAGGAAACTCTAGATGCTATTTTATGGGTCTTGCAGCCCTAAGGGCTGTCAGTAAGAACAACATAAAGCCAAAATATTTATAATTCCAATACACATTTTACATATCCCAAAACATTTTTACATATTTTTATTCATTTTTAACATATTTCAATACACTTTATACACATTTTCCAACACTATTATCAAAATAGCAAATTAGCTATGGTACCAATGTGGTACGAATTTGAAATGTATCAAATTGCTGTAATAGTAGTACCAAAGGTGCATCACAATAGTGAACTGAAAAGGTAAAAGGTAAAAGGTAAAACAAAGAACTATATCATGCAGATATTTTATTACATGACATCATGTAAATTCTCAATATCAAGGACTTGTTCTAGTGGAAAGGATGCCTGCAAGTATAATTTTCCTACTTAGGAAGAGCCCTTCTCCATCTTTCTTAAGCCAAAAGTGGAGCTTAGCTCTCATACGGCTCAACTACTATAGCTAGAGATTTCGTTCATCATAGAATAGAAATCTATAAATAGAGAAGCCAGCAGACAAGCATCAGCGCATTATGTCCAATTTCTGCTGCTTAGCATTCTTAACATGTAAGTGATGGAGACCAATGGTGAATAGCAGCAATCAAGAGGAGGACTCGTTCACTTGATTGACCATTCTACCATGGCATCAACCACCCTCACTATTAATCTCTGGCTAAAATGACCATTCCAACCCAATTTACACAGTTATAATTAACGGAGCCTCACAAATGTCCACAAGATTTATAAATAAATGTTACTTCACTAAATAAGAGAGAAAAACTATCCAACCCCCCCCCCCCCCCCCCCCCCCCCAAAAAAAAAAAAATAATAATAATAATAGTAATGAAATAAAATAAAACTCGACTTGATTTTCCCTCCTAGTGATTTGGGTCAACACATGAATCTGTTTGGCCATTTCATTAAATGATTGCCCCAGCCAAGATAATTTTTGCCTTTTCCATTTCCCTTAACTCTTCAGTGCCACTACTTCAACTACATTTGCTCCTCCCACTGGTGCAGAATTGGCCTACATTGTATTAATCTATGTCACCCACCTGGGTCAACTCACTTTAGCAATGCCTCACATTATGCATGCATTATTTCACAAAACTAGAAGCCCAAGCCTCTCTTTTTTTTTTTTTTTTTTTTTTTTGTTAAATAGAAGACCAGCCTCCCATGCCATCAAGTGCAACTGCTTTTGTATATGTCTCACAGTGATAGGCAGTGTCAATCACATAACAGTCAGGAAGAACCTCACCAACACCCATTCAGCTATATTTTCTATCCTTGTAATGACCAAATTAAGACAACAAAATTGGTAACTCAAAACTAATCCACCACTGCTACACCTAATTTTAATAGAAGTAAACTACTAGTGCGTTTAGTATTGTTTTCGTTTTCTGTTTTCTGTCCATGAAAACATTTATAAGAAGAAGAAGAAGAAGAAGAAGAAAAGAAGAAGAAACTGATTTACATTCTTAATTTGCTTAATCCCTAGTTTTCAGACTGGCAAAAGTAAACATCAACCTAAAATAGCCAAATGGTCCATATCCATAAATCATATGAGGCATGGACACATAGAATACGAAGAAATGTTGCAAAGTTACATATTTGAAGAATCTTCAGTTCTAGCAGACAAAAAAAGAAAGTTCCAGAAAATCATAAAATTTAGAAAGGTGAAAGTTGGGGACTAAAAAAAACAACTTACTGTCGCACAGTTGAAAGAGAGATCAGGGTTGGAATTCATACTCTCATCTTTTTCCTGATACAAATCATAAAATGTTAGAACATCCTCATACTTCTGAAAAGCAAAAATTATAACAAAAAGGCTGACAATATGTTTTTGTATAAAAGAATATCATAGAAACTTAACACATTCAGCAACAGCAAAAAAATCACAAGAATCCATCAGAAATTGGATTCAAACAAAAACTTAGTACTGTGCACACTTACAGCATTTTGATATGCTTTTAAAGATTGCAGAAGTTTGCTGTGATCCCATGCTCCAGTCACAAAGAAAAATGTGAGCCATGCATTTCCTAGGTTGTCTGTCAGGAAGATGTAAAGATGTTAAAGAAAGAGAATATAGACATTAACATTAACAAAAATAAAATGAAACTTTAGGCACCAAAAAGTGGGTAAACAAATATGTGCCGATGGAATAAACAAGGATTTAAAAAGGGGAGCATTAATGCTGCGGACATAATGGTTGCAAGGTGCCTTTAAAGCTTCAGGTTGTGAAAGGGCAATAAGCTCACAAAAGTGAAGAGGTCAACAAAATAACTTTTCTCCCTCTCACTCCTCAATACATCTCTCTTATTTTTTTCCCTCTTTCTGTCTCCTTTTCTGTTTGTAGTGATAGCTATCATCTCTGCAAATGTCTTGGCTGTCTCAGATGAGAGAAAAACAGCCATTCCAACATTCACCTCCTCAGCAACACACCAAACCTTCTCAAAAATCATCCTCATTCACATCACTTGGGATTATTTGCATCCTTTTTAATAGAACTTACACATTTTGTACATCTAAAAGGTTGTTTCCTTCAATGCGAGAAAAGACGTATGGCTGAAGCTAACTCGGGGAAGTGAATTAAAAACTACCCTGATAGACAATAATGAAAAGTACACATCAAAACTGATCTCAATCTCTGTATTGGCAGTTCAACATCAGCAAAGGCCAACAGTTCCTATCTCTCCACATGCACCACACAACACACATGGCCATGAGGGCGGCAATCCAAGCCTTCCTTTATCTCTGCAATTTGCAAACTCCTGCCTACCGCTCATGATGCCATCATAACCCAATGAATACCAAACAAGAAAATAAACAAAACTCTCTCGCTTTGGGGTGGGTCTCACTTTTGACAATCTCAAGCTGGTCAAACTGTCTTCATTAGGTACATAATTAATATACTATCCTCGTAGTTTATGCATATGATTTAGTAAAATGTTGTACCCAGTCAACAAGCCTGTCACTTACAGCAGGGCCTAAGTGAGGTAATGGGTAGGTAGCCACAAGGCTAGGGCACATAGCACCAAAAATGATATAGAGGTAATGATAAATGTATCCAAAATTTAAAGTAGTGATTGTTATCATTACATAATGGTGTAACATAACAGGATGGGTCACCTCCACTACCCCTTACGGCCACAATATTTACTGGAATAAAAGTCACAGGTGTAACTATTGTTATGGTTCCATAACAGATCTTTATGACTGCTATGGCTATTGTAACGGCATAATTGGCTCTAACAAAATAAAAGCTTAATTTTTTTATTTTTTTTTTTAGTAGTTTTTTCCCTTTCAACTTCTCGATCTCATACAAAACACACTATTGGCCTCTAAAAAACCTAGATGTACAAGATTTTTGTCACCAACCCTCAAATCTACATGTGAGCATCTCGATCCTTAAATTAAAGTTTGCAAACAAGGTTAGATCTATTTTTCCATTAATTTTCCAGTTTATCCCTTCAAGATAACTTAGATTTGTGACTACTAATATAGAAATTCTTTGTTTAGGTAGGATTTGTAATTGCTAACTTAGATCTTCTTAATCCTGCAAACTTAAAACACAATGTAACACTATTCTATAAACTATTAGTAACAAAATACATAATATTAAAGTGATGCATTATGAATTTATGACTTAAGAAATAATTAACTGTTGAAAGAAAATATGTAAAACTCTCTTAATATGGGACTCAGAATTAGTATAAAAATCAGTACATATATTAGACCATGTTTTGAAATTAAACAAAACCCACCCAAAAATATTTTAATCCCAATAAACGTAATTTTGAAATAACAAAACATATGTGTCGGTAAGTTTTTGCAAAGTTGCCTGAAAAAAAAAATTGCAGCTCTAATTGCTGAAACTGTTATGCTACACCCATCACACCTGAAAACCAAATCATTGCCACTGTTACCATTATAGTGACTGCAACCATTACTTCAAACTTTGAGCGTATCTTCAATTCCTAAAGGAATATGCCTTTACTTTGTTGAAGGAGAATGGAATGCTTAACTGTGAGCCAATAGATACCCCAATTGGTCAAAATCATAAATTGGGTGAAGACTTTAGAGTGTTTTGCTAAATGCTAGAAGATATTTGAACACGGTTAGGAAACTTATATCACACTACGTAACATAGTCTATGCAGCTAGCTTGGTGAGTCCTTTGTGCATGTCCCTCAAACTTTTCTTAACCAGTCCCTAAAGTTAGCTCCCAGGAAAGGTTTTTGCCAAACATGGTTATTTGAGAGTTAAATCCTATACAAACGCTAACTAGGTGGGATCAATTATGGATTGGGGGTCCACTTCAAGATGTGGGTACCTTTGTTATAGATAACTGTTACACGGTCTTGGATAGAACTCAACCCCAAAAGTTAGCTCAAGAGGTGAGGTTGTCCTCACACTTATATGCTTAACATCACTTTAGTACTTGGGCGATCTAGGACTTCGCTTCACACCCTCTCTCACGCCTAGCGTGCTTACTCGGCAGCACCTGCAGCATGCAAGCTAAGGACACGCACCCTACCAATCTCTGAGTACTCTAGCTCTGATACCATGTTACACGGTTTTGGGTAAAACTCAACCCTAAAAACTAACTCAAGAGGTGAGAGTGCCCTCACGCTTATATACTTAACATTAATTAAGTACTCGGGCGACGTCGGACTTCACTTCACAGTAACCTCACTTGACGTAGTAAAATGAACAAAATTTAAAGTGATGGCACATGAAGTGTGCAAACTCTCGTGGTTGACGGTTTTGTTGAAGGAGATAGACCTTCTCTTTAAAGAGCCTGCGAGGCTTCATTATGATAATAAATCTACTATTAGTATTGCTCATAATCCAGTTAAACATGAGAGACTGGGCATATTGAAGTATATAGGCATTTTATAAAAGAAAAGTCGACAGGAGAAAATGGGAGATACACAAAAGGTCTTCCAATTATTATTTTCAACTGTATCCCCAGCGAGCTCAATGTGTGATGTCTATATCACACCAACTTGAGGTGCAGTGTTGACTAGCATTATAAAAAATATGGTGGCTACTTTTTTAGTTAAGCATAATTGATTATAAATAACAACAGTCAGAGGGAGATCAACACTCTTTCTTTCTTCTTCTTTTTTAACAATAAAATAAGTTCTGCAGTCAACTTATTCTTACACCAGGCATTCTCTTGAAGAGGAGTAATTAATGGACTAATGGGTCTATTGTTCATAGGTTTTGTGGCTGACTTTTGCTATAATTGTTTTATTTTATATTTATTTTGACTAAATGGTAATTCCATTTTGATGGCATTTGCACTTTGTACCTTCCTCCTATGTTTGTGCTTATCTTTTATAAGCTTATCTTATGCTATCAAATTAAATCATTACATGATCTCTATTGATTAGAACACAATCATATCTGGGCAGCTGATATCTGGTGCAGAACTTTTGGAGTGGGGAAGTAAAAGCAATTACATCATGCAACACCTCACCTCCATGATTCGTGCAACCTTAGTTGATGACCAACAATAGTAACACCATCTCTCCTGAGGATTCTCCCTTAGAATACTCACATCCACATCCAGTTTTGCCCAGTAAATATCTCTGCTTCACTTCTAAACAGATCTTTTGGAATGACAATTATGGAACATCAAAATACTTCATCTCTTTAATTTAGTGCAATGTGATGATGGCAATTTTGCAGCGCCTGAGACAAGGAAGAGTGAGCTGAACTTGAAGCCCACAGTGTGATTGTGAAAGAAACATAGAGAATTGGCTGTGAGAGAGGGAGAAACAACAGAAAGATTATCTTACGGGCTTTGATGGGAACACTAGTCCTTTGACAACCTGAAGCTCAAAGGATGTTGCAGAAGCAAATATTTGGCATCTAGGAAGAGCACTGCCCTTTTAGAAGACGTTAAGCTAATTAGAACACTATAAGTAGGTGTGTATGTGAATATATCATGTCTATGTATGCAACCTTAAATATTTGTATGTCTGATAGTATGCATATATGCATGCATGCAGGCATTCAAATATGCATGTTCATGGATAGGAGGAGAGTAGTCAAACCATTATTTAAACTAAGTATGCTTAGAAAAGTTAGTTGATAGCTAACATGTAAAGGAACATTGTGCATTTTCCCAAGGTTGTCAGTATCTTACGATTCACAATACGTATCTTATGATTTGATACCTTTCAAAAGGAAATCGATACTATCATCAATACGTATCTTAAATTAAATGTATCTTACGATACATATACAATATGTGATGCAAGATACGATACGCGATACATAATGCGATACATATGTTACATAAATACTTAAATTTCTTTAACAAATTTGAAAAAAAAAAAATTCAAATTATTTTATGTAAATTAATATTGTCAAAAATTTTCATTAACTTATTATAAAAAAGTTATTTTTGAGATGAGAATGGTACCTTTTAGTTTATTTTTCAACCTTTTTAACAGATCTTTTGTATGGTATTAAGAATCTTGCGTTATTAATCTATGTATTGTGAAGATAATACGTATTGTTACATGCATATATTTAATTTAAGGAACTTCACTTGTGTAATTGACAAAATTATACATTGCTTAGTGTTTTATTCTCATAAGATATTTGTTTTTTATAACTATATTTAATTTTCTACCTATTTCGAAAGGTATTAAAGTATCTTACGATACATGATACGATACGCGATTCAGAAAAATTAAAAAACAATACACGATTCGTATCCCGATTTGACAACAATGCATTTTCCCATGGCTAAGAAAATAATATATTAATAATGCAACATACCAAATGGGATATATGGAGCCAAAGAAATTCAAATTACTGTTTTAGCTTAGATCTGATACAAAGCCTTACACCAAGAATTCCCATCTTTCACATCCAGCATTATAGCTTCCTTTGCATGTTTGATGCTTTCCTCGACAATCTCTGCCTGATTATCAGCACCTACAAAGATAACAAAGAATTAGGAAAGCAGATGAATGCATTTATATTATGATTGATGCACAGCCTTTGACTCAAAGAGAGAGTAAGCTCTGCAATGCTTCCATTTGTTGTGATCAGATCTCCGAATTATTTTTATATTTACACCTTATACAAGCCTTAGCAAACCAGAAATTGAAAATTAGAAACCACAAATAGCATGAGAATGAAGCTACTTTCTGATTTGAAATGATAAACCAATCTTAATTTTCTCTTATATATTTTACCTTTCTTTGACTGACTAGAAAATATGCCCTATTTACATTTTTACAAGAATACTCACCTAATATAAATATCATAAACAATCTTTTTTTTTATCTCCATCTATCATGCTTTTTTTTTTTTTTGCAAGCGAGGGGGGAGTTATTCTTTGTACTCCCAAAGTTTCTAGACCAGTTAAATTTGATGATTACCAGATTGTCTTCAGCAAATATAGCTGGCAATACAAGGGCAAAAAAGTCAGTCAAGAACACAAAAATTCTAACAAAATTCACCATCTCTAGGCCTGTTGCTTCCATCAACACCACAACAGAGGTACTAGATTAAAAGACATCAACGAAACTGGTAGCAACAAAACAAGCAGAAAGATTCAGAACTCAAGAAGCTCAAAATCAAAAAATAGATAGAGCAGTGAATGTTTTCTCTTTCCTTCTTCCTTTTGATAGACAAAGACACAAGAGAAAAACCAGTAAAGGTTTTGGAACAAGAATACGATGACAGGTACAAGCAATGTCTCTTACAGCGTTATTATTAACTAAAATAGATTCATTAATCTCCTAAATAAGCTCACTGCAGAGAATGTAAAAAAATAAACAATAAACTCACTGGGAATTAGCACAACTTTCCTTGCTTTCTTTCTTATTATTATTTAATAAATTAATTTAGGTATTTTATTTATTTATTTTGCAAGGATTAGATGAGAAGAAATATGACCATGATAGGTAACAGAGATGTTTGTATGGCTACAGAATTATAAGACAAGATAGAAGGATGGAGGAAAGAGTGTATGGCATTAAGTTTCATGCCACCAAGAACCAAAGAGATAAGATAAAAAGGCATGAAAGCAAATTCAAATTTGATAACTTAAGATCTCTATAGGATGGAAATTACAAACGAAGCATGCAACATCCAATGGTAACACTTCCTAACGGATTTCAACATCAGCAGTTCAACTATCTTATAAGAGTCAAATTGGGGGAGTTGCAGGTTAGAAGGAAACATACTCAAACTGCCCTCTGCACGAATTGTCTGGGCAGCAGCAGCCCAGACTGTTAGATTTTGACCAGAATAAAGTCTCATGTAAATAAATGGCCCAAACATTCCAGATCTAAAATAGAGAGCACTCCATAAATTATCTCCCAAAGAACCAAGAACCCAAGTATAATGTAACCATAGGAGAAAACAGAATAATAACTTCTTGTGTTTTAATAAATATGGAAGATTATATTCAAGAGGAACCAAGAGAAAACAGAAAAATAACACTGAACTGAGATCCTTGCCTTGAGCCATTCTTCTTTCTAGCATAGATAATTGACAAAGTATCTTTTTGTTTGGACCCTGCATCAGATATAAAAGTATTGGTAGTTGAATATACACAGATGGAATAAAAGCACACATCACTGCTGAAATTGGAGAAACAATGGAAATATATCAGAACTCAAAAAACGTAACCTTGCTTAGTGCAAGTGTAAAGCAGTTTTTTGCTGAAGGTAGATCTCCCTTTTTCCAAATGCAGTTACCTAAGCATAGCCAAGCATCTGCCAGAGATGGATTCAACTTCACCTGGAATAACATCAGCCAATTTCAAAACGTAACCCTCAGCCTTAGCAGTGCAGCACATGAAACAACCAGGATTGAAACTTTTTTTCTGACTTACAGCTTTAGAGAGATGGTCTTCTGCTTCTTTTCTGTAATCAGGAAATACATCTAATACCTTTCCCCTCAAATATTCATATGTTGCACGTTGCATAGGTAATTTCCTTTGCTCTGCATACAATCATGTAAGTTTTGCGCTCTGAAAAACATAATCATGACAAAAACCATAGAATGCAGAAATGTACAGAAAATCACTTGATGAACACCAGATTAACAATTAAAATTAACTGTCAGTGTATCAGTGGTTAAACCAAAATAGAATGGCAGTCCATTATGATAACCAAGATTAATTTTTTTCTAAAGAAAAAATATTTATACACCTTAAGTCAATGCCTATTGTTAATCTATTTATTTCCTCAAGGCCAAACTATAATAGAACACCAGCTTCAGTAGAAAAAATACAATCAATTCTTCAAGCAATAATGACAAATCATCAAAGTCAGAAATATCACATAACATAGGTATGGTAAATTCTTGTAAATCCATGCAAAACAAGAATTTACCTAGAGCTAGGTTTTCAAATCCTTTAGTTGTATTGCCAAAGGTTCCTACATTTTTTAAATTCAGCAGAAAAATCAAAATGGAAGAATGCAACGATCTTGTCCCTATGACCAAATAAGTACATGATCCCCCCAACCTCTCAGTAGAAAACATAAATTATAACTTAAATTATGGGATAAACTTTCATGTCTACAACTATTTCAAGCAACAAACTGAAACGCATTTATCAGTCTCTTACCAAATAAAATTCCACTGGAATGAAACGAATTCAAATCATGCCCTTGAATCAAAAATTAAGTGAATCATGTGATTCAATTTACCATTAATTACAATTCGCTACGATTTATTATGATTCAATTCTCTTTTTCTTTTCTTTTTTTTCCCATAATACATTAAGGATCTGTTTGTTTTGATGTAAGATTTTTTCATTAAAAATATTTTCCTAATTTTTGGTGTATGGTTGCATAGAAGTTGGGTAAAATCATTCTCAAAGTAACTATTTTATAATGTGTGATGTAAAGCAACTTACTGATCCAACTTCGATAAGTCATTTTACAACTTTGATCTTACAAGTCAATTCTTACTGTTATCTGGGAGAGAGAGAGAGAGAGAGAGAGAGAGAGAAGAGAGATTGAAGAAGCAACAAAAGCCATTTTGCCTGATGGTCTTGCCTATTGATATTTCTCCTCGATCTATTACAGTATTAGCACAGATGAGTTCTTGTCAGGAGTCCTTTTATGTTTCCGTTGTTTGTGGTTCTAATAGTTCCACTGTTAGGAAGAGATGATGGTCTGTTTTGAGGAATCTCAAATATAGGGTAGATGATAAGGCCTGGATTATTTTAGGTGATTTCGATGTTGTTAGACATTTTTCTGAAAGGTTGGATGGCATTAGATTTGATCCAAATTCAGCTGATGACTTTATCACTTGTCTTAATGATATTGATGCTACTGAAATTACTACTAAAGGTGCCTGGTTTACATGGTCTAGTAAGCAGGATGGTATGGGAAGTAGGAAAAGCAAGTTGGATAGGGTCTGCATTAATCCGAAATGGCTGGAGTTGTTTCCAAATTCTCAAGTTGTGGCCCTTAATCCTGGTACTTCTGATCATAGTCCGCTTGTTGTATCCATTTCTAAGGATCATGGCATGACGAAAGCTTTCAAATTTTCGATTTTTGGATGTTACGTAAGACTTTTATTGGTTTATTGACTCAATCCTGGCTGCTTCCTGCTAGCGGTTCCCCCATGCAGGTTTTGCAACTCAAATTTAAAAGGCTTAAGCCCATCTTAAGGAACCTTAACCATGCTCATTTTTTCTGATATCTCTGAGGGACTGGCAGAAGCAAAAGCTAACCTTGAGCGATTTCAGAGTCAGAATACAGATACTATTCTCAATGATAGCCTAGTGAAGGTTGGATCTGAGTTGCTCTCTTAAGTATGCAGAACTAAGCCTTGCCGAAGAGTCTTTTAAAAGGCAGAAATCTAGAGTGCAATGTGTAGCTGGCTTTTCGCGCTTCTCGAAGGGGTTAGTCTCCTCGGGTACGATAGCCCTACAGTTCAGACCTATGAAGCACGGACACGGACACGGACACGCATACGGACACGGACACAGCAATTTTAAAAAAATGGGGACACGAATACGGCTGGGGACACGGCAAAAATTTTTTTATATAAATATTTTTATTTTAATACAAGTTAATTATTTTATTTAATTATTATATTTTTAATAAATATGATTCTATTAATTTTTTATTTATTTTATCTACCTTTTTTTTTTATTAATATATATATATATATTATATAAAATATAAGATATAAGATATGTTTTTTTATTAATATTAAATAAATACATATATATATATATAATACCTAATAGATACATTAATATTAAACCTAATAAATATATCTATATTATATGAATCAGATCAAATTAGAGCAGAGAGAGAGCGATCGACGCGAGAGCAAGAGAGAGCGATCAACGCGATCGATGCGAGAGTGAGAGTGAGAGACGCGAGCAAGAAGGAAGGCGAGAGAGAGGGACGAGAGACAGAGAGACTTACGGATAGAGGTCGACAGGCGAGTCAAGGTCGAGGTCATGGATGGAGGTCGACTGGCGAGAGAGAGAGAGACTTACGGTGGTCGACTGGATGGAGGTCGACAGGCGAGTCCACTGGATCGAAGACCAGGTTTGTCTCTTGACCTTTGCTCTTCTCCTTTACTCTTCTCTTTTGCTCTCTATGTCCAGATTTGGACACGCGTGTCCAGATTTGGTGGACACGCGTGTCCCCGCCGTGTCTCTGCCGTGTCCTTGCAAAAAAAATAATTAAATTAAAGGAACACGCCATCCGGCGTACGTGTCCCCGGCGTGTCCCTGTGTCAGACACCGCCACGGCATGAAATCTGGCGTGTCCATGCTTCATAGGTTCGGACTCCCATAGTTCTACATCTAATTTCACAAGTGCAATGTAAAACAGAAAAACGAATGAGAGTCCAAATCTAGCAAATCTTAGAAAATCCATTAATCATTAGAGATGCCAAAAATGGACTGCATTGCCAGATTTTTAGAGTCGCAACCTAAATATTTTTGAGAAATTTAGGAAACCCGTGACTCGTGCCAAAGGCTACTTGTCCGTCATAACCAAGATGCCTCGGCTCGGAAACTTAGGTATAAGAGGGGAAAGTCATGAATTGAGCACCCTACTCACCTGATCAAAGATCGGCCTCTACTAATCAGATATGAATTTTATAAATATTATATGCTCTTGTTCTGATTTTATTATGCTAACTTACTATATGAGGCACACAAATATAGACCACGTCACCTATATTGGAATGCTTTGATTTCATGCATTTTTTAAAAGAGTTTTGAATATGTGCAATTTAAAAGAAAAGTTAGCTCATATGTACAATAATCAAAGTCATTCCAACTTAAACAAAATAGCCTTCATCCATAGGTACTCAAAGAGATATTTCAAAGAAGCATGTAGCCTCATGGTAGTATGCTTAACATGGCAACACAAACACACATGTAATATACTAAAACAAAAATGCTCACCTAATACTCCGAGACAAGCCAAAGAAAAGAAAACAATTAGAAAAATGCATAAAACAGTTATGTTGATGGCTTAATGGTTATAGTGCTTATTTTTTGGAGTTGAGTAGGCACATTTTGGGATTAAACCTTTGGCAATTCGAAGGTGAGAGAGATGTAGGGATTAAGTTCGCTTGGTGTCACAAGGCATTTCAATACACTTAATTGTTCTTGAGCTGTTTTTAAAGGTTATAAAGGTAAAAGAGCATGAGAGAGAAAGAGCGAGAGCGAGGGCATTTGGCAAACCTGTTGTCGGTGCCAGAGTGTGGTCCTCGTCAGCGCCTTCTGTTCCTAGGGCCTCGGTCGTACAAGATAAAGGACATTAGGGCAGATGCTACTAGTCTTCGACGGCTGTCGATGGTAGAACGAGGACAAGGCCGCCGTAGTGAGATCGCTTTGTATGGGGCAGAGATCAGATGGCTGGTTTCGCGGCTGCGACAGGTGGATGGGGCTACTAATTCTGGTTTGTTTCTAGGTCGTGTGTCGGGTGGCCGTCGGAGTGTAGCTACGTGGCTAAGGTCTGAGCAGAATGAGCGTGTGATACAAGTGGTCATGTCTTCAGGGGTTCGTCGTCATCAGATTTTCATACCTCCAGTGGATGACGACTGGGAAGGTCTTGCACCGGTTCTGGAAGGTTTCGATCCAGGTTGGAGATGAATGGCCCGGTGGAAATCATGATGGCTGCCGGGGGGTCGGGGTAGATGGGCACCGCCGACGACGACGCGACTAGAGCAAGATTGGGGCCGCGATTCTCGTGCGAAGATGCTAGGCCATGATCGTAGGAGAGATTTTCGGCGATTTCCTAATGGGCAGTTGGGTAGAGGTTTTGGGCCACAGAGGGTGGATCAGGGTAGAGCCCATGGACTTGGGATGAGGGGTGTGGGTCTGAGCCAGTTTAATAAAGTCTATTTGGGAGATGGGGCTTTGGACCAAAGAGAGAGAGGTTCCCATGTTGGGCCATGGCACTGTCGAGATATGGAAGTTGATCATCTTGGACTGAAATCATTTGGGCTTGGATATATGAAGCCCAGTTTAGGTCCACGAGGTTTGCAGGGCTGTTTGGGAGTCGACCCACGTCGTGGTTCGTTTGTTGCTACGGGTCTGTCGGGTCAACCCAATTTGAACCCTTCGGTTCATTACGTGTTTGGGTCGCTTTCGGGTGCCCTAGGCCGTGGTGGTGGTGCGACAACAGAGGTTCACAGGTGAGATGACGATTGACGATGGTCACCAATGGGTGCATCGACGTCACTTTCAGAGGGTCAGGTACGTTTGGGTGGTGAAGGGAAGGGGGCAGAGGTAGGGGACGGTTTTGGGGTTTCATAGCCTTCACCTGCTGAGGTTTCAAATTGGGTTTTGGAAAGAATTAGTGAGGTTAGTCGTTTGTTGGGTGTTTCTTTTGAGGGGCATGAGTCAGAGGCAATGCGATTATTTTCAACAATAGAGACGTCTTGGCGCAGTGGGGTTCCGTCGAGGGAGGTGGCTCGGACTGGGGTCCAACGCCAGAGGGGGGATAAAGAGTTGCAGAATTTGGAGTGTTCTATTAACTATGATAGGCGTTCGGGGGACTCTATGAAGAAAGTCAGGCGGGGGAGGGACAAACAGTTATTTTCGAAATGAGATTGAAGGCATTATCCTGGAATGTGGGCGGTCTGAATGATTTGGGGAAACGTGTGGCGGTGGGGGCTTTGTTGTGGAGTGTGAAAGCAGATGTCATTTGTATTCAGGAAACAAAGATGGAGTGTGTGGGTGGGGAGGTGGTTAAGGAGATTTAGGGGGGTCAGTGTATTCAGTGGGTGTTCCTTCCAGCATCTGGTGCGGCAAGGGGGATTCTTGTTTAGTGAGATACAAGGGTGGTGGTGAGAGAGGAGGAGGCGGAGGAGGAGGAGGAGAAGGAGGAGGTTGGGGCTTTTTTAGTGTCTTGTTTGTTCAGATGTGTGGAGGATGGTTATCGATGGGTGTTCACAGGGGTGTATGGTCCAGCTTGTTATACGGAGCAACGGCTGTTTCTGGAGGAGTTAGAGAGTGTTGCTTTTCGTTGGGAGTTGCCGTGGTGTGTCGGGGTAGATTTCAATATGGTGCGGTGGCCGGGGGAATGGTTGGGAGGGGGTCGTTTGTCGGGCATCATGCGAGCTTTTTCAGATTTGACTGATAAGTTGCGTTCGGTGGATTTGCCTTTACAGGAAGGGATTACACATGGCGGTGCTTCTCGGATTGATCGTTTTCAAGGGCAGTTCAGCAGCGTCTGGCTAGGCCGATGTCTAATCATTAACCTATTCCGTTGGACGGTGGGGGTATTCGGAGGGGCCCTTCGCCTTTTCGTTTTGAGAATATGTGGCTTCGTTATTATGGGTTTGTAGATCGGGTGAGCCAATGGTGGGAAATTAAAATTGCTGCGGATTTGAAACAATGGAATAAGGAGGATTTTGGTCATTTGGATGGACAGAAGGAGGAGGTGTTGGCTCAACTGCAGATATTGGATTCTGTGGAAACTGATGTGGGTTTGTCTGACGAGGAGGTGGTTCAGAAGGAGTGCTTGTGGGCTGCTTATGTTCGGATTGCTCAGATGGAGAAGGTTAGTTTTAGACAGAAATCAAGGTGTTCATGGTTGAAGGTAAGGGTCCGCAATACAAAGTTTTTTCATCGGATGACAAATGCCCATTGGAAAGTGAATCAGATTGGGAAGATTACAGTGGATGGGGTGGAGTTGACGGACGCATAGGAGGTTCGGGTGGGGATTGTTGGTTTTTATGAGCATTTGTTTAGGGAACAGGAAAAGGGATGGCGCCCGGGCGTTGATGGAGTGGTGTTTAGTGGCCTCTTGAATTCTGAGGGGTTGGAGCAACCGTTTTCAGAAGAGGAGGTGGTGGATGCTTTGAAGGGGATGAGTGGAGATAAGGCTCCGGAGCCAAATGGTTTCACTATGGCCTTTTTCCAACATTGTTGGGAGGTTGTCAAAGGGGATGTGATGGCGGTTATGGGGGCAATTTTATCAGACGGGCCAGTTTGCGGAGAGTTTCAATGCGACTTTTATTGCTCTGATCCCTAAGGTGGGAGGGGCTGAGGATATTTGTCAGTTTCGGCCTATTAGTTTATTAGGCAGTGTGTACAAGATTCTCGCGAAAGTTTTGGCTAACCGGCTTCGGTTGCAAGTGGGGGATGTGGTGTCAAAGTCACAGAACGCTTTTGTAGGTGGGCGCTAGATTTTGGATGCATTGTCAGTAGCAAATAAGTGTGTTGACTCTCGTCTGAGCGCAAGACAGTCAGGCATTCTTTGTAAGTTGGATATTGAGAAGGCCTATGATAATGTCAATTGGGATTTTTTGATGGCTGTTATGGAACAGATGGGGGGAAAAGTGGAGGCCGTGGATTTGGTTTTGAATTTCGACGGTCCGAATGTCGATTTTGGTGAATGGGATGCGGGCAAGTTATTTTCAGACATTTCGGGGTTTACGACAGGGGGATCCATTGTCTCCTTTGTTGTTCATTCTTGTCATGGAGACGCTGAGTAGATTGTTGCCGCGAGTGGTGCAGGGCGGTTTGCTGGCAGGTTTTTCAGTGGGGAATGGGGTATGTGTTTCTCAACTTTTGTATGTTGATGATGCTTTGATTGTCTGTGGGCTGATTCGGAATAATTACGGCATTTGCACTGTGTCTTGCTTTGTTTTGAGGCGGTCTCGGGTCTGAAAGTGAATTTGGCTAAGTCAGAGTTAATTCCGGTAGGGGGAGGACGCCCAGCTTTCAACTTTGGCAACCATTTTGGATTGTAAGGTGTCTCATTTGCCAGTGTCTTATTTGGATTTGCCTTTGGGGGCTCCTTATAAGGCGAAGGGGGTGTGGGATGAGGTGTTAGAAAGGGTGCAGAGTCAGCTGGCCAGGTGGAAGCGGCAATATTTGTCGAAGGGTGGTCATTTGACTTTGGTGCAGAGTGTTTTGAGTAATGTTCCAACTTATTTAATGTCGATCCATGTTATTCCTGTGTCTATGGCTAGTTGTTTGGAGAAGCTGTAGCGCGATTTTTTGTGGGGAAGTGATGGTGGGGAGTTTCAGTATCACCTTGTTAGTTGGGAGCAGATTTGTTGTCCTAAGGATGAGGGGGGGTTAGGGGTGAAGCAGTTGTGTAAGTTCAATTTGACCTTGTTGGGTAAGTGCTTATGGCGGTTTTCTAATGATCAAGATCAGTTATGGCAGAGGGTGGTGGCATCCAAATATATATTAGGGAGGGGTGATTGGTGTACCAGGGAGGTGGGGGGGCTCTCATGGGTGTGGGCTGTGGAAAAGTATTTGGTTGGGTAGGGTTAGGTTTTGGGATCAAATCAATTATCGAGTGGGTAATGGTATGCGTGTGTGATTTTGGAAAGATTGGTGGTGTGGGGAGATCACCTTACAAGAACGTTTTCCTTTGATTTTTCAGTTGGCAGTGGATCCTAATGTGACAGTGGCTTCATATTTGGGTGGTGGCAGTGAGGCGCTTGTTTGGGATATAGTGCAACATCGGCAGACTCAGGATTGGGAGGTTGGTCAGTTGGTGGACTTGTTGGCCTTCTTGTATGGGGTTAGGATTGGCCATGCAGAGGAGGATGTTTTGGTTTGGCAGGCTCCTTGCGCGAAAGGTGTTTTTTCCATCTCTTCATTTTATGGGATTTTGTGTGGCGATGGTGAGAGGTCTTTCCCTTCGCGTCATGTGTGGGTTTCTGGTGTTCCGTCGAATGTGGCTTTCTTTGTGTGGACGGCAGCATTTGGTAGGTTATTGATTATTGATAATCTTATTCGCCGGCATCATATTTTGGTAAATTGGTGCTACATATGTTGTGCGGATGCGGAGACAGTTGATCATTTGCTTATTCACTATCCGATTGCTTCTCACCTGTAGGTGCTTGTTTTTTCTCTGTTTGGCGTGGTGTGGGTGCAACCCAAGCAAGTTCGGGATGTGCTTGGTTGTTGGGGAGGGGGGGGTGGTCGAGTCAGGAAGCACCAGCGGAGCCTAGGCGTTTGCTCCTTTGTGTTTGATGTGGCTGCTTTGGTTGGAGCTGAATTGTCGGGTTTTCCAAGGAATCGATTGTTCAACTACAGTCTCGTTTTTGTGGTGTTTTGTACAGTTGGGTGTCGGGTCAGGTAGATCCTGATTTATTTGCTGTTTTAAATTTTGTAGATGATTTAGTTGGTTAGGTCCCTGTTTGAGAGTTTAGTTTTTGTATTCTTTCAGCGTCTCCTTGATACTTTCTTAATAAATCTTTATTTATCAAAAAAAAAAAAATGCATTACCTTAACAATGTACATGACTAATGCAATACATACAAAATACAACTACTAAATTCGGCTACTAATATGACATGTGAAGCCACTCAAAGCATGAGGTAGCACACATAATCATTTAGGAATTGGTAAGAGCATTGTGCATGATGAGCTAAATTTAATGTATGCAAAAATGGATACAAAGCGTGGTAATGATATGGAACGAAAACATAATATGATATACAACTACGGTAAACATATAAATAAAAGGGAGAAAGAAATGTGGGTTGGGAGACACACATCACATATTACAAATTTGTCCTCACACAAAAGGGTCTGAATGTCCTAATTAACTAATTATTACAAATACCGAATGAATGAACTAACTAGCTAATTATTACAAAACACAAATATCAAAGCTAATAATCTAATGGACTTGAATGAGAGGCAAGGAATCACATGCACATGGGAAAGAACATCTTCTAGAAACCCCTACTGCTCACTACCAGAAGCTACTCTGTTAACAATCTGAAAATGACTCTGTTTTAGGCCTCAGGATCTGCTCTGTTTCACTGAAAAAACACCACAGCCGTACAAAAAATGGGGTCGGCTGACCTTAAGAAGTGGTCGGCCATACAAGATAATGGCCAGCCGGCCAAGGATTCTGGGAGAGGATCTACTGCAGTCAGAACTAGAACAGAGCAAAACCAGGGGGTTTCCAAAAGATGTTCATCCTTCCTTCTCTCTCCTATCATGAAAAATTCTCAAGGAGAGAGTAGGTTTGCTTCACAAATCATCAAACATCCCAAGGGTATTTAAATGATGATTAGTGAAGCAACGGGATGGCAATTAATGGATGCAAAGCTAACTAAAACTAATTATGAAAGATACAATCAAAGATATGGTCAAAACCCACTTAATCTCATGGAAAACAAGAGCAAGTGAATACTCAAGCTCAGAGAGAATAGGTTTAGAAGAAGCCATTCTTGGAGGCAAAGCTCATGCACAAGAGGTTCCATCATTAAGAAAACCAAAGAGACTCTTCTTCCTACTCATGGAAGATGGATTGAAACCTCCATTTCCATACTTCAAAGGAACTAGAAGAGAGTCTCTAATGGTCTTGATTAAAGAGCTCTCATATAGCTATGAAGCAAAAGCAAAACTAAACTAAGTAAAAGCAAGAAATGAAAGCTATAAAGAGATGATTGCAAGCTCATCTTCCTACTCATGGAACATGGATGAAACATCCATTTCCATACTACAAAGAAGGAACTAGAAGAGAGCTTTGCAATATCTTTCAAGAAGAGAGATATGAGACAAGAATCAAACTATCTATACAAGCTTTAAACACATATATACAGTTCATATTTAATCAAAAACTACCTAAAACAGTGCTGAAATGAAAGAAAAGAAGCAAAAAGCAACACTAGAGAACAAGCCTATGGAAGGGTGGCTAACCCTTCCACCTTCAACAAGGTTTAAATCACATTTTAAAGCCTAAAATACTCTGAAAATCAGTATTAAAGACAAGAAAAAGAGAGAGAGAAGGTGGTAAAAAGTTCAAAGTTCACCTCTTGGAAGAGAGGATGATCTTCTTAGTTCACAAACCACAATCTAAACACTCTCAAGTATCTGAAATTGCGTTCAAAGGTTTAGGAAAAAGCTTCAAGTTTGAGCTTTAATGGTGCATGTATATTGTATCTATATTCAAGAGGGTGGAGAAAAGCTTTGAGGGAACTCTAGGCTTGTCCAACAATTCTCTAACCGTAAAATCAGAGGGAACGTGTTGTTTTTATAGACTTTCAACCGCCTTCAATGGAAATATCTGCAAAAGAGACAACTGGTCCAAAACTCGTGCATGGGAGCAGTTGGCTACTTGTAGACACCCCATTTTTGACCGACCTTAAGACTCAGACGTCACCGATTGAGCGTTTGGTGATGTTGCATATTGTGCTCGTTCTGAGGTTGTGTAGTCTTGGCAACGAGCCTTGCCTCCGGACTTCCGGACTCTCTTGTACTTTGCCTCGTTTGCGAACCAGGCCCTGTTTTCTTCGTTTTCTCTTCCCGAAGAGAGGGAGAGGTCTCATAGATCATCTCTCAGTGGCCGTAGGCTACGTTTCGTGGTCGTAGGCCATTTTTCCCGTTTGGAGCCCGGTTTCCGGTTTTCGGTTTTCGGAGCCATCGGCCGTGTGCCTCGGTTCGGGACCGCTTAACTACCTCCGTTTGCTCCGATTTTTGGCATACATCTTATTTCCTCCCTTTTGAGGGACACTGCGGTCTGAGAGACCAATTTCGTGGTCGAACGCCACCTCCGGTGCTTAACAGCCTGTTTTCGGGGCCCCGGACTGCGCGTTTTGGCCCCCGAACCTTCGTTTTGCATCGGTTTGGGTTCATTTTTGGTGGAGACCTTATTTTCATTGTTAGAAAGGTCGTAGGAAGGTGAGAGGCCAGCAATTGTTCTAAAAACCAGCTTTATTCCTTCATCGCTCTTCATCGCCCATTTTCTTAACTAGAAAGCTGATTTTTCCCATTCCCGGGCCACTTTTTCTGACTTTCCACCACACCATTGTGTTGTACACACCTGGGAGGCCACCAATATGGGTAGGCCGGCCAATAATCCCCCCTGATCCTTTTGAACCTTTCTAAAAAGTTGGTTTTTCTCTCTCCTAGGTTACATTTTCTGGTTTTTCTCCATGCAGTTGTGTTGCACTCATCTGGGAGGCCACCTTTTTGGGGTGGCCGGCCAGCAATTCTTTTGACCCTTTTGACCCCTGGTCGGCCGGCCAGGGGAGGTGGCCAGCCGGCCACCTGAACCTCTTGAACCTGGCCGGCCATTTTTCTCTCTCCTGTTGCATTACAGCTGTGCCAGCTGTTTTGCACCAGACCCTTGCCCGAGGGTCTGCCCTTTTCGGGGGAAAATTTGAATTGGTTTTTCCCCCCTTTTCTTTCACTCATCTCCTCTATATAACCAGCATCCCACCTCCATTTCTAAGGGTTAGAAAATCAGCTGAGGCACCATTATACATACAACCATATATCTATACTCCAAGCCTCAAAAACACCTTTGTCCTTGCATATTTACCCTACACCTCATAGCTTACCACCTCTATCACTCATTCCAGCAGCTTGGAGGCCATTTGAAGAGGTTGAAAGCTCAGAATTTTGGACCAAAAGCTCCTGATTTGCTGCTCTTCAAGGGTAAGCACCTATTTCCCTTAAACTTGCATTTTTTTGCTTCATCTATAAACTATACTTGCAAGCATTTTTGGGCTTCGACCTGAACTGAAAATAGTCTTATTTTGAGCTCATCTTCATGTTTGATCAAGGACTTTTCTCTGTTTGAGGTCTTCTACTCACCCTTTGTGCTCTATCCCTCTTTTAAAGCTTATCTTGCATAATATATTAGCCTTGCTTATGAGCATTTCTGGGCTTCAAGCCAAACTGTAAAGTGCCTTATTTTGAGCCCCTCTTCAACTTTGCTGAAGGACTCTTTACTGTTTGAGACCATCTACTGCCTCTTGCCCTCTATCTCTCTTTTAGGGCCATTCTTGCATCATGTTTTAGCTAAACACGGCGTGTCGATGTCGAACACAACGTCGGACCGGACCTGCGTCGCGACCACCGGTTGTGCACGGTGTCGACCGTCTGGCGAAGTGTCATTTTCACGATCGCGAGTTGAAGAGGATCGCGCCGAGCGACGATCGCCCAACCCTTGATCTCTCGATCTCGATCGCTGCCCGCCGCTTCCCTCTCTCTCTCTCTGCTATCTTTATTCTCTTCCTCTCCTTCTTCTCTTCTTCTTTCTCTCTCTCTCTCTCTCTCTCTCTCTCTCTCTAATTATAATATTGTTTTAGCCTTACTTGTAGACATTTTTGAGATTTGCCATAAACTGTAAAGTATCTTGTTTTGGGCCCCTCTTCAACTTTGTTGAAGGGCTCTTTTCTGTCTGAAGTCATTTACTGCCCTGTTTGTTCATTCTCTCTTTTAGGGCTGTTTTTGCATGATATATTAGCCCTACTTGTGAGCCTTTTGGGACCTCGACCTAAACTGAAAAAAATCTTGTTTTGACATCATCTTCATGTTTGATTAAGGTCTATTCTCTGTTTGGGGTCATCTCCCCCCTATGCATGCTTCATCTTTTCATGATTAGGGCTATGCATTAGAACACTTGCATTGGCCATGGTTTAGCCTCTTAGCCACTGAAATTCAGTAGATTTTCAGTGGCTTAGGTGTATTCTTGAAGGCCAAAATCAGAGAGGGGTGACCCCCTCTCTCCCTGTCTTGTTTGGTGGCCTTTTTGGCCTTCCAAAGGACCCTCTATTTGCAAGCTTCCAAGCTTTGTTTCTATCACCTTTCAGTGGGTTTTAAAACCCTCATAACTCATTTCCAGAGTTGGTTCGGCTATGCTAAGTGTCCTTGATGCATGTGCTTAATAACCCCTTGTATGCCCTTCCAAAGAAGCCCCTCATTTTTGCATGCATTGGCTGCATTTCAGTGATTATTTGGGCATATTTTGGCATGTTTTGTTCACTGATTTTGGCTGGTTTGGTGAGATTTCATATGCTTCATATACATGCCATGTAAACCATGTTTGCTAGTCAAAATTGCATGCTATTTTAGCCCATCTTGCTAGCATCTTTCGGCCATGCTTTGAACTAGAAATGTTCATGTTTTGGGACTGCCTTGGCTCCGTCTTTGTGCTTCATGGTCAAATAATGCATGCTTTGTATAGCTATAAGTCAATACATGTGCCTAATTTTGAGTTTCGGGGCTCATCTCATGCATCGGGTGCCATGTTTCCATGTTTCAGGGCCATTTAGCATCATGTTTTAGTGCTGAAAATTACATGCTTGTATGCCATATTTCATGCCTTGCCATGCCTTGCCATGCCTTGTTAGAGTTGCATACTATGCCTTAAGTTCGGTCCTCGGTTTGCGTGCATGTGTGCACGCATTTCGATAGTCTCATTTTCATCTTATGGCCACTGATGTGAGTGTGGCTGAGGTCCACTCACGTCAGTGTAAGTCCATTGTGCATTGTGTATGCCATCTCAATTCATAGCATTGTGTATGCTAGGCTGTATGTTAGAACATTGTGTATGCCATGTTACATCGAGCATTGTGTATGCCATCTTATAGCATTGTGTATGCTAAGTTGCATGTTAGGATTGCATTCATGCATGTCATGCATATTGCATTGTGTTTGGGATAGGAGTTAGCCCGAATACGGAAAACGAGGGACATTTTGTACTCCGAGTGACGGAACGTGTCTCAATTCCCGGTCGCCGACACTCCGGATTAACCATGATGGAGTCTCGGTCTTGTTATGTTTATATGTGCATTCATTTCATATTAAGTCATGCAATTCGACTCCTCGGCCATTATGCATTGAGACGCGTGATTGGTGGCACAAGGATCGAGAACTACACTCCCTGAAGAGTAGTCAAGCATACATATGTGAAAATACATTGCCATGCCCCTTTCTTGCTCTCTGTTGTAGCAAACCAGAAACCGGCAGTCTTTTGGAGCTTCGTGCAATATTCCTGGCTTAATTATAAACAGAGGCTAATTGGGGCATCGCAATGGATTTCCGCGCAAAGCAACTCAAGCATGCATCATTCATCATCCGAAACAGAGCTGAGGCGGTCCATAGATTCACGTGCTAGCTTACTGCTTTCCTAGTTAAATTTGTTAATTAATTAGGGTTTTGTATTTATTCAGACTGTACTATTTATTGGGACTGTATATTATTTATTCGGACCCTCCGAGTGAGGGCACAATTGTAATAAGTGTGCGTGCGTGTGATGTATGTCTTCCAACCCCACGTCTTTCTCCCTTTTATTTACCAGCTTATGATGGTTAGATTAGGGCATGTTTCAATTAGCATACAGTATGATAGCATATTTGCATTCATTCATCTGTCTTGCATGCACCGGGCTCAGCGCATCATAATTCACTGCATTGTATTTTAATTCTAAGTTGAATACTTGTTAGCTGTAGCATTCCATATGCCATGTGTAGAATAGCCGGGCCTATCTTAGTTGCATTTTGCATGTGTTGCATTAGGCATCTCTGTATAGTTAGGATCATGCATGGATTTCTAACATAACTTCTGTTTTGGCTTGGAGTACTCGGTAAGTTTTTATGCTTTAGCATCCTTGCATGCGTGTGAGTGACCGCCATGATAGCATGCTTACCATGAGGCTATGTGCTTATGTGATATAACTGCTTGAATGCCTGTAAGCAAGGTTTTAAAAAGCGGCCGCAACCGTTACGTAACGCCGTTACGTAATGGTTTTGGTGGTTACCGCCACCCGTTACGGCCGCTTTTGCAGTGTGATTGAGATTCACAGGCGTGTTAGTCGTAACGGCTGCCGTAGCGGTCGTAACGGTGCCGTAACGGCCTATTACGCACCGTTACGTAACGGTTCCAAATTGTTTCTTTCGAAAAAACACAAAAAAAAGCTGAAAATGGGGGAAGAGGGATAGAGAGAAGAGGGAAGATAAAGAGAGAAAATGGCGGAGCAAGAGATAAAGAGAGAGAAGAGGAAAGATGAACATGTTATTGATTCGTTGAAGCTGTAAGACTTATGCTATTCTATTCAGTTGTTATCACTCAACCAATTTGTTTGTGTCTATCTATATATTGTTTGAAAATAATAATAATAATAGTAGTAAGTATGGTCATTATCTATTTGGCTTGGTTAAAATATATATATATATATATATTTAGGCTCTTATTTATTTTCTTACTTTTGTCATTGTTTATCTTATATATAATAGTTAGTGGTTGATTTTTTGTATAATATAAAGTCATTAATTATTAAAATAAAATGTAAAAAACTCAGTTTATAGTGATTTAAAAATATGAAATATATTGGATAATACTTAAAAATTTACAAAAATTGATCAATATTTATTTTAAACCCAATAAATATGATCATGGGAAAAAAATATGCGTATCAGTAAATTTTGTTCAAATTGTGCGAAAAATAAAAAAATTCACGATTTGATTTACATCGAATTACGCTATAGCCTTTACACCCAAGAATCAAGCACTGCCATCGCCATTATTACAAATGACCACAACCGCTTTTCAGAACCTTGCTTGTAAGTGAAGATTGGATTATCTGAATTGGAACAATTCACCGACTGTGAGTTTTAAGCCCACCTGAGGGTGGCAAATCCACATTTTAGCCTACTTGCGAGTAGCAAACCGTTTTCAAAACAAACATGAGATGTGTTGTTCCAACTCAGGCGATCCAGTCTATACTTGTATGTTGTGCGCATCACATAGTAATTCTAGGCTAATAACCGGAATAAGAACACATAATGTTTTCAAAACTTGATATCATGGTTAGTAGAGGCCGATCTTTGATCGGGCGAGCGAGGGTGCTCACGAAGTGACCTTCCCCAATCGTACCCAAGTTCCCGAGCCGAGGCAACTTTGGTGATGACGGACACGTGGCCTTAGGTAACGAGTCAGGGTTTCCTAAATTTCCCAAAATAAAATATTTAGGTGGCGACTCTGTATCTGACAAAGCAGTCTATGTTTGGCACTTCTTTCAAAAAAAAATCTGTTTTCAAAAACAATTTGTCGGATTTGGATTCGTTGATGATTCATCGGTCTTGCATTACACTCTGCGAGATTAGATACAGGACCGTGACATTGAGTCCTAAACTGTAGTGAGCCCAATGAACAGAACGGGGGTCATCCCCCCGGGACGTTCGGGGACGTCTACTACTGCAAAATATCTGCTCTCGGTAAACATGGTCGACCGGCCAAGAGGATGGCCGGCTGGCCGGCCAAAAGGATGTGGCTTGCCGGTCATTTTTTGGTCTTGCTGCTTTTTGAGTGGTCAAGCTAGAAAAACAGGTTTTGGTCCAAATGAGGTGCAAGGTTTGGGTTTGATGCTTAAAACTGAACTCTTTTGCTAAAAATTAGAACGATTACACAGTATAATATTTCATCATCGAGTGTTCAGAGTGAAGCACCCAAGTCTTAAGAGCAGTTAAAAATGGTGTGTCTACACAATAGCTCAAGTTGGACGACCAAAATACAAGTTACTTTCACAAGAAGTTATGTACCAACAATTTCAAGAATAAGATTTTGAGCATTCAGAGTCACGATGGGGTTTTATTGGAAGACCCTAGTTTTATCAAAATGGAGATTATTGATTTCTATAAGCGGTTGTTGGGCTCAGCTTTTCTCAGTAGATACACAAATTTGGATACTTTTCAACGTCTAGGTTTACCCAAAGTTCAACACTGTTCCAGAATTGATCTCATTAAGGCTGTCACTGATATGATGAAATTAAGGCTGCTATGTTCAGCATTAAGGGAGAAAAAACTCCAGGTCAAGATGGGTATAATGCAAGGTTCTACCTAACTAATTGGCATATTGTAGGGCCTGATGTAGAGTCTGCGGTGAAGTCATTCTTTCATACCGGTTCAATGCATAAAGGTTGGAATGTACTGCTATATCCTTGGTTCCCAAAGTTAAGTCCCCCATCACTGTCAAAGATTTTAGACCAATCTCATGTTGCAATATAACTTATAAGTGCCTTGCTAAAATAATATCTGGTAGATTGCAAAAAGTGATGCCTTTTCTAATCAGTTCATCCCAATCAGCTTTCATTAAGGGAAGGTACATAGTGGATAATGTTCTTATGATGCAAGAGCTAGCTAGAGGTTTTCATAAAAATAAGGGGCCTGGTAGATGTATGTTGGAAGATTGGCCCTATGAAGGCTTATGACCCAGTTGCATGGGACTTTCTTCTTGATACTATGGTTGCTATGGATTTCCCCCAAAAGTTTGTTGATTGGGTAAAAGAATGTATCTCTTCTGTCATGTACTCAGTAGTGATTAATGGGGAGCCTGTTGATTACTTTCCAGCTAAGGGGCTTAGGCAGGATGACCCTATGTCTCCTTATCTATTCTTAGTTGTCATGGAAAGTTTTCATTGTATCCTTCATAATAGAGCTGCTGTTGGTAATTTTGTTTACTATCCTAGGTGTAAAGAATTGGGCATTTTGCACCTTGCTTTTGCTGATGATTTGTTCATATTTAGTGGAGCTGACAGATATTCATTGCAGTTGATTCAGAATGTGTTGCATTTCATCAAATGTCTGGCCTCCAACCAAATTTGCAAAAGAGCTCTATGTTTATCAGTGGGGTGGATGATCAATTTAAGGTTGAATTGTTAGAGCTTATGCAAATTCTGGAAGGGCACTTTCCTGTCAAATATTTAGGTGTACCCTTGATATCTTCTAAACTTCGAGTTCAAGATTGCTTTCCTTTGAAGGACAGAATATTGAATCCGATATGGTATAAATCCCAAAAATTACTTCCTAACCAAGATTAACCAAATAGCAACTAAGCAAAATTCAAACGCCAATAAACAGAGTTTCTAAAAACAGATAATTGGCAAGCTTTCAAAATAACAAAATAGAACACTTCTTCCTCGCACACAACTAAAATAAAATAATAAATAAATAAACGCTTCTAAACATTATTAGAAATAAATTAATCTCCAATAAGAATAACAATTTAAAAACCTGTGAATAAATGGAAAAAGCACAAACCAGTTTAATTTTCATTGTACTCTCCTCAAATGATCTTTATTGTTTTCTTATAACAAACACAGAATTCTATTATTTTCCTCAACATCGCAATCTTTTCTACTTCATTTTTTGTCAAATTTTTGTATTTGACTATAAAATGGGAAAAGAATGTCAAACATTTAATTGGGTTGCTAAATTTACTGATCAAATAACATTCACCATTTCTTGCATCATGCAACTCAAAATTTCAAAGCAGAACAATATTAAAATCATAAGTTGACATTAACTTTAGCAGCATTTGTTCCATTTCTTCTTGTTCATATATTCACTTTTTTCAATCGGCCTCGACCAATCGTGAATTCACAAAGTGACCATCATTTGTTCCATCTTTTGTTTTCATTGTGAAGCCACCAATAAAAACATAAGCACTTGAATAGTTCAATTCAACAGTAAATTAAATTAATAACAAAGACTCACGACGACAACATTGATTCATTCCCCAATCCCCATCACACAAATTGAAATTATTCATCAAATATTTCATATCTTAATATAATTTTTAGCGTAAACACAAATTGAAGAACAAAAGCAGAATTAAAGCCCTCCAAAATTCCCAATCATTTACATTTTCTCAGGAACCAAACAGCTACTATAATAATAATTATTATTATTATACACATAATTGAAGAGTTTTTTGAGTAAGTACCAGAAGGAATGGAATCGAGGAGCTTGAGAGCGAGATCTGAATCGGATTGCAATCTGGAGATTTTGTCATCTGGGTTTGATGGAAAATAAGAGTCCCGAATGTTGTAAAGATCATCAGAGGCTTTCATGGCCTTTGCCATTGTATCTGCTGAGTCGTCACCTTGGCTTTGATTGCTCATCTTACTGGTTGTGCAGAGAAGAGAACTTCAAGCACTGTTCAGTCTACACACAACAGAGAGAGAGAGAGAGAGAGAGAGAGGATATGATACGAGTAAGCCCAGGCCTTCGTTCACTGGGCCAGTGAGTATTGGAGACCTGTCAAAAACCAAAAAAATTGTTTAGAATTTAACATTTTTTATCTATTAAAATAAGAAAAAAAAAAAAAGCATGTAGTAGAAAAAAAAAAGAAAAAGTGAGAGATTAAATGAGGGAAACAAACATAGAGAGAGTATTGTATTTTGATGACTATTTTTTATTTAGATTTAGACCTCGTTTGGGAACAGGTTAATTTAATAATTTTTTGGTTAATTGGCTAAAAAGGTAGATAAAAAAAACTTGTAGGTTTGGGATGACTTTTTGGCTAATTACGAAAAGTTATGCAAAAAGTAGAGAGAAAAGATAATCTTTGACTTTTTGGTATGGATTGTTGGCTTTTTGACCAAAAAAATAACTTTTTGACTAATTGACTAATTTAGCCAATCCCCAAACGAGAAATTTGGTCTAAATCGGACGTACAACAATGATGATAAAGCTGTTGTTGACAATAATAAGCAGAAAGATGAGAAGAGTGTAAAAGGTTAGGGCGAAAGAGATTAGGGCAAAGCCAATGAGGTGGAGGAACAATTACAACAAGAAAAGGTGGCCGGTGATCGCCAATCAAAAGAAAGAGAAGAAGGAATGAACCGGTGATCACCATTTAGAATTTAATAATGCATAGGTCCTTATAATATGACCTGTGAGTAATTATTTCAAAAGTAAATTGCACTAACATTTTCTAAGATTTAAAAAATATATATAATAAAATCTAGGCGTCTTTTGAAAAGCAAGTAAAAAGTCAATTTTTAACTTTGTATCCATTTTTTGTCACATCACTTCTCACAGTGTTTACTTATAAAAAGACAAAATAGACTAAAAAAGCAAAAAAATTAATTTTTTACCAACTTCTCAAAATACCACCTAATAAGTTTGACATAATCAATATAGACAATGTATGAACACATGCATAAGCATAATTAAAGAGAAAATATATACTATTTCAATATCATTTGGGTATAATACAAATACAATCTGTTTAAAATATGGATTATTTTACGTGATTTTGAAAATTACAAATACATTTTTGTCCGAATTTTTTATTTAATAAAATTAATTAAAAAAATAAATTTTCTAATTACTCTTCTATACAAGAATAAAATTACCTGAATTATTAATTAAAATATATTTTTAATATAATTACAAATTATTAATTGACTTGATTATTTATTAATAAAATAAATCATTTGTTTTGCGATTACGTGAAGGAGCGGGATGCAATTTCAAGAACTATACAAGGCAATCCGTATTTTAAAAAAATTTCATGGGATGTATTTATAATTTATCTTATTATTTTTTATTAATATTATTAACAGGTTAATTTAAATTTTATTCTCTAAACTATCACCATTTTTCTATTTCATTCTTGTACTAATAATAATTTTGTCTATTTAGTCTCTAAATTTTCTAATTTCATCTAATGTAATTTAATCGGAGATAATTGTCCAAATCAGTACCTTGTTAAAGTTTAATTTGATGGATAAAAAGATTATTTTAAAATTTAAACAATTTTAACAACAAATAACCAAATACTTTTCTATTCACTATTTAAACAATTTTTAAAGATAACTTTTTTGAGGAATCCTCTTTTTAAGAGTTTTATTCCATTTAATTCATATTCTTTTTTACTATTTTATTATATTCTATTTGAGATAAGTGGACCAAAATACCCTCAATATTGATATTTAATGTTGATTGCCATTATGTTTTGGTAGTTTCCATATATCGGAATGTTGACTGTCATTATATTTATATTAATTTGAAATGAATTTTTGCCATTGTGTTATCAATTACTTGATCTTAATATGCACGTCATGTAATTGAAATGAATATTTACATCATTATATTCACATTAATTTGAAATGAATTTTTGTTATTGTGTTGTCAATTACATGATGTAAATATTTATACTAAAACATACGAATATAAACGTTCATATCACTACATTAGATGAGAGAGAATGTTCACATATTGTGAATAAGAATATGCTGCCAATTAAAAATATAATAATGAACATTATTTTTAATGTGTTGTCAATTAAAAATAAGAAGGTTTACATGTTGTGAATGTTTACATCACTACATTAGATGAGAGAGAATTTTTCAGAAATGTGTTGTGAACGTTTACATCAAATGAGAGAGAATGTTCACATTATTTTTAATGTGTTGTCAGTTCAAAATATATTCACATCAAATGAGAGAATATTCACGTTATTTTTAATGTGTTGTCAATTAAAAATATATTCACATTATATAATAATATAAAATAATAACATCAATTTTATTTAATTTGTGTATAAAATTTCTTATGTATTGGTCTTTTCCCTTTTCTCTCCTCCCCCAACATTAAATATCAATATTAAATATAAGGGTATAAGAGTTTAAAAAAATAATATAAATTAAGAAAATGGACTTTATGAAATAAAAGTATAAATGCATGGGACTAAGTGAGTTAAAAAATTTCTTCATAGACCTCTTAGATTAGAACACTTCTAAATGTGATTTATCAATAAAAATCTCATTTTTAAAACATTGAGTGATTTGATAATTGTAATCACTTAATTTAATTATATTTGTCTTTAAAAAAATAAATAGTGGCCTCGTTTGGGAAGTGGCTATTTTAGTAGGCTATTTGGCTTTTTGGCTATTTTAGTGGCTATTTTAGTTTTTGTGTTTGGAAAGATGAGATGATTTTTTAGTTAAGTTATTGTATTGAAAAGTGTGTTGAAATGATGTTTAAATTTAAAATGACAGATTTATCCCTAACTTTTTATTTTTTAATTTGATATAAAGGGACAAAATGGTAATTTGGCCTTGATGTAGACAATGGCCGGTCAGTGATGTATGTATCTTGCTAACACCGGCAACCTACATATTTTTTTTTTTTTTTTTTGAAAATATGTGAATAGTGAGGCTTTTGGGATTTTTTGGGAAAATAGCCTAAACCCGGCTACTTTTTCCCTTCCCAAACAGCGCCAGTATATTTTTAAAATTAGTGCACTCACCTCATAGGCCTATTTTTTAATCTTTTGGGCCATTAGGCCCAAGCTCCAATATTTTGGGTTAAAATGACATAATTTGTCCAAAATGGCATTATCTGTTGAAATCAAATCAACCTATCTTTTAAAATCATCTAATTTGTCTATTGTTGAAAATTCACCAAGCCTATTTTCCTATCGGTTGAAATTCACTAAACAATCTATTCAATTGAATGATTTTTACATATTACGAATGATTTTTAGGAGTAATAAATTAGGTGCCTTAAGCTTTTTCTAAAACTATACATGTGGTCCTCTATTTTGAAAACAAATATGATGAAATTATACAATTACAATTATCAAATCAATTTAATTTTTTTTTATGAATTATTATACTCTAAGACTTAAAAGATTAAAATAGGACCGTGTTGAGCCCACCTGCTCAAATTGAACTAGCCCACCATGCATGAATTAGAGACAAATCTATCCCTTACACCAAAATAAAAAATAAAAAAATACTCTAATGTTAAAATATCATTATCCACATATATGTTTAATTCTCTCTATTACATGTTTGTAATGGATAATTTCTATTACATATCTAATAATTATGAAATAGAAATAGAAATTTGTAATTATTTTAAATTTAAAAAAAAAAAAAAGATCATTACACTTATAATTGAATGATATAATGAAACATCTCCATTATAAATATGTAATGAAAAAGATCACAATCCCGTCTGTCATATATTGTATAAACAATTATATAACAAGATTTTGACTTTGTATTACTATTATTCACTGATTTATCAGTTAATAATATCTGATATGTAACATACGGACGCATATCGGAATACTCATTTAAAACCATGGAGCAAACTTTTTAACATTAGACTATGAGAATTCTATCCAATAACTTAAAGTAGCCGAAAATATTCTTGAAAATGGAAGAGAATGGGTTGTATCGATTGCTTTAATGACGGGGCATATGGAAATGTTCATGCACTTAGCTCGTGTAGTCTGTTTTATTATTTTTGTCTCTTTGTCAGTCACCTTTTCTCTGTCTTCAATGTATAAACACAGACACTCACACTTTTCTTCAACCTCCATTGTCCCCTCGTAAACCTCCATAACTTCTCTTCAACTTACACTTTCCAATGGAGAGTCCATACATATTGCTCATCTCTCTCCTCCTAATCAGCTTCTTCTTCGCTTCGAGGCCGGCCTTGGCATACAATATTCGTGCGATTTTCACATTTGGAGACTCAATTTTTGATGCGGGTAACAATCATTTCAACAAAAACTGCACTGCACAAGCAGATTTTCCGCCCTATGGATCGAGTTTTTTTCGCCATCCCACTGGTAGATTCACCAATGGCAGAACAGTTGTGGACTTCATTTGTGAGTGTTCTTGTTTTTCTTTTTCCTTCTAGTTCTGTTACAAACACGGAAATCAAATACAGAATGAAACAATACATAGTGGTGTTTGGGAAGGAATTTTTTAGGTTTTTTTTTTTTGTTTTTTTTCATTAAAAGACAAATTGATTATAAAATTAAAAAAAAAAATCCAAATAAAATATCACATCAAACCCCATAATCATTTCACTTTTTTTCTCACAAACATCACATCTAACTACAAAAAAATCAAATTATCTTTTCAAACACAAAAAAAAAAATTTCTAATAATATGTTATAACTAAAAAAATCTATAAAAAAATCCACTTTCTAAACACCCACATAATACATATGATTGATAAGATTTTACAAAATTCCTTGGTTGGATCAACTTCTTAATCTTTTTTCCCCTTTAGTTCCACTGCAATGCAAACACAAACATCAAGTACAGAATAGAACATCAAATACACATAAGTTGATAAATATTTTATAGAATCTGTTATCCACTTGACAAATCTGACTTGTCCATTCATATGCATTTTTTATGTGATGTTGTAATCGATTTCTGTATAGCCTAAAAAACACAATATATATGAATTAATAATATTTTACTTTTATTTGTTGGTCGTATTCACTTCTAACAACTCTATATACATTCTGTGTCCATTTTGTGATTGATTTCCATGTTGCTATATTAATTTATTGTTTGGGAGTTGCTATAACATCATTTGTTTTCTTTTTCACCATTTTGTCTAACTGAATTACATAACAATATATTATTTACTTTCATTAATTCTTTAATAAGTATATATACAGCAAGCGATAAAAAATGATAACAAAACTCGATTAAAATCCATATATATATTTCAATAATGTTTTAGAGTTCTAAATTATGAGCACTAGAGCATCACTAATGATGTGGCACAGGGGGTCCCACCAAAGTAATGTGATGTTTTGGCTTGAGTTTGTTTTTTTTTTATTTTTTATAGTTCATTAGTGCTATTAGTGGTCCAAAAATTAGTGGGATGAATCACTACCCTATATATATATGTTGTGAGATATGTTTGGTTGATTTTTGATAATGTATTGTTTTTGTCCTTTAGCTCAATTTGTTGGAATAGAATTACAAAAGCCATATCTTGAGTTACAAAGTGAAGTGATGAATGGAAGTATGAAGGAATATCCATCCAATGGCATCAACTTTGCAAGTGCTGGCAGCGGTGTTCTTCGTGGAACAAACCATGATTTGGTAAAAAAAGCCCCCTCCACCCCAAGAACAACCCCTCTATTATTTGTTGTAGTGATAATTAATGTGATCTAAATTCTTTCTATACGTTAGGGATCAAGAAATTTTTTTCATAAAAATGATCATGAAAGATTTATGATCCTTGATTACCTTGATTAATGTGTGATACTTTATTCTAAGTGTAATCTAAGGGTTACAAAACTTTCATGATTATTTTCATAAAAGATTTTTCATGATATCTAGCATTATTGATACCTAAAAAGCAAAAAACACTAATATTTGTCTTATGAAAATTAATTACTAATAAATTGGATTGTATATATAGCAATGCTCCAATTCTAAAAGAAAAAAAGAGAACAAAAATCAAAAAAATCCTTAGAATTTGACATTAATAGTCAAGACTTACTTAGATTGTGGCCACGATTAATCTGAAATTCATGATAATTTTCTAAACACTTTTCTAGTGCTATTGTATAAAAAGAAGAGCAACAGTTTAGAACCATTTTTGGCTGCTTCCGCAGCTATTTATTTGCATTTGTTAGTTGTAATTTTCATCTAAAACCCTCTAGAACGCAGATTTTAATGCTCTGGCATTGGTGTAATTACTGGCTTATTATTTATTGAGGGGTTGATTTGGAAATAAGATTTTTTTAGTTTTTTTATTAAAATATAATATTTTAGTTTTTTGGGATGAATTTTTTATTTTTTACAAAAAGATATGTAAAAAGTAAAGTAAATGAAAAATAATCTTTGACTTTTTTTTTTTTTTTTGGTGACTTTTGTTGTAACTTTTTAACTTTTAGGCTATTTTATACACTTCTTAAACAAACTCTAACATTGTGTTTGGTTGAAAAATTTGAGAAAAGATTTGGAAAGAAAAAAATAAAAAGTAAGTGAAATATGAATAAAATATATTTATATTTCACCTAATTTCACATATATTTTCTATTTCCTTTTCAAATCCTTTAAATTCTCAAACCAAACACAGCGTAAGTAATTCTATTAATAAATAATTCTATTAACTTTGCATTTTTTCCCCACTTACCTATTGAAGGAAGCCACATCATTCTGTGAATAATTATGGTTCCTTTTCTATGTCAGTAGTAGGGATGAAATCGGTTTGGTTCGGTCGGTTTTTCACTCATTTTGCACCGAATCGATTATTTCGGTTTTGCATTTTTGTGAACCGAACCGCCCAGAAAAATGACATAAACCGGCGCGGTTCGGTTTATTATGGTGCGGTGCAGTTTTTTCGATTTTTTGGTTTTTTTGGCCTTTTTTTTTCTTGGTCGGGCCTCACATTTTGAGCCTATATTTCTATCTATTTTGCATAAAATTTGGGCTCAAGCCATGTAATTTCTACATAGGTTTGGGGCTTCACATTTTGGGCCTATTAATATTATATAAGTCGGTTCAGTTCGGTGCGGTTCGGTTTAAAAAATCAAAAACTGTAAACCGAACCGAATGTACAGAAAAACATAAACCGAACCGAACCGAATGATTGAAAACTTAAGACACCGATCGAAAACCGTTCGGTTCGGTCGGTTCAGTCGGTTTGGTCGGTCCTTCCGGTTTTTCTTTCACCCCTAGTCAGTAGAACTAGTCTTGGTTTAATTAGTACACAGAAGGTAACATCATTTTATGTATGCTCAGTATATAGCTTAAATTAGATATAACATCACGGCCAAATTACACAAGTAACCTCTGTATTTTGGTTTTTATATTAATTTAGTCCATATAATTATAATTACCTCAATTTTGATTTTAAATTCATGATTTTAACTCAATTAATTACAATTGTTAGTAAATATATATATATATATATATGAAGAATGAGCACATAAGTGACATATATTATGTTTATTGTGGGGACATCTTTTGTGAATGATAACACGTGGCCAAGGTGACGCCGTAGTGTCAGCCGAGATGCCATGTGTCTTGGTTATGACGCCAAGGTGATCTCAGCTAGGCCGAGGTTATTTGCGGAGATACCGAAATCCGAGATGAGCAGATAAAGGACAAGAGTCCTAGAACTGGAGAAGGACTTTAGTATGGATAAAGATAAAGCTCTTAGGGAGTTTATCTCTATCCGGCTGGAAGTCCTAGATGAGTATTGAGCCAAAGTTCATTGAAGCCAGGCTTCTACAGGGATCAGGTTAGTGCTAGTTATAAAAGTAAGGCACCCTCGTGGATCTAAGGTACGCTTTTTGTATTATGGCTAGTGAGTTAAGCATTATTTGCTATCTTTGAGAGATAACTGAGTACTGAATTGATCGTCGGAGTGTCCCCAGGTGGACGAACCACCGCTGGAGTCTTATCTTTCTATGACAGGTTGTTCGGGCGTGATCTATTCTGCCTATGCTCTCCTACTGAGTTCTTGTTTGGCAGTGTGGTCGGAAATTAGCACTCACAATTTGGCGCCGTTTATGGGAAACGTAAGAAGAATAGATGGCCAACAACGGGCAGAAAGAAAATATTGGGGGCGACATGCTTAATGGGAGTGGTAAAAACGTCGATCCTAACGTTGAGGAGAACAACTGTAATGAAGAACCTCAGGATAAAAATCCTAGGGAAAAAGACGTCGGCCAAGAGGGAGACGCATCGAAGAAAGCATGTTAAGGTGGGTATTACAACGAAAGCGACCTCTAGGTATGGAAAGATAGATGTCTGAGGAAGGACGACAATATGAAGGAAATAGCGAACAAGTTGGCAGACCTACAATCGGTTGTTAACATCATGATGCAGAATAACGCCATGCAGCCACCGTTTCCATTAGACTACACGCCGATTCCAACGGCCAAGGACAATGCCCAGAAAGGGGGACAAAAGCAATCCCTGCAGTCCTTTAGCATGACAAGGTAAAGGAGCATTTGCATCGCCCTTCATGGGAGGTCGGGTGAAGAGAATCGATGAGAGGGGAGTCTTAAAAGACACCTCGTACCAAGGAAACTTATGTCAAGGAACATCGGCATATTCGAGGGAAGGAGCTTTGTTTTGACACGATGAATGGAGGGAGATCCAAGAGGACTCATAACGACACCGGGAGCAGCGCACCAAAAATGCTGAAATCCGTTGATAGCTGAGCTCCTAGACAGACTAAGGAGGATTTGAGAGACTACCTCCAAAGGAAGAAGATGCCGAGGTCACATCACCAGTCAAGCCGAGAACGCCGTTCTCAGTAGAATTGGATAAATTTGAGGTCCCGAAAAGGTTCTACATGCCAAGATTGCAGATATACGATGGTAAGTCCGATCCTAACTTTCATGCCGATTTATATCTGAACTCAATGGCACTATATACAAGGAACGAACCGTTGCTCTGCAAAGTGTTCCCCTCATTCTTTGGGGAAATCGCATCAGATTGGTTTCACAAGTTGCCGAAAGGAATAGTGAAAAGTTGGGAAGGCCTGGCCGAGATGTTCGTAGCCAGGTTCGTTATAAACAAACTGCAGCCGTTAAAGGTAAACACCCTGATGGCTTTGAGAATCGATGAGGATGAAAGCCTTAGGGCTTATGCCAAAAGGTATTATGAGGTTTTTAACTGAATACCAGGGTGCAACCAAGAGTTTGCGGTCATATCTTTTAAGAACGGCCTGAACGATGACTGCCTGCTTCGAAAGTCACTGGCAAAGACGCTGCCAAAAAGTATGGAGGAACTCATGGCCAGGATCAAGAAATATGCGAGAGCTGAAGAAAACACGCCAAGGACAAAGGCGTCGAAACACGAGAAGAGAAACGGCTCGCCGAAGCGAGACTGAGGTAATACTGGATTTAACAGGCAAGAGACATGACTGAGGACCGGACAGGCAGTCACCACCGTAATCCAGATTCCAATTTATAAAGTTCTGAAAAGAATCAGGAACTAACCGCATTATAGAGCGCCAGAAAAAATTCCTGGCGAATTCATGGGAAGAAGCCTGGGAAAACACTGTGCTTTCCACAATGAAGATAGACACCTAACATAGGGTTGTAGAGCCCTAAAAGCATATTTAGAAGATCTGGTAAGACAAGGTCACTTAAGGGACCTAGTAAATGAGGCCAGAACAAGGGAAGAGCAAGCAAGACTGCCCCAGGCACTAGCAGTACCACCTCCACCAACACTCAACCACAAGCAGACAAACCTCGAGTGATCAATGTGATTTACTCGAAGGTCAATGAGAACGAGGTACGTGGGGAGACTAAGAAGGTAAAGCACTTACAGCATGTGTACTAGGTCCAGCAAAAAAGGCCTAGGGCAGACGAGTACTAGAGATCAATGGTGTCCTTTACTGAAGCTGACCTAAACATGGTGCAGTATCCACACAACGATGCTTTAGTGATATCCTTCAAGATTGGAGAATGCCAGGTAAGGCGCATTTCGGTTGACCAAGGCAGCTTTTGTGACATCATGTATGTTAGATGTTATAAGGAGCTCGGCCTTCACCAAGATGATCTGGAACAGTCCAATGGTCGGGTTCAATGGAACGTCGACATGGCCCTTGGGAGCAATAAGTTTGGAGGTACAGGCAGGCACTAAGGAGGTAAGTACAGAGTTTATGGTAATTAACACCTCCTCCCCTTACAATGTTATCTTGGGAAGGCCATGGTTGCATGCAATGAGGGCTGTTTCTTCAACACTGCACCAGCTGTTGTTATTTCCAATAGAGCATAGAATTTAGAAGGTCAGAGGGGATCAGGTGCAGGCAAATAATTGCTTCATGGCAGCAATGAAATCCATCTACAATGTACGAGAAGCAGAAACAGTAAAGATTGAAGATGAGGACATGGAGATCCTGAATAATGTCGGCAAAGAGCTAGCCGACAAAAACGATGAAGCCTTGAAGAAAATTCTGATCCAGTAAGAAGATGAAAAACGTTTCTTCCTCCTTAACTCAAGCTTGGCTGAGAATGAGGAAAGAGAGTTAGAAGCATTCTTGCGAGCAAACATAAAGGTGTTTGCCTGGACACTATATGAGATGCTTGACATTGACCCCGAAGTTGCACGCCACAGACTAAATGTAGAAAGGTCAGCTAAACCCGTCATTCAACGAGTGAGGAGGCTGATATTGGTTCATATGGAGACAATAAAGGAGGAAGTGAACAAATTGTTAGAGGCCAAAGCCATCCGAGAGGTAAACTACCTTACTTGGCTGTTCAACACTGTGGTTGTGAAAAAGACGAATGGGAAATTGAGGGTTTGTGTGGACTTCACTAGCCTGAATAAGGCCAAAGACAGTTTCTCACTTCCCAAGATCGATCAATTAGTAGATGCCACTTCAAGACATGGAAGGATGAGCTTCCAGGACGCTTACAGGGGGTACAATCAAATAGCAATGTACCCCCTGATGAGGAGAAGACTACATTTATCACCCCAAAAGGGCTGTATTACTACAGAGTGATGCCTTTCGGGTTGAAAAATGCAAGAGCAATGTATCAAAGGTTAGTGACCAAGATGTTCAGACATATGATTGGCAAAATAGTGAAAGTATACATTGATGACATGGTCGTGAAGACCAAAGAACCTGAGGATCATCTGGCTGACTTGAAGACATTTTTCGACATCCTTAGAACATATCGGCTTCGACTCAATGCTTCGAAATGTGCATTTGGAGTTGCATCTGGTAAGTTCTTGAAATACTTGGTTACCAGAAGGGGCATTGAGGCAAGCCCAGATCAAAATAAGGCCATCATAGATTTGAAAGCCTAACGTCGGTAAAACAAGTGTAGACATTGACTGGAAGGGCCGCAACCCTGAACAGATTTATAAGTAAAAGTTCAGATAGGTGTAAACCATTTTTCAGTTTGTTGAAAAAGGCCACAGATTTCTTATGGACAGAGGAATGTGAAGTTGCCTTGGCCAACTTGAAAAAATACCTGACCACAGCTCCAGTTCTCTCAAATCCAATACCTAGAAAGGAATTGTTCTTATATTTGGCTGTTTCAGAGCATGCAGTGAGTGTAGTGGTAATTAGAGAAGAGAAGGGAGAACAAAGGGCAGTATACTATGTGAGTAAAACCCTTGCAGGCCCAGAGATCAAGTATTTACCCCTGGAGAAATTAACATTGGCCTTAATGATGGCCTCCAAGAAGTTGAACCATTATTTCCAAGCCCACAAGATTGTGGTATTAACTGAACACCCCTTGAAGTCTCTGCTACAACAAGGAGATCTGAAAGGCAGGATAGCTGTAGACACCCCATTTTTGACCGTCCTCAAGGCTTGGACGTCACCGCTTGAACACTCGGTGATCATCCATGTTTGTGTTCGTTTGGAGTTCCCGGAGTTCTCGGCTACGCGCCTTGCCTCAGGACCTCCGAACTTGGCCGTTTTGTCCTGGGTTCACTGCACACATGTTTTGCCTTAGAGGCGAGGAATGCTTTGTGAGGCATTCCCACACACCACCGTGGCTAGAGGCCACCGGTTGGGTCAGAAGCCACCGGCATATTGTGCCGGTCGGCACTCAATTTTGTCAAAATGACATTTTTGCCGACGGACACCGTGCACTTACTTTACGAGATATTTTCAGACAATTTGTGTGCCATTGGCTTCCCTCCATACACGCGTGTATGGAGGGATGAGCCTGTTTGCTTAGTTTGTAAGTCTTACAAGTTCTATAAGAGGAAGGCTCTTCTTCTTGGCTTAGGGTTGAGATTCTTGAGAGGTTTCAGCCATTTTAGAGAGAAACCAAGCTCTGGTTTTAGGTTAGATCATATATCTATTCTATCTCTATTTTCCTTGCTTATTTAGTACACTAGGTGCTTTAGTTCACACTTTTGCACACAAGCACCTAGTGTTTCACCTTCCCCTTGCTACTGAGGTTCCAAGAGGTTGTTCTTGAGGTTTGTGGCTGGTTTGAAGCTAAAGGAAGCCATCACACCACCATCTTTGAAGAAGGCTACAAAGGTAAGGATCTAGTCCTCTTTTTACCCCTTTTTTGTACCTTGTTTTTACATAGTTTAAAACAGTTTTTGGGCTTAGTGTTTGGAACATAAAAGTTCTGATTTTTAACCCTCTTTATTGTATATTAAGAGTGTTTTGTGGTTTGGGGAGGTTTGACCCCCTTTAGACCTTGACAAGGGTCCCTTTTTGTGCTATTTTGGAGAGATCCGGGACTTGTGTGTTTGGGCCTCTCCACCACTGAAATCTTGAGGGATTTCAGTGGTGGAGATGGTGCCATAAAGTCCTAGAAAGGGGAGGGCCACCCCCTCTCCTTGATGTCCTTGAAAAGGGCAAGTTTTACCTCTTGAGAGAGCACCATGTTTGAGTATGTGTTGAACATGTTTGAGTTGTTTTTCATGCTTATTATGCCATGTTTTAACTTGGTTTTAAGTTGGTTTTGGTCTCCTATGCATGCTTAGCATGGTTGCCTTGTAATGCCCTTTTATGCTCTAACATGCCTAGGTAGTATGCCTTAGTCTTTAACATGTTTTAGGCTTGCATTTGTGAAGATTTTGTGCTTATATTTCCATGTTTTAGGTCTGTCCATAAGTATTTTGGTCAATCTTAGCATGTTTAATATAGCCCCTTTGCATTTGGCTTGTTGGCCTTAAGAGTTTGGATGTGTAGCATGCCTTTGTTTGCATTGTTTTGATGGTTTGGAATCACCTAGCATGCTATTTCAGTCCATTTGGTGTGCTTGTATGCTTACCTTGCATGCTCCTTCGTGACTTCTTAAGCTTGTGTTATATGCTCCATGTTTAGGCCTTATTGCATGCCTTAGATTCCATGTCCCTTAGATGCCATCTAAGTGGTCCTTGGGCCTAATTTGACATGCTAAAATCTGTTTTGAGTTGTTAAGTGCATGCCATAATTGCCTTGCATAGGTGTAGTTCAATGCCCTATTGGCTTGCCTTAGCCTAAGACCATTTGCATGCTTTATTTGACATGCTTTATCCCATGATTTGGCATCATGTTTAACATGAATTTCAGAGCTTTTAATGCATGCTTTTAGTCCACGTTTGGTCTCTTTAAGTGTGCTTGAATATTGCTTGTTTATGCCTTGGGTTTGGTACCTTAACATGTGCATGTGTGTGTGTGTGTTTAGTCTCCCTTTGTAGGCTCCTTGGCCACGACTTTAGGCCTATTTGAGTTGCCTAGATCATGTATAAGTCCATCCTCATGTGGTTTGCATGCTTGACTTGTGTGCTTGTTTGCATGTTTGCATAAGTGTATCACATTGTCCATCTTGCATCCTAGATAACATGCTTAGGATTGCACCACATTGACATGCATGCCAAGCCTCTTGAAGTGAGTTTGATAGAGGTTTGGCACTCTTGTGCCTATGTGTTTTGCATGCATTTGAAAGTGAAGTTGCATTCTTGGTTCTTAGGGCCATCATGCATGAAAATGCGATTGGTGGTCAGAACCGAGGCACATGCCCCCTTGAGTCAATAACATGATAGGGAGTGTGTTTGGTGCATAAATGGCTTGAATTGCATTGCCTTGCATGTTGTTTCCCTCTGCTGCTGTGGGTTACAGGTTCTGCAGGAATTTTGTGCCGACCGGCACTATTTAGTGCCGGCAAGCTCAATCGGCACCGATGAGTGAATCGATCTTGGTGGCCTCCTCCTTCAGCCGGTGGTTCTCTGCCCCAGCCGGTGGTACTCCCCAGTGCTCTGAAAGGTGCTTCGGGGATTTTGGGAATTTTCTGAAGAGGAGAGCAAGGGAAACAGAGGCAATCCGTGCATGACAGTGCGATTCCGAGCCAATTCCGAGCGCGCGCTACATTTGAGCCCTCTTCCCGAGGCGTTTACTGCTTTAATTAACTTAGTTAATTTGTTAATTAATTTAGTTAATTTGTAATAATTAATTAGCTTGCGTAGTTAATTAATTTGTATTATTCTTTTGGTCCGTCCGAGCGAGGGCAAAATTGTAATAAGTGTGCGTGAGTGGATGTATGTCTTCCAACCCCCATTTCTTTCTAACCCTTTTATTTACCTGCTTATGAGGGTAGACTAGGGCACGTTTATTTTAGCATACCTTATGCAATGCATGCGTGCATTCATGCATTTGTTTACATACATCGGGCTCGGCACATCATGTAAACCGCATCGTACTTTCAATTCCAAATTGAATACGTGATAGTTATTGCATCTCATGTGCCATGTTTAGGGTTAGCCGAGCCTGTTTAGATTACACTCCTGTATGTGTCGCATCAGCCACTTAACATGAACTAGGTCATGCATGTTTGCTAACTAGTTTACTGTTTTGGCACGGAGTACGATGTAAGTTTTTATGGCTTTAGCATATCGCATGCGTGTGAATGTTTACCATGACAGTATGCTTGCCATGCGGCTAAGTGCTTACATGATAAACTGTTTGAATGCCTGTGGGTGGAGGTTGGATTGCCTGAGTTGGAACAACTCGTTGAAATATGAATTTTAGCCTACTTGCGAGTAGCAAAAAACTAACACGTTTTTCGAGACAAAACGGATATGCAATGTTTATTTCCAAATTAGGCAATCTAGTCTATACTTTCGTGTTGTGCGCATCACGTAGTAAATTCTAGGCTAATAATCGAATAAGAAGCATCTGATTTTTCAAAAGCGGATATCACGGTTAGTAGAGGCGGTCTTGACCGGCGAAAAGTGCTCATAGCTGACCTTTCCCGATCGTACCCAAGCTCCCGAGCCAAGTTACTTTGGTGATGACGGACACGTGGCCTTTGGCACCGAGTCAGGGTTTCCTAAATTTTCCATTTTAAAATATTTAGGTGGCGACTCTGTAATCTGGCAAAGCAGTCCACGTTTGAAACTTCTTTTCAAAAAATCTGTTTTTCTTCAAAACGATTTGCCAGAGTTGGACTCTTTGGTTCAAGATTTAGAACCGCAACAAACAAAAAAAGAAGAGTCCGAACTGTAGCGCGAGGTCCCCCGCGGACGTGCTACAATAGCCAGATAGGCAATAGTATTGGGCCAGTACGACCTGGAATTTAGGCCCAGAATAGCAATTAAGGACCAGGTTTTGGTTGACTTTGTGGTCGAGTTCACACTTGGAGCCAACCCACGTCGGGCTCCGATGAGTCGTGGCTTACGGTGTCTAGGGGAACAAGAAGAGATCCAGTTGGGAATGAAAAACCCTACAGCAGATCAAAAGAAAGAAGAAAAACTCAAGCCCTGCGACATTAACATCATCGACTCCTTCTGCCTATTTGTTGATGGGAGTTCAAACCGTCAAAGAATGGGGGCAGGAGTAGTGCTAGTATCACCAGATTGGCAGATGTTAGAACAATCTATTCGATTGGGGTTTAGAGCCTCAAACAATGAAGTAGAATATGAAGCACTAATCCCAGGTTTGAGGTTGGCAGCAGCAATGGAAGCTGACGAAGTGATAGTCTTCTGTGACTCCCAGTTTATTGTGAACCAGGCAACAGGCGAGTATGCAGCCCGAGATGAAAGAATGATAGCCTATATAAAAGAAGTTATCAGACTGTTAGCCTTGTTTCAAGATTGCCGACTATAGCAAGTTAGTCGTGATGACAATAGCTATGCCGACGCCTTGGCTAACTTGGCTAGTGCAATAAAATTAGTGGAGGCAATGACAATAATGGTTGATTATCTGTCAGGCCCAGGTGTGGAACCACTTATCACAGAGTATGAGGCAATGTGTGTGGAGATGGATCCAAGTTGGATGGACGCAATAGTAATGTTCTTTAGAGATGAGAAATTGCCAGATGATCGCAAAGAGGCGCACAAGACCAGACTGAAGTCGGCAAGGTTTAGCTTAACAGCAGAATGACATCTCTACAGAAGGTCTTTTATTGGTCCACTTTTGAGATGTGTGCATCCCTCCCAAGTTGAAGACTTCTTGTATGAAATACATGAAAGAGTATGTGACAGCCATGCTTGGGGCAGATCACTTGCTCATAGGGCCATTACTCAGGGATATTGGTGGCCCTACATGTAGAAGGATGCCGAAGCCTACGTCAGGAAGTGTGAGAAGTGTCAAAGGTTTGCACCCTTGATACATCAACCAATAGCAAATTTGAACCCAGTATCCATCCCTTGGCCATTTGCCCAGTAGGGCATGGATCTTGTTGAACAACTACCCCAAGCAACTGGACAAAGGAAGTTTCTGCTAGTAGCAACTGATTATTTCACAAAATGGGTAGAAGCTGAACCTCTTGCGAAGATTCGGGCTATTGATGTAAAAAACTTCATATGGAAAAATATCATCACCAGGTTTGGGATCCCAAGGGCAATAATAGCAGACAATGGTACACAGTTTGACAATAAGCTAATTAAGAGCTTCTGTGCAAAGTACAAAATCAAGAACTACTACTCTACTCCAAGTTTCCCTTAGACCAATGGTCCGGCAGAAGTATCCAGTAAGACTATCTTAGATGGGATCAAAAATAGACTGGAGGTAGCAAAAGGGAAATGAGTGGAAGAATTGCCCAATGTACTTTGGGCATATCGGACTACGCCAAGAAGATCAACTGGGAAATCCCCATATGTCATGGCTTATGACACAGAAGCAGTAATCCCATTGGAAGTTGGCATTCCAGGGATCAGAACGCAAGGAGTAGAGAATAGGACTAACGAGGCATTCCTGGCACGAGATCTAGACCTACTTGAGGAAAAAAAAGGAGAGAGTAGCAATTCGTTTGAGGGCATACCAGCAACAACTTGCTAGGGCTTATAACAAGAAGGTCAACCTAAGAGAGTTCAAAGTTGGGGACTTGGTGCTAAGGAAAGTGGTCGGTAACAAGAAGAATCTTAAGGAGGGCAACCTGGACCCAAATTAGGAGGGGCCTTATAAAATCATTACGGTTGCCGGCAATTGGGCATATCGGCTTGAGGATAGTGAAGGCAAAGAGTTGCCAAGACCCTAGAATACTTACAACTTGAAGTTTTTCTATCATTAAACTCTTTGTTTTTCGAAGTTTATGTCATAATTTTATTAGCTGAGGTAGTAATAAAATTTTAGCCTGATTTTTTAAATTTGAAATTTATGTGATTGGACTAACTAGTCCTATGGCGATGTTTTCTGATTGAATCATGACGAATAACTTAGACTTATTATATGACAGAGTTGAATTATACTTGCATATAATAAAGTTGAACTAAGTGTAACAAGTCCGTGAGGGAACTCACGGGTTATAGTTCGGACTCAATTTGTCATGGTTCTTAATCTAAACCAAAGAGTCCAAATCCGGCAAATCGTTTTGAGAAAACAGATTTTTGAAAGAAGTGCCAAACATGGACTGTTTTGCCAGATATAAAGTCGCCACCTAAATATTTTTTAATGGGGAAATTTAGGAAACCCTGACTCGGTGCCAAAGGCCACGTGTCCGTCATTACCAAAGTTGCCTTGGCTCGGGAACTTGGGTACGATTGGAGAAGGTCAGCTATGAGCACCCCCTCTCGCCCGGTCCGAAGACCGGCCTCTACTAATCATGATATCCAATTTTGAAAACGTTATGTGTTCTTATTCCGGTTATTAGCCTAGATTTACTATGTTATGCGCACAGCAAACAAGTATAGACCAAATCGCCTAAATTGGAACAAAACATTTCATGTTTGTTTTGAAAATGGTTTGCTACTCTCAAGTAGGCTAAAATACAGATTTTGCCACCCTCAAATGGGCTTTAGAAAATGTGGTTTTGCCACTATTTAGTGGGCTTAAAACTCACAGTTTTAATGCATTATTCTAATTTAGGTAATTCAACCTCCATCCACAGGCATTCAAGCAGTCATATCACATAAGCAGCTAGCCTCATGGCAATCACACTATTATGGCAACACTCACATGCATGCTGTATGCTAAAGCATACAAGCTTACCTAGTACTCCGTGCCAAAACAGAAACTAGTTAGTAATCATGCATGATCCTAGTTTATGTTAAAAATGGCTAATGCATCACATATAGAATGTCACTAGAATAGGCTCGGCTAATCTACAATGACATGTGAAATGCTACAAATAACACGTATTCAACTTGGAATTGAAGTACAATGCAGTTAGTATGATGCGTCGAGCCCCGGTGCATGCAGTACAGATGAATGATGCACTCATGCATAGCATAAGGATGCTAAAATAAATATGCCCTAGTACTAACCATTGAAAGAAGGTAAGTAAAAGAGAGAAAGAAGTGGGGGTTGGAAGACATGCACACACTCACCCACACTTATTACAAATTTACCCTCGCTCGGAGGACCAAAAGAATATACAAATTAATTAACCTATAAGCTAATTAAATAATTACAGACCACTTAATTAATTAACAAATCAGTTAAGCTATTGAAAACAGTAAAAGGCCTCGGGAAGAGGGATAGATGCATGCACGCTCGGCTTTGCTCGGAAATCCAACGCCATGCACAAGTTTGCCTCTATTTTCCTTGCTCTGCTCTTCTGAAATTTGCACAAATCCCAAGGTATGCTCTCTGCACACTGTGGAGTGCCACCGACCAAGTGGGAACACCACCGGCCATGTCCGAATGGTCATTGGCCATTTGTTCAGCTATCGGCCATCAATAATTGGTCGGTCGGCACTCCATGTAGCCGACCGGCCAAAACTTCTTGGCTTTGTTTTGGCAGACGAGAGGGCACAACATGGCATGGCAATGCATTTCAAGCAAATGTGTGCACCAACTCATCCCTTATCATGTTTGTGACTCAAAGGGACATGGTTCTCGATTCTCGGACCACCAATCGCGCATTTCAATGCATGATGGCCCAAGAAACCAAGTATGCACTTTGATTTCAAATGAGATGCTCATCAAACAAACAAGTGAAACCCAACCTCCATCATACTCCATTCAAGAGGCAAGGCATGTATGCTCATGCAATGCGACCTAGGCATGTTAACTAAGTATGCAACATGGGCATGCAAGCAAGTAATGCACAATGCATGTTAGGCACACAACCTAAGTGAGCAAGCGTGCAAGATATGGAATAATAATGGGAGTGACAAGCATACAAGATGTGATCTAAGCATGCAAGTTTGCAAGGCATGCATCATATTAAGCAACCTAAACATGCAACAACACACAAGTATGCCACAACACATAAGGTGAGCATGCATCAACATGTAAAAGATGGTCTTACACTAACTTGGACAGCTCTCTACTAGGTCCAAAACAGTGGCCAAAATGATGCAACAAAGGCATGAAAACAAACACAAACATGCATGCACAAGGCCTTAAACATGGAGCATAAGCCATCAACTCTTCAAAACATGAAAGGGATGGAAAATGCAAGTATGCAAGTATGGAACATGGACTGAAATATGGTCTCCAATGATGCCAAATCATGAGAACAAGCCAAGTAAAGCATGCTAGTGACCCACACACCCAAGGCTAGTAAGCTAGAATGCAAAGAAGCTATACAAAGCATGACTCCAAAGACCCAAGACAGACCTTAAGCATGTTAAAACATGACCAAAAACTTCACAAAGCTAAGCCAAAATATGTAAGCATGGTGGTCCAAAGGCAAGATGCATTTCTAGGCAAAATAGAGGAATACAAAGCAAGTGTATAATGCATGCCAAGGGTCGACAAACCAACATGGGACAGAGATAAAACATGCTAAATAAACACCAAATACCCACTGAAATAGAGCCAACACATGTTAGAATGAGGTGCTCCTTTGGAAGGCCATGCAAGGGGTTGTTATACACATGCAAGAGGGACACTCAAAATGACCAAAACAACTCTGGAAATGGCTTATGGGGGTCCTAAAATCCATTGAAAAATGCCTGAATCGAGCTCAAGAAGTGTGCAAATAAGGGCTCCTTTGAAGGACCAAACATGCTAATAAACAAGACAACAAAGGAGAGGATCACCCCTCTCCTTCTTAGGACCTCAAAACACCACCCCCACCACTGAAATCCCTCTGGATTTCAGTGGTGAGAGGGCCAATACAAGGTGGTCCCGAAGCTCACAAAAAATGCACAAAAATGAGGCCAAACAAGGCCTAAGAGGGGTCAAACAACCCCAAACACCAAAGTGGTCTTAATGAAGTATCTTAAACACAAAAAAACAGAACTTTTTTATGTTATACACGAAGCTCAAATCAGCAAGAAAGATAGGCTAAAATGAGGTACAAGAAAGTGCTAAAAAGGGGAAGAAACTTACCCTTGAAGACCAAATTCGAGACCAGCAGCTTCAGGGGCCAAAAACCAGCTTTTGGAGCTCAATAAACCCTTCCAAGAACCTCAGTCCAATGGTAGTGGTGTATGGCTATGAGGTATGGTGCAATAGGCCAAGAACAAGGGTCTTTGAACACTCTAACACACCCAAATGTAGAGAGAAAGGGAGATATAGAGAGAGAGGGTGATATATATGTTATATGTATGTATTAGGTCTGATTTTTTTGAACCAAAACAATGGAGGAGGATGGGTTTCTTTAATAGAGCAAGGAAATTGCATAAAGCTTCTCAAAGAAGCTATACAAAAGGGTCAAAGGGACCAAGCTTCTAAGAGAAGCTAATGCAAAGGTGCAACTTCTTGAGGAAGCCAAGACAAGGGGTCAAAGCTTCCTCAAGAAGCTTTGAGGAAAGGGTGCAAAAAGAGGGTCAAAAGGGGTGCAAAGGGTACAAAACAGCCACACACGTGCATAGGGAGCAGAGTCTGTGCATTCCAACTGGCACAGCTGGCATCCATTCAATCTATAGAATACTCCGGAAGGTCTTCGGCTAGCAAACTTGGTCGGTCGGCCATCTATTTGGTCGGTCGGCCATTTGTTTTGGCCGGTCGGCAGGAAAAATCTACTCTGCAGGTCCAACTTCAAACAGGCATAACTTCTTCATATGAACTCCTTTTCAAGTCATTCTTGTGTCAAAATTGAAGCCCCGGAAGTAAGCTTTCCAATGGCACCAGCCTTGCATCAAAATTCCAACTATGCAAAAATTTATGCTTGTTTTGGTGAAGGATGCTCAGTTTCGATTCAACTGGGATGATGCCCGACTTTAACCAATCATATCTCCGCCCTCCGGACTCGGATTTAAGAGATTCTTGAATGAAAAATGAAGCACCGGAAGTCTTCTTTCCAACGGTGGTGGCCTCATAGCTTAAATCCAAGTGTATAGACAAATAAGCTTGATTTAGTGAGGACTACTCGTCCCTGTCTTAGCAATTCTTGCCTATCTTCTTCTCCAACTTGGTTTCTTCGCTCTTCTCCTCTTTTCTTCAACTTCAAACCCCTAAACAAGGTGTTTTGAAAGATTTTTCAAAAATTTTATCTCTCTTTCATTCATCTCCACTTTGTCCTTGCTCGATTTACTGAAAAGCGCAACATTTACCGAAATGCGAGCGTCGGAACATCGTAGGAACTTTATTTCAAAAAAGTTTTGAAAGAGAGGGTTTTAAGGTCTAAAAACCATTCAAAATAGCTTTGGTTCAAAAAGGGGTGGGAAGTTGGGATTTGGCCCTCTCCTTGCCAGAGAAATTGAACCTTTGCCCTACATATCTTTCATCACCGAGCAAACCATCAGTAGCGCCCAAGTCTTAAGGGCGGTCAAAAATGGGGTGTCTACACTAAGTTGGTGATGTTTCTTATTGAAACATGACGAATAACTTCGACTTATTATATGGCAGAATTGAATTATATTTGCAAATAATAGAGTTGAACTAAGTTGACGATGTTTCTAATTGAAACATGACGAATAACTTAGACTTATTATATGGCAGAGTTGAATTGCACTTGTATATAATAGAGTTGAACTAAGTTAACGATATTTCTAATTGAAATAGGATGAATAACTTAGATTTATTATATGACAGAATTGAATTATACTTGCATATAATAGAGTTGAACTAAGTTAAATTGAAACTAGACTTGCCATGTCGACAGGATTAAACTTGGAATAGAACTAACTACAGTTCAGTTAGATTAACAAAGAAACCAAGGTTGAGAACCTCGACTAGTCTTTCTTTGAATCTGACTTCGGTGAAAGACTATATGTGCTTAATGTGAACATAAGTGAAACTTAGGTTCACATTAGGAGGTAGGGAACTGGAGAATGATGAATAAGCTTAAAAATTTGAAGTGCTTGGGACTTAGACAAGATTTACAAGTCAGAATGGGCTTAACACTTGTTGAAATTTTAGAAAAATTTACAAGTTTGCCGAGGTTATATTGGAAAAAGTATCCGAGGTATGTAATTGCCGAGATGGCCAACCAGGTTGCTAGGCTTGGAAAGGGTAGAAGGAAAAAGTCTTGATAGAAGATAGCATGTAAAAGTAAAAAGCAATCCTGAATAACACTTGTTAACATATTTTGATATTTTTAAGTGTTAGCCGAGATATTCCGATGGTTGGCCAAGGCAAACAGTCAAGGTTTGTATCCGAGGTATTATACCCCAGAGTTATTATACAGTTAAAGGTATACTTCGAAGAAATGCAAAAATATTCTATGTATGAAAACATGAAAGGCATGATGGAAAGCAGTAAAACATACATTAAACAAACATTCAACACTTAAAAGAAATGAGAAGAGTTGCATTCAGAAAAAAGGCACTTCAGCCTGGCAAAAGATTACTTGTTCAAAATTACAAAAAGGGTGTTTCGGCCAAATTGCAAGCTAAACATTGTTCAGACAAAATAGAAGTACAAAGTAAAGATGAAATATCCCAAGTACTAAGATTGGTCTTTGATCTCTCTACATCGGCGGGCGGTGTTGCATTCTTTTCGGCCACTATCTCGACATCAATTTCTAGCAAAGTTTGATCCAGACTCCTTTTGGCGCATTGGACTTCGGCCTCAGATATGGTTGGTTTGGGAGAGATGCCCTTGGAAACCAAGTCATTCTCCTCATCTTGAGTCAAGTCTATTTGCTCATTGAGGGTGGGAGACTTGGCATCAGTGACAGCCTCCTCATCTACTTCATCGACTTCACCATCCTCGGTATCATCTTCAAGCTCTGGAGGGAAAGGCACTTGAAGCTGATTGATGTCTCGGAGGTTGGAGTCCATGGGAACAGATAACTTGTTGAGCGCCACAGTCTAACCAAGGTAGTAACCTCGGCTACAAGCCAGGTTGACTTGTTATTTGTATTGGTTGCGGATAGCAGATTGCCCCTCTTCAAAAGTTTTTTCATCGGCTGCCTTGACTTCGGTCTCCTTTGAGTCAAGGGCCTCCTGAAGCTTAGCCTCTAAGTCAGCTGCCTTGGCCTTGGCAGCCACAAGATCGGCTCTAGCAACCTCGGCTTCATCTTCTGCCAATTTAGCTTTTTCTTCAGCCAAATTCTGAGCAGCTTTGGTAGCCTTAGCCTGATCCAATAGGGCTCGATTGTTGGCCTCGGCGTTATTGAGTGATGATAGGAGTTTGGCAGCTTCCTTGGTCTTTCTTGCCAACTTCTTCTTTGTCATCTTGGTCTTGACAGCATATGAGTGAGCATGCTGAATAGCCTGCAAGAAGTAAAACAGATTAATGAGATTTTACTAAGTATAAAAAAATTGTAAAAGAGTAAGTAAAAAAGGATTACCAAGACTGAGTGCTGCATCATAAGAGCGAAGTTCTCATATTCATGCAACTCAGCCATACGGTTCATGTCTTTTGGTAAAAGAAACGGTAGTTAATTGCATTGACTTTAAGATTAGGCTGTATCCTTTGGTCATTAAGTCTGTCGTCCACCATAACCTCGGGCGCCCAGGTCATAGTGCGACGATAGCTGCTGCCTTTAGGGTGGTTGGATCTCGACTTTTTAGCTGGTGAGGCATCGGATGATGGCGGCTCGACTGGCATTTTTTTGGCAGAAGGAGTGCTCTTTTCAGCCTCGGCTAGTTTGGAAATTGGTACAGTGTCCTCAGAATCAATCTAAGTTACTGTGGCCTTAGCCTTAGCCTTTTTCACTTTTTTCGACTTCGGGTTTGGTTGGGATGGGGAGGATGAGGATTACATTGTCACAACCCCAGGGATATTGGCGAGAAGGTCTTTAACAACTGTCAGTTTGCAACCCATCTCGTCGGTAGTGGAAACAACTGTAACTTTAGTACCAAAGTATATTGCTGGAAGGGCAGTAGAAGGATTGGATGGGTCAAACCCCGGTGTGTCAGAACCTCGGTGTCTGCAACTTCGAGTCCTCCCAGCCAGAGCGTTGGCAGGAACTTGGCGAGGGCTGCAAACGAGCCGAGCCGAGCCGAGCTGAGCTTTAGTATGTTTAGGCTTGTTTATTAAGATTTTAACGAGCTCAAACTCGAGCTCGAGCTGAATAAAAATTTAATGAACCGAGCTCGAGCCGAGTTGGCTTAGGCTCGACTCGAGCTCGAGCCTGTTCATGAGCCTTAACAAGCCAAAAAATTTATAAATTCATACTTGCATGTGAGACTAAAGTTATAATTAAAACTTTAATTATATAATTATATATACAATATAAATAAACAAACTAAAAAAAAGTTCATATTTTACTAAAATAATAATATCTACTACCACTATTATATAAATGTACTATTTATAGTTAACTATTATTTACATTTATATTTTTTAAATGTATAAATAGCATATTTCTCTTATTTTTTATACATATTTTTATATTATTTAATATATAAATAATAAATATTAAACAAGCTAGCTAATGAGCCGAGCTTACGAGCCGAGCTTTGGAATTTTTGGGCTTGTTTATTAAAAATTTAACGAGCTCAAGCTCAAGCTTGAACGCAAAAAAAAATTAACGAACCGAGTTCGAACGAGCTTTTACCGAGCCGAGCTTGAGCCTGTTCACGAACAACTCTGTTCATTTGCAGCCCTATCAGCGACGACGTTGGCGTTGATGTGGAGGAATCAATTAGGGAGCAGAGGTGGATGGTTGCTTCACAGGACCAGAGGTAGATCCCTGATCTGGCCTTGATGATCTTTCAACTTGTAGAGTTGTAGCAGAAGGAGGGTTCTTGCTTTTTTTGGGAACGTCGGGCAGTGCGGACTTATAAGTCAGAATATAATTGAGCAGCAAAGGGGCTTTGCGCTGGTCAACTGGCAAGCCTAGTAGCCTCTTAAGGTCTTTACTGGGGAAGAAGGTTTTGCGAAAATCTTTTGATGGCTGAGGGAGAGCTGCAAGTACAAAATTCAAACATTAGCATAGATCAAGGGAATAAAGTGATAAGTCTTAAGTAGAAAAGTTGACACTTAATTCTTACCCTTATCCTCTTTAAACACCGATCGGCGCAAAGGATAGAGATGAAGGTCGTCGTCAGGTGCAAATTCCCAGTTGCCAGAGGCCATGAAGTAATCATCTCCAGCACTTTTGTTGGAGTCTGGGAGGTTGGCTATGAGTTTGTAGGTTGTGGATCTCGGCTTGAGGTAATAGATATAGCATTTTTTGAATTTTAGGCCACACATGGTATAACAATATTAGATGTCGGCTAATGTTATTCTAGCATTTTCTCGACTAGCTAGAGCAATTATACCATTGATGATCCTATATGAGTTGATGGCTAGCTACATAGGATTGAGCTTATAGTAGTAGAGGACCTCCCTAAAGAGAATGTCTAGAGGAAACCGAAGTCCACACTCTATAAAGGATACTATTGAGAAAGGCATGGAATCCCCACCAGGCATGATGGAGTCCTCCTCCCCAGGCAACTTGAGGTGGACATCGGCTGGGATAGAGAACTCTCAACGGAAGTATCCGAGTTTTTCTAGGGTATCTACCCTCCACTTGAACATACCCATGATGTCGTCTAAAGGAAGAAGCTGCAAGATTTCAAAGGAGAGTGGTTGGTGTGGGTTTAAAGGACCTCAGCTAAACCCTAAATAGGAATTGGGGCAAGGGTTTTTCAAGATCTAGGGGAGTTTATTTCAATTTCCCTAAGGAATGTTGTTTCTATCAAATCCCAAACCTAACTCTATACCGAAATAGGAAATCAAGGGAAAGATCTGGAAATAAGCAAAAAAAAAACAGAAAAGAGCAATGATTCAGACTCAAGAAAACAAACAGAAATTCAAGAACACTGTGTAAGTGTGTGCAGATGTGCCAAAGCCAAAGAACAATGACAAATTGCTAAAACATCATGCATGTGAACAGTTCATATGTACATATGTAGACCCAGAGATAGATTGAATAGTACAAATCACAAGTAAATGCAATAACGAAGCTCAAGGTACCACAAGAATCCAAAGAACTGGGAAATTGATTCATGATCAAAGAAGAAACAGAGTACAACCATAAAAACAAATTCAACAGCAACGAGATAGGCATGCAAGGAATATATGCAGAGTAATGAAAGGCTGAAAGTAAAATCGAAAGAAATAAAGAACTCACCAGTTGGGGTTGAGATCGAGGACACCGGTTTGAGTTTCGCCGAAGTCAGACGATGATGATGAGTGAAGCAGGACATTAAATGCTTTTCCGAATGAGGTAAACGGAGTGATTGTAGAGAGCTTTGAAGGTACGAAAATGGCGGTTTGGGAAATTTTTAGAGAGAAAGGCTCTGAGTAGAGAGAGAGAGAGATTGTTTTTACAAAAGTGAAGAGACGGAGAGAAAGGGAGAAGTTTTGTTAAAATGTGAAAAGGCGGCAAACCATAAATGATATGCCTTGGACGAAGTGTTTGTCAAGCGGCACGTGCAGAATGACGCGACCTAATAGCGCGTGTTCGGTACGAATCAATAAGAGAAGGACGCATGGCGGAAACGGTTGAGAAAACCGTGGGTGACAGCTCATGCGCAGATAAAACTCTTGGAGTTCTTGATTTAATGAGGCAAAAATCTCGGCTAGAAGGGTGATCTCAGTTAAGGAACTTGAAGAACTTGGTTCTTGGTTCTTGATCATCGATACAGTATACTGCAGAGTTTTGGTCATGGGAAGTCTTAGCCGACGTGATATGTGGACAAACAATGTAGGTTCCATCATCTTAGGATGCCGAGGTAATAGAACCTAGGGGGCAGTTGTAGGGACATATTTTGTGAATGACAACAAGTGGCCAAGGTGATACCGAAGTGTCAGTCGAGGTGCCACGTGTCTTGGTCATGATGCCGAGGTGATCTCGACTAGGCCGACGTTACCTGGGGAGATACCGAAATCCGAGATGAGCGGATAAGGGACAAAAGTCCTAGAATTGGAGAGGACCTTAGTATGGATAAAGATAAAACTCTTAGGGAATTTATCTCTATCCAGCTGGGAGTCCTAGATGAGTATTGAGTCAAAATCCATTGAAGCTAGGCTTTTACAGGGATCAGGTTAGTACTAGTTATAAAAGTAAGGCACCCCCGTAGGTCTAAGGTATGCTTTTTTTATTCTGGCTAGTGAGTTAAGCATTATTTGCTATCTTTGAGAGATAACTGATTACTGACTTGATTGTCGAAGTGCCCCCGGGTGGACGAACCACCGCCGGAGTCTTATCTTTCTGTGACAGGTTATTCGGGCGTCATCTATTCTGCCTGTGCTCTCTTGTTGAGTTCCTGTTTGGCAGTGTGGTCGAAAATCAACACCCACATTTACATAGGTAAAATTGAAAACTAGTTCGATTCAATAAGTTAATCTCAACAAACTCTAACCATTTCCATTCAAAAATTTTAATCGGAGTTATTAATTAGACCAAATTAATACAAAATTTAAAATTAAGTATCAAAATCAAGTTAATTAAAATTACAGAGACCAAAATAACACGAGATAAAATGCAGAGACTACCAATATAATTTATCCTAACATGTTTTTATGTCTATGTTGTTGATTGCCTCAAATTAAGTTTTGATTTGTACATCACCTTTATTAATGTTTTGGAATTACGTTACAAAAAAAATTGAACAAAACACACTATTAAAAAAAACGTGACAATAATATTTTTGTAAATGACTAATATATATATATATTCTAAAATTAAATGTTTGCACCAAATCATATAATTTTGTATGAATTTTCTCATTGTATGACACTATTCTTTATTTTACCTGTATTCTTTTTCCTAATGTTTCAATTTTGCTACAAACATAAACATAGATCAAAGAATTTTATTGAATAATATTCAATGATAGATCACAGAATTGAACACATAATATATATATATATATATATAAATAAATGAAAAAGAATTTATACAATTTATTATTGAAGCCCACTTTTAAAACAATAATGTTAGAGACTCATATTTTGCATTCACGAATGTATCCACAATGATGTAGTAAGGGTGCTAAGTCCCATATCATTTAGTGTTTAACCAATCAAAAATTAATACTTGTTAGATTGTTTCATTATGTTAATTGAATTGTGAAAAATGTATGAGGATCTCAAACATTTTCTCATTTAAAAAAACATATCCCTTCATATATATATTATTTTGTGTCCAATTTCTAACCCTTCATGTGTGAGGTGGGTTGTTGAAGGGAGTGATGCCAATCCAAGACCAGCTACAACAATTCCAAACCCTAGTAGACCAAAACAAGATAGACAAAGACCTAATCAGGCAATCTTTCTTCCTCTTCGAGTCCGGTTCAAATGACATCTTCAACTACTTCCTTTCATTCGATCCCCCAACTCTCAATCCAGACGCCTATGTCCTATCCATGCTGACACAAGTCGAAGACTTCATTGACAGACTTTACAGGCTTGGCGCTCGAAGCCTAGCCGTGTTTTCGTTGGGCCCGGTCGGCTGTGTTCCAGCTAGGGCTGTTTTGCCCAGTGCACCTGTGGACCGATGTTTCGGGAAGATGAATAAAATGGTGAAGAATTATAATCAGGGTTTGGAAAATCTGGTGAAGAATGTGCATATCAAGTATCCAGGTGTTGCTGGGGTTTATGGAGCTGTGTATGACATTGTTCAACTCTTTCGAGCTATGCCAATGCGTTATGGTAATTGTTTTTGCTTCATTTGTTTTCTTTACATAGTTTTAAATAATGGTTTCTAGATGCACTTAGATTGGTTTCTTGAAATTTTGTCTCTTTTCATACCAAGTGTCCAGTGATCTATCAAAAAAAGAAAAAAAAACTAGAGAAGAGAATGGGCCAAGACTTGAACTCAATATACCACAAATCTGACGAGGAAGATTCTTATCACTTAAGACTACAACCAATATATGTTACATATTTTATTTATTTTTATTTATTTAACTTGAACACACATTGCCTGTGCCAATTACTAATATATATATATATTAGTACTGGCAATGTAATTATATATTGATTGATATCGGATATACAAAAGTTCAAAATCCCGATACACGTGAATTATTACTTAAACTTTTTAAAATATTGAAAATATATATTTTTTAAAGTGTTCTTCATTTTTGAAAATGATTTTTTATTCCCTCCCCTTCCTTTGAAAACCCTCCACACTCCCCTCCTCAAGCAACCGACTTCGCAACCCTCTCCCTCCACTCTTTCTAGCAACTCATTAAACATATTTTTTTAATTATGTTTTCTATTTACTTTAGAAGAATGTGTATCTACCAAACTTGTTATTCGTTTTTATTTATTTTTTTTAATAAAAAAGAAACAAATGAAACAAAATATATTTACTTTTTTTTTTGTGTGTGTGAAACCATCAATGTTACCAAACACAATCTTAAATCATTGCTTTTATGAGTATTATCCAACCAACTCACGACATGGGGACTAAAATTTCTCATATGATGTGTCACATGATTTGACATTTGCTTAACGCTAAAGTAGGGGCGTACATGGTCTAAATTGTCGGTTTGGTATAATTTTGATTAATTTTGAGTTTGGTTTTGAAAATAGTAGAATCGTTTAAATTGATCTGATTTTCAGTTTTAAAACTTTGGTTATGGTTTTGAACCGAACCAGACCGTGACATATTTATTTATTTTACTTTTATATGTAAAAATTAAAATATAAAATTTCTCTTATAAGATTTGAATACTAGTTTTCAATGTAAAATTGATAAAGTCTAACCAACTTACCAAATAATTATCATTAATCTGTTTACTAACATAAAATATATATCATATTTATTGTTAGATAAAATGTAAAATCAAACTGAATCAAATTGGTTTCGGTGCTGATCCGATTCTATAGTTTAACAGTTCGGTTATGGTTCTAATTTTTCTGAAACCGATTCTTATGATTCAATTCCTAATTTACTCTAAAACCAAACCAATCCGGTTTGCGCACACCCCTACCCTAAAGGGCTTTTTTGTAACTGTATGTATGACATTATGACAAAGCCATTCTTATTAGTTTTACACATTATTCATAGAGTAGTATTATCCAAACACAAAATAAATATAAAGATAAATAAAATTAATATAATATAATGTGACAAGTTTTGATTCAATCACTTTAAAATAAAATAAAAAAATCCCATCATAATGCTTATATTATAAAAAAAAAAAATAGTAATGTCACATTATTGTAGTCTTAAATTCTGCATGAATATCATTTCCGTAATTCATGATTACAAATATACATGTAGGCATCTTGAATGTATCCAGTGCATGTTGTGGGTATGGAACTCTTGGAGGACAGATGCAGTGTGGGAAGGAGGGTTACTACATCTGCTCAAACCCTCATCAATTCTTGTTCTGGGATTATTTCCACCCCTCAGAGCATACTTACAAGCTCATCTCTAAGCTTTTATGGAGTGGAAGCCAATCCCGGATTCGACCCTTCAATTTGAAGACTCTAGCGAATATTGCCCTACTTCACTCGTAATCTCGATACTGCTATTTAAAACTATGATCGTGATTAAACAGTACAACCGAGAACCATTTGAGCAAGAGAGATTAAAGAAAATAATTATATTGCATTGGTACTATATGATGAAGAATCAAATTAAAACATGCAACTTGTGGAGGTTTATTGAGTGTGTCGGTTTTATTTATTTTCAAAATATTCAATCAACTCACCGGTTTTGAGTATGAGGCAATTGAAAAGTCCTCAAATGGTGGTTCAGTTGGTATTTTCCCTAAAACAGAATGTAAAAATTGAGGTTGACGTTTGAACCAAATGTAAAAAATTAAGGGATGATATTTGAACTATAGTGTAAATTATGGCAGAAGTCCTTGAACTTGATGTATTTATTTTAATTAAGCCTTAAACTAATTTTTTGTTAAATTAAGTCCTTAACTTTTCAAATTGGTTCAATATAGTCATTTTGTTACATTTTGTCCATTTGTTGTTAAATACATTATATGGACTTCAGTGAAAGATAAATTGGAGAAACTAATCATAAATTCATTTTCTTAATATCCAAAAAAAAAAAAAAAATCATAGAACTAACACCCCTTTCTTACACAGGTTTTTGAGATTGATAATGGAAATTTGTTTATATTAGCTAAAAGGATCTTAGGATTACAGGGGTGCATTCTAGGCTTTCTTTTCAAGATCAGTTTTTATAGATTTTAGTTGAAGATAAGTCTATACATTTTTTGCACAAGATAACAGTTAGTATGTTAATAGTTAGATTATAATACAATACAACATCTTTCTATAAATTCAAACTTGAAATCTCATGATTATTAACAAAATGTATGTATTTTAATATTTATCTCAAATGTCATTTGATTATATTCACATTGTATATATTGTTAGAAAAATGCTTTGGAGCTCTAATTCTTGAGCTCTAAAACTAGCTCTAATAAGCTGGCAGTGGGTCTCACCCACTGTAATGTGATGTTTTAGTCTTAGTTTGTTTGTTTTTTTTCTCCTTACCATGTCATTAGTGTTCCATTAAAGCATCAAAATTAGTGCTCTGAATCATTGCTGATATTGTTAATACTCCCGCATCTAAACCAGTAACAATTTGGCGGGGTTTCTATTTGGATTCATGGACACAATAATATGCTAAACCACTGTTCTACATTTTTCCCTTTCAATTAGATTAAATTTCTTGTAATTTTGCAATATATATATTTTATTATATAAAGATGGTGCTACCATTCTATTGTATAGAATATTGGTGGAACTTTAATCATATAATCTGTCAAAAGAGGTGAATTATCACTTGTCAAGTATTAATTATGACCACGAAAAAGATTAAATAGCTAGTTGGTTGCACAAAAAAAGACTTTCATGGCATGGGTACTTAAAATAGATGTTAAATGGTAGTTGAATAGCAAGTTTCATGTTCCAATCTAGCAAGTGGTAGTGACAAGTAACCTACAACTCCATTGAAGAAAAAAACTAAAATAAAATAGTCCCCAAAGTCTTACCATTCCCATTCAGTGTGGTTGTTTGGCACTTGCTAAATGGTTTTTTTTTTTTGGAAAATTATGTTATAGTGTCTTGTGTAACTTTGATACAAAAATAACGGTGATATTACATACACTAATTAGTATATTAATTAATATATCAACATGTATTATGACATTATTATTGATTCCACCCATTATACAAATTACAAATGTCCAAAACCTCTAAAATTATGTCACATCATCTGTTAATACGCTAATTGATATACCAATTAGTGTATATAACATTATTCTAAAAATAAATATAGATACTTTTAGTTTTTACTACTAATTATCAATTTTTAATTTGTAAAAAATTGTACCATATAGGCCTAGTCTTATCGCATAAAAAAATAAAAAGGAAAAATTATGCTCACTTTAATTAAAGTTTGAAAAAAAATATTAATTTTGCACTTTTGACATAATGACATTCTTTCCTTAAGCTTTTAATTCATTTCATACTTAGTCCATTTTTCACAAGTTATTCATTAGTTATTTAGATTGAAAAAATAATATCATCTGTTTTGTATTAAAATGTAATACCTTTGTTAATTCTTGCATTTACCAATTACTTGTGTCTATCTATTATTTGCATTAATTTTAGTTACTTTAACCTTACCAAAAAAGACGTTTGTGTAATTATATCAAACTTATGAGATTTATTATATATATATATATATTTTTTTTAGATTTTTGCATCATTAGTCCCTATAATTTAGGCGAAATGTCACTTTAGGCCTCGTAATTTCAATTTAAACAATTTGACCCACAAACTTTCAATTTTGTTGCAATAGGATCTCTCCCTTATTTGCTATTAACATTTTGGATGGAAAAAAATTAAAAAAAAAACGTACCAACACTTTTTTTTTCATTCCAAATTCTAACGATAAGTAACGAAAGAATCACATTGTAACAAAATTAAAAATATAAAGATCAAATTGTTCAAATTAAAATCACTAGAACTAATGATGAAATTTACCTCCTTTTTTTCAAATCTCAAAAAAGTTAGAATAATTCAGCCAAATAAAAAAAATGAAAAATTACAAAAGAACCCCAAGGTTTTGACTATTATAATAAAATAAATTTTTTAATTTTATCAATTTAAATCTTAATTTTTTGATTTGTTTTAAATCTAAGTCATATGCCTATTTTCGTGACGTAAAACTGACGAAAAAATAATATTTTAATCATTAAATTCAATGAAAACTAATAATTTTAATGATTAAATACCTTTTTTTCATCATTTTTAAACATATATTGATAGTTTAGATTGAAAAAAAAAAAAATCAAAAAGATTAGGATTAAAATTGATAAAATTTAAAACTCAAAATTTATTTAGTTATAAAGGTCAAACTTGATATTTTTATTTATTTAGAAAAAAATAACAAAATAAATCCTAAATTTTCAATTTTATCAATTTAATCTCCAGTCATTTAAATTGTTTTCAATCTAAACCATTTGCTTATTTTTATTAAGTACATTAAAAAAAAATTTACTCATTAAACCTAACTAAAAATAATATTTTAAACATTTTATATACACATACATTAAATTTAATGCCTGGAATATTATTTTATCAATTTTCCTTGACAAAATAGGCGAATGATTTACATTAAAAACAAATCAAAAGATTAAAATTTAAATTGACAAAATTAAAAACTCAAGATTTATTTTATTATAAAGGTCAAATCCTAATTTTATTTTTATATATAATTTTTCCATTTATTTATAATTTCCCAAAAATAAAAGAACCATTTAAATTAGGGTAAATTATAAATACAACTCAGGTTTGATTAAAATACGAATCAACTCCTATAGTTTTAAAAATTACATTCTACCAGTGAGATTTCTAATTTCATAACAAATCACTCTTTTTATTAATAAATCATGAAATCAATTAACCATTTTTAATGATGTTAAAAATATGTTTCAATTAATAATTTAAGTAATTTTATTATTATATAGGAGAATAATTATGAATTTTATTTTTTTAGTTAATTCTGTTAAATAACAATTTTTGACAAAGAAATATTTATAATTTTTCAAATTACAAGGAACAATCTGTATTTTAAACAAACTTTACAAATATATTTGTAATTTCCCCTTTAAATTATTATCTGGGTCAGAAGTGGGTCCTACCAAGCACACAGGCCAATTTTCCCGTAGCACGTCTCACACGTATCATCAACAACAAACAAAACCATCCTTGACAAAGAAACGTGCACCTTCCATGCCTTTTCCACAACTCTTCCGCCTAACTTCCAAACCATATCATAACCGTTGCACCCTTCATTTTTCTATACCTAAAATCTGCTTTCCTACCATTTCCATCACCTATATACAATATATTTACATTTATATATATATATATATATATATGCACATAAAAATTGTGTTCTTTTAGAACAAATATTAATTGTAATGATGACATCATCAACAAAAATGTAACGCATAAAATTAAGCAGATATCACGTCTCTTATTAACTCAACCATATAATCTCCTATAATATAAAATTTCTCATTGATTGGTGATACTAGGTGATATTTACCATAATAGTCAATGCCTAGTCGCCCTTTTCTATAAATCCTTTTTGAGTCTACATGACTTTGTGCCATACCATACCCATAACCAGTCTCTCTCCTCTCTCCACTCTCCAAAACTCTCTTTCTCTAACATGGGAAACTATTCATGCAGCCTTATCTCCCCTACAATGAAGAAATCCAAGGCAGCTAGGGTGATACTTCCCAGCGGTGAAATCCGGCAGTTCCGTGAACCCATGAAAGCAGCGGAGCTCATGCTTGAGTGCCCAACCTTCTTCTTGGTCAACTCGCGGTCTTTGAACATTGGCCGCAGGTTTTCACCTCTTGCCGCTGATGAAGACTTGGAGTTCGGTAACCTGTACTTCTTGTTTCCTATGAAGAGAGTGAATTCCATAGTCACGGCACCAGATATGGCTGTGTTTTTCATGGCGGTTAACTCACGGACCAAGAAGGTAAAGGGTGGAAACGTGAGGATATCACTGCAGTCTGGTCAGGTGGACGATTCAAGGTTAAATTTGGAGGGTGTCGAGGGGTTTCCAGCACCAGAGTTCAAGTATAGAGTAGCGGTGAGTAGGTCAAAGAAGCCCATGTTGGATACAATCCCAGAAGAGCCCCTTTGTTTGAGCAGAAAATCTATGTACCATGATTTTTTATTTCGAAACTTACCTCAGAAGTGAGGTTAGTCAAAAATTGTTGTCAATGTTATATAGAAGGAAAATCATTAGTTGTTTAATACATCAGGTAGGAAGCACCCAAGGCATCTAGTCCATAGTTGATGGGACTTGATTAGTAATCCAGTGGATCCCATATAATCATGTTTGGTTGGTAAAAATAACATGGTACTAATTGTCCTTAGGATTATGAATCGCTCACATTGTGGGATTAGCATTCCCATGAAGTGGGATTGTGAATCCAATCCTACAAAATTGGTTGTGAAAAGACTATTTTGTTGTACTTTACAACAACAAAGCCACCTTTTACATAAGGATTTTGTTGAAGTGTGTCCCTAGGGCATGAGTTTACAAGTTTAAAAAAAAATGTACGTTCTGCATGACTTAACGTGTGCCTTAAAAGGCACACATTAACTACACTAGTAATCTCATCACTCAATCCCATTGCACTTATAATCTAACTCAACTTGATCCAACAATCAAACATGGCCTAAACACACCCACTTAATTTTTCTACACACTCGTTACAACGATCCTAATCATTGTACTCTATGAAATGCTAGCAGTTGATCCGTATGTACGAGATAAAAGGAGAATGAAAATCAAAATAATATTTCATAAATTATTTAGGGAAAGGAGGTTGGTATATCTGAATAATCAAACCTTGTGTCCTGGCTTCCATATAGGAATAGGAAGGAGTAAGCCTTGCCTCCTACTCTGGATATTGGAGTGTAGGGAGGTGATCTTCGTGCATCCTATTCCTGTATGTGAAGTGAAGGGAGGGTGTTCTGCTACAAGTTCAAATTTACTGTTTTATGGCACGACTTAAAACAAGAGATACAACGGATGGCGCACAAAGCTATTAGGTCCAAGGTAAATATTAGATTTGGATTTTTCGCTTCACGAAGGAATCCAAAGCAAATGAGACAATTAGGAAGAGACTTGTAGTAAGGCATGGTCAGTTTGAAAGAATCAGCAAAGAGAATGTGTAAGCAAACTGAGTGAAGCCAGTGTGTTCGTGCTTGTTAGTCCTAGCTTTCACCAATGCAACGCAGACCTAACCTTCATGCTATGTGCAAAGTGACTGCTCTAGCTAGAACTGGTGTGTTCTTGCCTTTTAGTCCAAGAATTTACCAATGCACTAAAAAATAAATAAATAAAACCTATTTTTTATTACAAAAACAAAACTAGTCAAACAGATTGTTCTTCCTTTACAATTAATCTAAATATAAATAAAAAATCTTAGCAGAACATACCTACGAGACTCATGGAATAAGCCTCCAAGCTTGATGCATGATATCATTGTTTATAAAAGGGCGCAAGGACCACATCAGGCTGTAGCTTTCTAGTTCTCCTGATGACGATTTGAGATTAAGTGAAGAAACGATCCTTTGCTACAACAAAGTGATAATTTTCTCAGTCAGACCCCCTAAAAAGTGTTGACCGAAGGAGAACTTAAGCCTTGTCATAGAATATACACAATTTTTCCAGATTCGGATCATTATGCAAAAAAAGCAAAGACATTAATCTCCCAATTTGGTTGGTTTTCAAAATCTATTCTGTTATTTTTTCTTCAAAAAAACTAAAAACTAGTTTGGGGAAAAAATTGACAAAAAAAAAAAAAAAAAAGAAACTCATAATTTCATATGATTTTCACTTTATTAACTTTTATTTTTCAAAAAAAAAAAATTAGGAAACATATTCTGAAAATGAAACCAAACAAGGCAATAAATCTTCAAATTAGATATATCACACAACATGAGGGAGCTTAGTACCTGCATAATGTAGTCCAGCTTCACCATACTATATATAACACTCATCATGGCAGCATAATCAGTGAGTTCTGGCTTCGGAAGCTCAGAAGATATGGTTTCCTCCTGAAGAAAAAAAGAATCACAATGTTACAATTCAAACTGGAAACTAATCTCAAATAAGAGTTCTAAATACCTCTGCAGGTGGTGTTTGCGACAAGAAATTGTTGCACATCAATCAAAAATTAATAATTTGGCCAATTTCAAGCTAGATAGCCTTTTCTTTTACATTTTTTCCAAAAACAAATTTTATTGAAGCCCTTTGGATTTAATATATAACCAAAACCTAGGCATGAAATGTAGTGGAAGTAGACGAATCAATGCAAATAATTAAATCATCAAAAATTGGGAACAATCATTGCAAACCATTTAAAGAGACTAAGTTATTTCTGCAAAAGAAGGGCGAGTGTTGCCAACCACCACATTAATACCATGTCACTCCAACTGAAAGATCTGACATCATTAAGCTGTTTATTAAATTATTTGTCATGTTTTATTTAGTTGAAAATCTCCCCTTACACACTCTACTATACGGCAATGGGCAAGTTCACTCCAGGCTCCCCTTTGACCATGAGATCAAACAACTATATTATTGGGAAGTAGTACACCATAGTTCTAGTCCTAGGATTCCATATCGCTCATTGTCTTAGAGCTCCCAACTATGAAGATCTTTTCTCGAGCTAGTCAACAATTGGTGGATCCATGGTTTGTCTTTTTCCCAACAAGCCAAAAAATTTACCAGCCAAGCATGATAGATCGGAAGCCATCATATCTGTTGGCCACAACATTAAAACACAAAATAATTGCACCAAAAATTGGGATGACCATTAACTTCAAACCCAATTAGCACCAAGAGACCTTGGTGCCTCGGTGTGCCTAGCACCTCAAATAAATGTATCACAAGGCAAATTGCAGCAATGAACATTCTAGAAAGATATCCACCCCAAAACAAATACTTGTCTCTCAAGAATATCTAAATTAACAACCCCATGTCAAATCCCAAACAACCCTAATTCAAGTAAAGTAGGTGTTTAGCAAGCATCTAAATAACAAAATCGTATACCTTGTTTATCTATTTCATACTCTCGTTCTAAGAAGTACAGACAAGGGCATGGATATGGGCATTGGTAGGAAGATGAGACAACGATTTTAACCAATTAGAATACGGACACAGCAGGGACACAATAAAAAATATATATACTATTTTTTTGTTATGTATATTAATATAAGATATGAAAAGCATTGTGTATATGTGGGTGTATTTTTATTTTATTTTATTTCAATTTCCACCTCTTTGTTTCCATATAATTTTGTTCGACCGCAAAACCAGAAAAGTTAGGGTGTAGCCACTAAACATGTAGTAAAAGGAGTAGCTATGAAACCTATAGACCATCCCCATGGGGGTGGTGAAGGGAGGGCCCCGATTGGCAGGAAAAAAAAAACTCACAATTCCTTCGTGTTATCCTGCGCTTGGAAGAAGAAATTGAAAAGGGGAAAAATATAGTGATAATTTGATTCTCACTATGACTTGCTCACGAAGAAGAATTCTCAATCGAGAGCTATTGCCACCTCAAAGACTTTGCACTTTCAAGATGAGAGCTAGAGGCCAAAGACGAAAGGCTAGTAACCTGGGAGAGATATTTGACTTACATAAAGCAGGGGGGAAAAAAAAAAAAAATCCTGAGTCTAGTCCAGACACAGGACACTCATGTCCACTATCCATGAAGTATTAGTGATACACCACGTGGCATTTCCAACAAGTGGATAGACGTGACCGCACCATGTTGATGTTCAACTCGTGTTGAACTTGATGTTACCCATTTTGGGGCATCCGTTCTTACTACCCATTTTGGAGTGTATGCTTACTAATTCTCATTAGAAGAATGACAACTTCTAGGAAAAAAAGAAAGATGTTTTTATGTAACAATCCCTACCTGAATCCCCCCTCTCCCCATGTGCTTTAATGGCAAACAAACACAAAGAAACTGAATGAAAGGTTCTAGAGAATAACTGAAATAAGTAAACAGAAAAAAGAGTATGCACCTCGACTAAAAGATATTAAGTATACAGTACCTTATCATACAAAGTTGCTTCTGGACCAAACTCATCTTGTGTGACTTTGTCCTGCGAAAGTGGTTTGCTTTCATTTGCAGTTCGCATCGCACCTGTTACTTCCTTGACAAGGCCTTCAAGTTCATTGACTATGCATTTGGCTGCAACAAATGAATCAAATTAAATAACCAACTTCAAGCCTGAGGATGATATGGGTGCAGAAATTGAATAAAAAGTTTTTTCCAACAAAAAAAAGTTCAAGAAAAAAATAAATACAAGAAGAAAAATTGCATTATAGTTCATAAACATAAAAAGAACATCAGCATCCACAGCCTTATGCCAAACATGTGCATTAAAAAAAACAAATTACCAAAAAGAGGCTAATATAGCAATCTGGCAATTCTCGCCATTAACTTGCTGGATAGTGTAATACTGGAAATCATTTACGCTGTGTTTGGTTCGGGGATTTGGAAAGGGAAAGGGAAAAGGTAAGTGAAATGTGAATAAAATATACCTATATTTCACTTAGTTTCACACACCTTTTTCCTTTCCCTTTCCCTTTCCAAATCCCTTATCAAATCCCCCAACCAAACACAATGTTAAGGTGATGGAAGGTCCTGTTCATGAAGTCGACATCAGGAAAGCTTCTTACTTTTAGTGATCTTCCATCCAGATTGCATGATCCAAAATGTGGTAGATTTCCATTAAAAAATGTTAAATATGTAGAGGAAATATCATTTTGCCTCTCAAACTATACCTCGATGATCAATTTAACCCTGTACTTCTTATAATTTTAATTTTACACCTAAATTATTCAATTTTTGATCAATTTCATCCCGTTAGCTGCAGACGACACTTGCTGCCGTCTTCATTTGAGATTTCATTTTATCCCCCAAACAATCTCCAAAATATCAATTACACCCCTAAACAATATGAATTTGGGGGTTCTAATTGATATTTCTTAGATAATTTGGGGGGCAAAATAAAATTTCAAACGAAATTTCTGTGCCACATCAGCAACTTCCATTTGATTATAAACGGTAGCTAACAGCAGAGGTAAAATTGATCCAAAATCAAATAGTTTAGGTGTAAAATTGAAATTATAGTAAGTACAAGGGTTAAATTGATTATCGATGTATAGTTTAGGGGGTAAAATGAAATTTCCTCAAATATGTATGATGACAAAAATAAGTCATCAGTACTCTACTATTAATATTTTTTTCAAGGCTATGCAAAAGTGGGGCGAAAAAAACAATGAACAACATATAAAGCTTCATTACAAAGATAAAGTTTTCTTAAACGCCTTCATTGATTAAAAAGAAATCTAATATTGGATATGAAACAGCTTGTAATGGTCAATTGAATAATCTAAAAAAAAAACCACATGGCATGGCACATCCTAGAATAAATGGCACATCATATATTCCCTTCCCATCACCTAGCACTTAAAATGATCTATGTTCCTATGAACATTGTGCATTGTGCATAGATAGCATTAGGATTGATACTTAAAATGAGTCACACAAGAAAAAGATCACATATAACAAGTTTAAAATCTGATAATTACCACACACACACACACACACATACACATACACACACACGCAAAAAAAAAAAAAGCTTACAATCTGATGTATTCTTCAGGTGTGGAAGTGTGTGGGAGAGCATGAGAGAGAGCAGGAGCGTGTGGCAGTGTGTGTGTGCACAGGTGACTGTATTGCAAATTTGGAAGGACTGTGGAAGAGTTTTAGAGTTTTAAGGTTTTGGGAGTGTAATTGTGCAAGAGTTCGTGTGTGGAAGATTGTTAAGTGCATGCAAGCGCATGCGTTCTTGTTAACACAGGGTTACTGTGGTCGAAGACTGCTCTTTCGAGCTTTCAAGCATCAGCAGATATGAGGAAAACAATAATGAGATTGCCCAATTAAGTTGGTTTAAATTTGTCAGTTAATATTGTGTGGTTGATGAAGACATAAGTCAGCTCAATTTTGCAGATTGTGAACAGCTACTAGGCTTTCCCAAGAAAAGGAATCCATACTTCTTAACAGTTAAGTTTGCAATAGTTATGAAATAAGAGGATTTCCACTGTTCAAAAAATGTATTTTAACTAGTATTTCATATGCGTACTTCAAAAGAAATAAAACTTTTCTGTTCCTTTGTTTTTTTTTTTCTGAGCTTCTCAGAACAAAGCTCAAGGATCATGGAAATATGATTAGCTGATTCAGCTCATTTTCACAAAACACTAGATATAATCCACATTTAAAACAAAGTGTGAAAATAATGTTTTGTGGTTTGTGCAATGTAGCAAATGACTCGCTCCATTGTCTGCATACATGGTGGAAAAGGCAGATAATATATAGTCAAAGAATATGAGAATCACACAGAACATATAGAAATTACAAGGTAGAGGCAAAGAATATGACTATTCATTAAGGAAAGCAAAGCCCCAAAATTTGAAAAGGCAGAAATTGTCTCTGAAAAGCTTGTTATTCACTAATAATACAAAAGGAACATAGAGAAAATACAAGGTAGAGGCAAACTAACAACAATTGCTATCTTAAGAAAAATTAAAACATCAAAAACAACCATAAAGTTCTATAAGTTCGACATTTGCAGAGATCAAAGATGGAATTTTTGTAGACAATTGATATGCCTAATTTTCTAGACAGCTCATGAAAATTATGGAAGAGCAAGCCATATCTCTGGAGATTCACTTAATAATAAACATTCAAAAATATTGGAAAAAACACTATCTAAAATAAAAAGAAAAGAATATTGGAAAAAAGAAATCTGGAAAAGTCATTATCAAAATGTATTGACGACAAACTTATACTCTGCAGGAAAATATTAGACATCATGAAAGCCACCCAGCAAAGATGGCTAACAATTCCAAAAACATGAAACTTTGAACTAATCACAACTGCATCATTGATTTACACTGCTTTATATACAAAAACACTATCATTTATTGAGAAAACATCAAAAAAAATATATATATATAATAATAATTCAAGGAATGATCATACCTTTACTTAAGTGGTCATGAAGTCCAAGTTGGCATGTATGCACTTCTCCATCGAAATCCCCAATGTATGAAAAAATAAGGACAATAAACTTTCAGATAGCACATTAGCAACTTAAAAACTAATACTTGTATCTAAAAACACAATGGACTACCAATGCAATAGCAGCAAAAAAGAGATAAATCCAAAGTTTTTCATTAGCACCAATTGAATCCAATACAGATACAGTGTGCAGATAAACTTGCCGCTGAAACAAACCAGAGAAAGAGCTCAAAGCCAATAGATCCAAAGAAATCTTTTCTGGTAGTCAGCAAAGACCATTAACATTGACCAAACTGTTTCAACATGTGGCAATTGTGGTAATCACAACATTGCATCACCAGTAATGGGATTCAATTAGAGACAATGGCTCCGTTTGGTCAAGTTTTTTAAACTTAATTTTTAAAATATTTTTTTAAAAAAAAGAAGAAGCCAGTTTGACAAAAATAAACACCAATTTTTTTCTTTTCAAAAGTTACTTATATCCCCAAAAAGAGAAAATTATATGAAAATAATGAGTTTTTTTTTTTTTAAATATTCATTTTCTTCACTAAATTAGTCTTTGAAAATATTTCATAAACAAATTCTAAAAACTCATCCAAATAGAGCCAAAGAATTTAGGGCGAAATGAGCCTAGTATTGCAAGAATACATGAGTCTGTGGCCTCTCATTATGCAGCAAAGTAAATCACATTTAATTTCATTTGGGAGAGAAAAATATTCATTCATTCTAAATGTTTCTAGAAAAGTAATGAGCGAAAATGCACTTACAGTTGCTTATATTTTGTATGCTGTCATGAGCATTTACACATCCAGCTTCAACATATGTCAAGACCCTCCCGGTTTCATTAGCTCTAAAGATGCGCTCGATCAACTCAGATGTCTTGTTAATTGGAGAACGTTGAATAAACTCTGTATGAAAACATAGGGACAGAGCTTACTAAAAGAAGCAAAGAACTTAATCCCATTGCCGGCAGCAACTAATTAAAAGAACCCAAAACCACTAACCTAGCCCTTGATGAAAGCCAACAAGTAACCTACTTCCCACAGCAACCAACTCCTCAAATTTTATGACCCTATAGGATAGGAATTAGATGACAAATAAAAACAAAAAATTTCCCAACATTGAAGATGAGAGCATTTCAAAATGCTATGATATAAATCACGATAAGATGCATAAGGAGTGTCAAGATTCATTATGCACTGTCAAGCTAGTGAAACTTTACCTTTGACTCCAATTGTAATGAGGAAACAAGGTATCTAGACTTTTTAATGCCAAAAATCGGGATGAACATGCATGACATGTTTCAATGGCCATTTTCCATCACATTGCTACATCAACAATGCCTATATATATTTATTCATTCCTTCAAATAAATAATTGCAATGTTCTTGAAGTAAAGCTTAAAACTTCAAAAGATTTGGAACGTCACACAGGTACTTTCATAATCCAAGTAATAAGATTCTGAGTTGCACATGCCTATCTTAGAAAAGAAAAAAAAATGCTTTCTATGGACTTCACAATTGTATTTTTTAATTGCTTCTGCTTCCCAACTTTCGTACATGTATAGAACATAATCTAGTAGCCAATAAGCTTGCAAACGTAGCATTGGGCTTGAGATCCTCTTCGGTATTTTGCAATAATCAAAAGCCTCCTACTTCTATTACAGTTTTGTAAGGTAGGCCAGATTGGTATGCACAATCTGCTATCTGTATAGTTTTTTTTTTTCTTTTCTTTTTTAAATGGTTGAGCATTCAAACTCATCCACTTCACTTCTAGTAGGGAATTAAAGATATCCATAATGCAAGTATTCGTATGCCAATATCATCAACTATGGGGCAATTCTTTAATTTCTATGGGTTGTGCATCCAAAAATTGACATTTTGCCTTTTTGTTGTTTCAATTAATTGACAGTTTTTTGTATCTTTCAGCAAACATTTAAAGACATCCGGTAGATTGTTTGAAGACATTACAATGCTAACGTGAAATGAAAAATTGTACAAGGAAAATGATATAATTTTCATAGAAAATTTAAAACAAGAATGATGTGGCAATGGTATTCTTGCAATTATGAACCAAAGTGATGGGTATTTTGAGTTCCAATGAATGGCTATAAATGAGACACATCATTTTGTAAATTATGATCCCACATATCGATCTTCAATCTCCTAGGCCAAACATGTCTTTCATTTGAAAAGGATAATGGTGGGGGGGTGGGGAGAATAAGCAAGAGACCAAAAAAATTAAATCTCCAAGTCAGATACAGTTCCTTCAATAGACATACCACATCAAATAGTAATTTTGCAAAATAAAGCTCGAGGTATATTCTTCAAATTGATTGATAAACCATTAGCATAGTGATGAAGGTTTGAGATTAACCTTGTCATAAAATCTGAAAATATCTGGAAAATCCTCTTGTTCAATTCAGACATTAATATGTGTTCTTCACTTTCCATTCTGAACAACAATGAGAGTGAACACACTACATTGAGATTAAAGTTCAAAAGTTTTAAGCCAAATCCTTATAAGGCTTCAAATCAGGGGAAAAAATATTACATATATGATGGCCCATTGGCAATATTGTAGCCATGACCTTTTGAGAGATTTATGTCACAGTTGTGCCGTGCCAACAATTGGCTAATGAAACATACCACACACCTACATATATAAAATCATGTGCCTATTATATATTCTATTATATAGAACACACAACTCAGAACAGCTTATTGAAAGCTTTGTCATGCAATTTTGATTTTTTCCAAAAATGCCCATAGAGTTGCTAACTGAATGAATAGTGTAGGGGTTCAAATGAAGATCATGTAATAATGAAAGATAATGAAATGGTGAGGTGAAACTGGTGAATGATTGGTAAAAGAAGATGAAGACAGAGATGGTGAGAGAGATACTGTGGGATGAAAAGCAGGGCAAATAGAGTAGAGAGAGAATGGCAGAATATCAGAATATTCTTGTGCACCACTACCCCTCACTCTTGGTGAATAGCCTCACTCAAGCCTGAAATTAAGGTTTATAAAATATGGGTGCTTATTTATAGGCACTCAGGTCCAGCTTGGGGGCCAAGAAAATGTATATAATGTTGCCACGTGGCCTTTAGGGACCACATGGAATATTCCTCTTGTACTATCCAGTCAAGACAAATGCAATCTTCTTCCCCTCGGGTTAATCCCCTTGAGTGGTTTTCAAGCTATGAAGCACGGACACCTCTCTGAGGGCTCCGTACCAGTGTCGGACACGTGTCGAACATGGACACGCGTCGCGTCGGACACGTAGCAGAGAGTGTCTCATTTTTTAAAAAAATTTTTTACATCTGGACACGTTGTAGACATTTTCGGGACACGTTCGGGGGGTAATTTCATAATTTACCAAACTTTTTTGGGGTCGATTTGTAAATAAATAGAGCAATATCTGCCCTAATCGATTACAACAGAATAGAAAGGGAGAATAGAAGAGAAAGGGAGAGAAAGTGAGGACTTGGTCGATTTGTCGTTTGTCGTTCGTCTTCGCTCCTCGTCGATCGTCGCTCCTCGTTGGTCATCGGTCATCACTCGTGTCTCGTCGTCGCTTGTTAAGGTACACACTGCTCTTCTTCTTCTTCTTCTTCGATCTTCATTCTTCTTCTTCTTCGATCTTCATTCTTCTTCTTCTTTCCCTCAGTCGCTGCCCCTCTCTCTCTCTCTCAGCCTCTGTTTGATTTTATTTTTTCTTTTCTTTTATTTTTTTTTATATTCTGATTTTATTTTTTTCTTTTCTTTTATATTCTGATTTTATTTTATTTTATTTTTTCTTTTATATTTTGATTTTCTTTTATTTTTTCTTTTATAATTTTATTTTATTTTTTCTTTTCTATTATTTGAGTATATAATTTTTTTTTTGAATTAGTTTTGTTAATTTTAATAATGTATGTTTATTAATTTTATTATAATTTTAATAGTGTTATTTTGTATATTTGATTACCTTTTAATGATTTTTTTTATAATTTTATGACATATAATAAATAAAATTAATTATATATATTAAACGTGTCCCCAACGTGTTGTGTCGCCTATTTTTTGAAAATTTGCGTGTCCGCGTGTCCGTGTCGTGTCCGTATTGTGTCGCGTGTCCACGTCCATGCTTCATAGTTTTCAAGAGTAACCGAAGTTTGCGAGATTCACAAATGCCTAGATGATCCCTTACTTTTAGCCACCAAACCGCAGGTTCTCCCTACATCCTGACAAAGCTAGCAGAGTATAGTCTTGAGATCGACTTATACATCTACCTCGATGAATCTGAGAGACTTCCCAAGTCTTGCCATTTTGACATTGGGTGGAGATGATTGTTTTATTTGTATGATTAATGGGGACTGGATTATGCTTCCCATCTTTGAGATAGTCATGTCGCTCATTCTTGGAAGCTATCATGGGGCCTCGATATAGTTGGACCCATTTACAGAAGCAGTTTTGAATAGGGGTGGATAGCTACCCTTCCTATCTTCGAGAAGGACTTGCCTTCCACATCTCGAAAAGCTATCCAAGGAGCCTCACAGTATTCAACTCCTTTGTAGGACGCGGGTTTTGAATAGGGACAAATGGCTGGCCTTCCTATCTTCGAGAGAGTCGCATTGCTCAATTTCAAAAAAGCTATCTAGGGAGCCTCAAGGTATTTGCTCCTTTGTAAATAGGGACCGTTTGGCAGCCTTCCTATCTTCAAAGGAGACTTAATCACTACAACCTCAGAAAGTTGAATCTATCCTGGGGTCTTTGACCCTTTTTAGAAGCACATATAATAATGTGCAAGTGTTTCTCATCTGTTGGGTTTCTTCGAGGATATCATCCTCTGAGAGACTCTTATCCGAGAGATTTTCCTATCCGAGGACTTTATGAGAGCCATGACTTTAATTTGTTATCCATGGGCTTGGGCTTGCACTTGCTCTTGAAGCCTTTATCTTCTAGGGAATTATCTCACTAGAATTTCCTTCGGGATTGAGCTGTCTTGCAGACTTTGCATTTCAAAAGGACTTTGATTTTCCTTTTAATACTTTGGGCGGTAATGCCGTTTTCCCCCTCTTACAAATAGGCATGCCACACATCCCCCTCCCCCTCCCCCTCCCCCCAAAAAAAAAAAAAATCTTGTATCGATAAGAGTGGAGGGTTAGGATTTTGTGTTCTTTCATTGTGAACTCAGGCTAGATGCAAGGCTCGGCCTTTCATGGCCTCACTCGGCTCCACATTGTCCTTTAGCTTAGCATAAGAAGGGAAGCCAAACTTGGCTCTCAAGACTTGAGTCGTATCATAGTTTGCTTGGCTTGCCTCAGGGCAACTGGTTGGCTTTGGGCCAACCCCTTGCTCGGCCCATTTTGGGGTGGCTGATTGACTTTTACTTGGCCCGTCTCGAGGAGGCCGGTTAGCTTTGAGCCAACCTAGGAAGTACAGATACATATACAATACAAATACAAGATACATGTATGATACAATATGGATACAGTGATACAGGAAAACTTTAAATACGGCACAAATATGTTTGCAAAATAATTTTTTTTATATAATTTCTCATAATGTAGTATGTAGTATGTATAAAATAAAACATAATGCAAGAGTACTTTTATAAAATATTTAGTACTAAATTCCTTAATATCAAAAAGAGAATTTTATATTCGTCAAAGATTGCATAAAAAAGAAATCAATTAATAACCAACCATACCGACAAAGAATTAACAACAAATAATAACAGAGGATTCGATCAAATATTCAAGAAAATTTAAAGAATAACAATATAGCTAACAAAATTAAGCAATTTTAACAATAGCACTAAGTCATAATATCCAAAATTAAAAAATAAAATAAAACAACAATCAAAAGAAATTTAAAAAATAGAAATAGTGTAATTTTTTAACACATGAGTGAATGGCCCTTGTAGCAAAGCTAACAAAGTAGAAAATGGTATATCACAAGGGAATAAATAATGACAATGCAACTCGTATAAATATGACGAGACATAGAAAGGGAGGGAGAAAGAGGGAGAGTGCGTTGACCTTTGAAAAAATATAAATACAACTAAGAAAAAAAAATTAGATACTTATTTGGCGTTTAAAATATAAAAAATAAGAAAAAAATTAAATTGGATACTGACTGTCCTTCAAGTATCCCTCTCGTATCCAAAATTAGAAAAAAAAAACTAAAAAATAAATCAGATTTTTTTTTAGAAAAAAATAAGTCAGATATTATTTACTATATCCAATACGTATCTTGCCGTATCAGACACATACTTCATAGGGGCCAACCCCTTGTTCATCTCACCTTGGGGCTGCAGGTCTGGCACTGGGTCAATTTGCTGTTCGGCCCACCTTGGGCTGGCCCCATTATTAGGCTTGGTCCAACTTGTTCGGCCCACTTTGGAGTGGGTCAATGGTTCTACCAGGTACAGTAGCTCAACCTGGCCCAAGTCTTGCTCTCATTTATTTTACCCTCTTCAAAACCTATAAAATGATCCAAACATTCACTACTCCTAACCTAACCTACCCAACAAAAAAAGAAAAAAACACTGTAGGACATAACAACAAAGAAATCAAATGGGTATGACATAATATATATTTAATGATATTGAGAGGGAATAAAAATAACCACAAGAATTGTGTGGGTCTAGGCATTGCTACGTGGCACGGTTATGGATTATCACATGTATAACAGTTGTCAAATTTTTATCAAACACTGCATTAGTGTGTTTATGTTGTGCAAAACTCATTAGGATATGAAATCTTATCAATATAGAAGTCTTGAATAACCAGAGATTGTTTGGGATAAGATTTCTGGAATATTCAAACTACTTGATAAGTAAGTCACTAGCTATTATAAATAGGCAATACTCTCAAGGGTTGAGGTATACAATTTCTTTCTATGAATTAGTCCATTAAATATTTTGATAATAATGGAAGACTGACTTGGGCGTCGGAGGGCCCCCGGCTACGGCTAGGGGTGTTTTGTCTTGTAGATAGTGATTGTGAGGTGGTGCTGATCATCTTCTTTGTTGGATTTCTTTATCATCAAATACGGTATTTTTTTATGTTCGTATAATTGACGCCGTCTGTGGGAACGATTGAGTTCAACAAAGAAGATTATATTTATATATTATTATATCCCATGTGGTACTGGAAGAGATGATCCTCTTTTGTTTTTCTCTACACAAGTTATTGGGTGTGCATGATTGCACTCTTCGAAGTTGTATTCATTCTATTATGAAATATTCATGAATTGGGTATCTCCTGCCACCTGTTTCTCAATCTTGGAAACATGATCATGCAAATCACTTTTTCTTTACCAAATGGTGCCCGTAACAGCAGCAACGTGGAAGATCTCTAGTGTGTTTCACTCAATGTTAAGCAATCACAAGCTTTTCTAGAAGATATTTTATTTAGTATTGTGCCGAATTTTGGTTGTCTATGGAGCATGGATTTTGTGTATTATTACTTCGACCACAAAGAATTTTTTATATACCGAGCGTGTAAATTGGTCAAATATGTTGCTGAATTTAGAATATATTTGAATAAATTATTTGGGTAAAAAATGCTTAGATGATTGATTACCTTGGCCAAAGAAGGTTGGCAGGTTTGACCAACTCTTTCTAGAAATCTTTGCGCAACTGGGGGCAAAGTGGGTTGGCAGGTTTGACCAACAAATTTTTGCACTCTTTGGCCAAGATGGTTACCTCGGCCAAAGAAGGTTGGTAGGTTTGACCAACAAAATTTTGCACTTTTTGACCGAGATGGTTACCTCGGTTAAAGAAGGTTGGCAGGTTTGACCAACAACTTTTTGCACTCTTTGACCGAGGTGGTTATCTCGGCCAAAGCAGGTTGGAAGGTTTTTGACCAACAAAATTTTTGCACTCTTTGACCGAGATGGTTACCTCGGCTAAAGAAGGTTGGTAGGTTTGATCAACAACTTTTTGTACTCTTTGGCCGAAATAAACCAATAACTTTTTGCACTCTTTGACCGAGATGGTTATCTCGGCCAAAACAAGTTGGCAAGTTTGACTAACAATTTTTTGAACTCTTTACCCGAGATGACAGTTATCTTGGCCAAGGAAAGTTGGTAGGTCTGACAAACTTTTTCGAACTATTTGACTGAGATGGTTATCTCGGCCAATGCTGGTTGGCAGGTTTGACCAACAAATTTTTGAACTCTTGAACCGATATGGTTATCTCAGCCAAAGAAGGTTGGCAAGGATAGTGTAAACCGAGTTAGTCTGCTCGGCAAGACACAGAAAGAACACCTCCTCGTACGATTGCGAACTCGAAGGTTTTGGATTGTGCTTCGATAGGAAGAAGAAATGAAGCACTGGGTTTAGGGTTTGTGAATGAATAGGGTGAACAGTGGCTGAAACCATTCGAGTGTACAGGATATATACGTTGAAGGCAAAAAGGCGAGGCTATCGAACGAGTTTTGCTCAACAAAGTAGGTTGGCAGGTTTGACCAACTTAGAAAATCTTTATCGAGCGGGTTTTGCTTGTCGAAGGGAGTTGGAAGGTTTAACCAACTTTGAAAATCATTGTAGAGTAGGTTGGTGGTTTGTCCAGTAGTAGGATTCCTTGTAGAGCAGATTTTGTTGGTATTTTGGTAGTTCCTAACGAGATTAGGCATTCTTGGAATAAGTCCTAATAAGATTAGGTATTTTCGGAATAAGTCCTAACGAGGTTATACATTCTTGGAATAAGTCCTAACAAGGCATTTTCGGAATAAGTCTTAACGAGATTAGGCGTTTTCGGAATAAATCCTAACAAGGTTAGGCGTTTTCGGAATAAATCCTAACGAGGTTAGGCATTCTTGGAATAAATCCTAGCAAAGCTAGGCATTTTCGGAATAAGTCCTAATAAGGTTATGCATTTTGGAATAAGCCCTAGCACCCATGTATGGTTTTAGTTAGGCATTATTACACGGCTATTTTTATTAGAACAACAGAAAGTTTCCACTCTTTCATTGGGTTCAAAGAGAATGAAAGCTTGGGGGCAATTGAGAGGGAATAAAAATAACCACAAGAATTGTGTGGGTCTAGGCATTGCTACGTGGCACGGTTATGGATTATCACATATATGACAGTTGTCAAATTCTTATCAAACACTGCATTAGTTTGTTTATGTTGTGCAAAATTCATCAGGATATGAAATCTTATCGATATTGAAGTCCTGAACAACCAGAGATTGTTTGGGATAGGACTTCTAGAACATTCAAACTACTCGATAGGCAATACCCTCATGGTTGAGGTACACAATTTCTCCCTATGAATTAGTCCATTAAATATTTTAATAATATTGGAGGACTGACTTGGGCGTCAGACGGCCCCCGACTACGGCTGGGGGTGTTTTGTCTTGTAGATAGCGATTGTGAGGTAGTGCTGATCATCTTCTTCGTTGGATTTCTTTATCAACAACGACCAACATGTGACTGATCTTTTTTTTCAGCCAGAGCTTTTTGTTTGTCCGCCTCCGCTGCGTTGACTAGCTCGGCCAATTGATCTCGGTCGACACCCAGCTCGGCCAGCTTGGCCTTGAGATCTTTTAGCTCGGCAGCCTTGGCTTCAGCATCAGCAACGGCAGCCTGAGCTGTTTTCCTCAACTCCAACACGCGTTGGTGGGCAGCGTGATTCTTCTGCACGGCCATGTGTTCATATTTTTATTACATAAGGTCTTTTTTTTCCTGATTTATATTTTTTGTTGGACTATTATCCTCTTATGGCCACGTTTGTTTGGCGGATTAGGTTGGATGAGATTGTTAGTGAAAGGATTCTTAGCGAAGGGATTGTTAATGTGGGAATTGTTAGTAAGGGGATTAAGCAAAAGTGTATTTGTTTTGATGATAGTATGGGAGATAATTAGTGATAGAATTGTTAAATTATTTTTGTATAAAATAAATAAATAAATTATTTCTATATTAAAAAAAATTAAAACAAATATTGAAGTAAACAAGTGCACTTGGTAAAAAAAAATGAAATTAAAAAAATAATTTTTTTATATAAAATAGACTCAATCCTCTCACTATTTTCCTAATCCCACCCAAAATCTACCCAAGCTAATCCCTATGTGAGGATATTCATAGTCCCATGGGACTACTAGTCCCCTCCTATTTTTTCCAACCAAACATCCCACCTATGGAGCCAAACAAACATGGCCTATGTATATTATTGATATATATTACCTACAAAAATAATACATGTTTCCCTCTGTTTTCGTAGGGTCCGCACAGATATAATATTTACTTACAAAACCCAACTTCAATCAGTAACATGTGAACAGTTAAAATAAAAACAAAAACCAGCAGGTACCCAAAAACGATTTGAGCAAAATGGGTCATCAAAAATAACAAATATATGAGATGAAAACATATCTATAACTATCATTAAAGAGATCAAAGAATTGAACACTTACAGAAAATGAATTTCCGGAGAAGGGCTGATAATAGTCTTGGGGTTTCGGCTGTCTTAGTCACAGTAAGAGAGACTTGTGTGAGTGTCGAATAAGAGAGTCGACAGAGAGAGCGTAGACATAAGAGAGAAGTGACAGAATCAGTCTAAGCCCCAATCCCAATCAATGAAACCCTCACACCGGTTTGACCAATTTGACGGTCCAACCGCGGTTCGGAAAGCGGTTTTCACAAAAATTTGGTACTTGTCAACTGTAACGCTGTTTGGTTAAGAAATGTAGCAATGGTTTGAAAACAGATTATTTTAATAATTTTTTAATTAAAATATAAAATAAAAAATTTAGTAAGTTTGGAATGAATTTTTTATTTTTTACAAAAAGATGTATAAAATGTAAAGAAAAAATAAATCTTTGACTTTTTAATAGAAATTATAGGTTTTTTGAATTTTTGAATAACTTTTTGACTTTTACGCAAAAATAAGCACTTGACAAACGAGGCCTTAGAAAAAAAAAAAAACTAAAATGTGAATAAAAATACTTATATTTTATTTAGTTTTATATATTTTTTATTTTTACTTTTCAAATTCTTTTCTAAATCTTTTAACCAAACATAGTAAGATTATTTGAGTTTTATAAGATAATTTTAAAATTAATTTTGGTGATATGAATTGCTTATTTTAGAATTCGTTGGATAAAATATTTATGTAAAAAATTAAGATAATTGTATATCAATAATTATATATTTAAATTATATTTGTTTAAAAAAAAGACTGACAGATATAATTTCAAAAATAACTATTTAGTTTTTGTAATTCAAATTTAATTTAAATATATAGTTATCAATATCTAATTATCATAATTTTTTTAAATGGATATTCTACCTAACAAGTTTAAAAAAAATAAACAATTCAAATTATTAAAATCAATCTCAAAAAGAGCTTACTAAACCCAAACGTTCTCTCAAATTAATATTATCAACTTCAAAAACAGTCCAACTCTTTTAAAAATTTTGCACAAATTTTTTTTTTCATCAGGGAGTACTGCTATAGACATAGAGAAATTGACTGAAAATATGACCGAAGGGACCACTTTTATTATTATTATTAGGTAAAACATATTTTGTGTCTTTTTTTACTTTTTCTTTTGTATTTTGGCTCTTAAAATTTATTTTTTTTCATTTTGATTTTTCATATTTTAACTTGTTTTCAAAAAATTAACTTAAATGACATATTAACAATTATATATCATAAAAATATTTTATTATATATAATTAAGACCATCTCCAATGATTACTCAATTTTTTCATCAAATTTGAATTTGATGAAAAATGACTCATTTTTCTGCTCTAACGGTTTCATGAAATAGGTATCAAACCGAAAATTTCACTTTTTTTTCATCAAACTGAGGATCAATGTAGCTTTTATCAAATTATTGTTTATTACCATTGTCAGATGTCCTTCTCATCCCAGTCATCCCTCAGATGAGCACCTGAAGGCAAAAAGTTGTGAAAAAATTACACTGGCCGGTTGTCCGCCTGGTCAATCGGTGGTTTGATAAAACTCCAAAATTCTCTGTTGCAGCACTTGATATCAAAGAAAGTTTTTACTCAAATTTGGTGAAAAAATTGATGCACTGTTGGAGATGCTCTAATACATGTAACACAAATTCGAATATATATATTTATGTTATGTGACAATTAACGTGATATTTTCTATATACTTTTGCGCAAAAGTTAACTTTAAGAGAAAATTGTGAAAACTTGAAAATTAAACGTCAAAGTGGAGAAAAAATTTTAAGAGCCAAAGTGAGAAAATGGTCAAATATAAAAAGGATAAAGTGTAATTTACTCTTATTATAATATTACAAAACAAAATTATAATTATATCATTTGCAAAATAAGACTTCAGAATTATTTATCAGTTCCGCTATGTAGCTCGAATTTTCCGAGCTCGAAATTGGCCAAAAACCAAAACAACGTAATTTTGGATCTTTTTTTCTTTTTTTCTTTTCTTCTTCCTCTATCTGTTCTTCCTCCGTTTTTTTTTTTCTTTGCTTCTTCCATAACTTAGAATCAAAAAAAAAAAAAAAAAAGAGAAAGAGAGGAAAAATAAAAAAAATAAAAATAAAACATGATCTGTGCTTGAGAGCATCAACATCAACAACAACACATCATCATCAACAACAACAACACATTCACACCAAAAAAAAAATTAAATTAAATTAAATTAAATTGTAGAATCTAAATTCAACAACACAACATCATCATCAACAACAACCAACAATTATCAACAATTTTTTTTTTCTTTTTTTTTTCCTTTATCTTCAGAACTAGATCCACTAGAGAGAAAACAAAGTCTGAAAGAAGCGATCATCAACAACAACAACACACATCATCATCAACAACAACTAACAATCACCACACAAAAAATATATATATATATTGTAAAAAAAAAATTGTAGAATCTGAAAGAGGCGAGAGACCCACTGGCGATCTGCAGATCTGGATGGCGATACCCACCAGCGCCGCCACTGGCAGAGAGAGAGAGACGCCGCCATCACCGTTGATCTTCATTCTCTTCCTCCTCCGCCATCACCATTTTCTTCTCTTCCTCCTCTCCATCTCCATCTTTTCTCCTTCTCCTCTCTCTCTCTCTCTCTCTTTCTCTCTCTTCATCTCTCTCTTTGTTTCAAATATAAAAGAGGGGAAAATACAAAACAAAAGAAAATCTAAAACGATGTTGTTTTGGATTCAGGCCAATTTCAAGTTTTGAAGCATTTTTCATTCTTTATTTATAAAATTATCACATACTGACCTTATTAAGATTTTGTTTTTTTTTTCCCATATCTACCTTAGTTTGTCTACTATAAATATTTTTCAAGACTCCCAATGAATAGACAGCAAACGTAAGTGAATATTATTTTATTTATATCACTACTCTCAAAACTCTAAAAAAATTAAAAGACAGTTAAAAAAAAAATGTTTATAAAAATAAAAAAACAAACTTTTATTGAATTCTCAAAACTTTAAAAAAAAGATAGAGATAAAATCTCTACTCATCTATAAGACTATTTCTTAAGTCAAATTTTACAAGAGGCAGTCACACCCTTTTATAGGCAAAGAGCGAACTTCAATTGCGGAATTAAAATGCACAAAATTAAAATATAAGATAAGATTCTGGCAATAAGACAATGAATCTTGTATATATCTAAATGAATAAATTATAAATACAACCTCTAAGATTTACTTAAAATATGAATTACCCTCTGTGATTTTAAAAATCATAAATATCTTCTTGTCATAATTTTTTATTTAACACAATTAATAGAAATATAAAATTTCTAACTACTCTCCTATGCAACAATAAAATTACTTAAATTATTTATTAAAATTTATTTATAACATTATTAAAAAGAATTAATTGATTTGATAATTTATCAATAAAAGTGGTTATTTGTTATGCAATTAAAAACTTAAATAGGCAAGATGTAATTTCTAGAATTACAAGAAAAAATTTGTATTTTAAACAAATTTCAAAGAGTGTATTTGTAATTTACCATATCTAAATTATTGAACTAAAGACAACATATTTATCTAGTGATATATCCACCATTTTGAGCCTTGTTCATCAAGTGATACACATCGGATTTATGTATAATGTGATCCATTTCGTTGTGTCTCTCTAGTTGTATCCTTCGTGTGAGCCTCTTTTGGCTTGTCCCTCATATGAACTACCTGCAAGATCTATGCTTATTTTTTCAGGAAGGCAAATGTTCATTTATTGCATTGACGCATAATATATTTGAATTGCTCTTTTGATCTTATAGATTTTCTAAACAAGTGAAGAAATGTCTAGTACTTTAATCATCTATTTCTTAAGCATTTTGAGTATTTCTTCTTTTACTTTATCATGTCCTTACTTGGAGATTTCTACAAAGACATTTTCGTTTCTCGTCACCACAATTCTCTTTTCATCACAATAGATTGTTGATTCATTATATTAGAGAATAATGTTTAATGTATTATAATAAAAACACAAGCTTATCAATTTTGTTAATGATAGGGTCATACCCTTTCCATGGTTTGTCTTATTTTTCAAATATGACATTTGAATTGATTGTTGGGTAAAAAATCAAATTTGATATGATTGATAAAATTAAACAACTCTGCTGGGATCCCGTGGGGGTGATCCCAGTGCCACGTGTCGACTTGGGATTGATTGAAATAAATATAAAAAAAAAACTGTTTTTTGGGCCAATCACAGGAGACCCCAGCACCGCCACTGGGGTCTCAAGCTTTATTCAAAATTAAATTCTAATTTTTTTCAGCTAAAGTACACACAATTTGTTCCGTAATAATAACTGATCTTGCTCCTATGCCAATAATAGTATATTTAATTATTGTCGAAAATTCATTTAAGAGTCGAACATCATCCCTATCAATTTTCATAGTATCAACAAGTCTAAGCTCAATCTAGCATATATTAATTTTATTCACTTGATAACTTAAGTTTTGGTCAACCATAATCTCAGTTTAAGAATTCCACTAAATATGGCATAGAAAATTTTCTTGGTGTTCATTCTCATTTTTTGTAATTTGCTTAAATTTTTCAATAGGATCTTTTAAAAATATATTCAGTGTGTTTGGTTTGAGTTTTTTGGATTAAGTTTTTTGAAAACTAAGTTTTTTAGTTTTCGCATTCTTTTGTTTTTAGTGAATATTTTTTAAATTTTAAACATTTTTTTTTTTACTTTTTTAGATGCACCTTAGTTACATGTATCTAAAAAGTAAAAAATTTGTGAAAAAATATTTTAAAAAATTAATAAATACATAAAATGTACTAAATTCTTGTTTTTTTTTTTTTTTTGTATTTTTTGTACTTAGTGAATTTTTAAAAGATTTTTTTTTACAATTTTATTACTTTTTAGGTGTATTTATGTTAGGTGTGTCTAAAAAGTAAAAAAATTGCTTAAAATATTAAAAAAATTCTATAAAAACAAAAAAACACGAAAAATAAGAATGTAGAATTTACTGAAAAGCGTTTTCTAAAAAATGAAAACAAGCAAGCTGTTTCTTTTTTTTTTTAAGTAGGAATTTTTCTTTCCCAATCTTCCATTATCTCATCATCATGGTATATGATATTAAGGCCTGATTTGGGAAGCAACCGGTTTAGTCAAAAAGTCAAAAAGTTACTAAAAAAATTAAAAAGCCAACAACCCATATCAAAAAGTCAAAGATTCCCTTTTCTCTCTACGTTTTGCACATCTTTTCGTAAAAAGCCAAAAAGTCATCCCAAACAAACTAGTTTTGTTTACATCATATTTTAACAAACTAGTTTTTTTACATCAAACAAACTAGGTTTTACCGGTTCGACCAGTGGGTCACCGGGTTTTCCCGATTTTTGCCCCAATCTGGGTTTCGAGGGTTGACCGGACCGGAACAAGGCCCGGTTCCCGGTCCAACCGTTTCGACCGGCCGGTCCGGTCCGGGTTTGAAAACAATGGTTTCAACCAAACATGTCTTGTTAGTTGAAGATTTTTTTTAAATTCTTCATCTTGTGGCCTAATTTTTGTTGCAAGTCCAACAGATTACCAATGCAGGTTTCTTCAATTTTCAATTGAGGTTTATAAAACTTTTTTTTGATCAGCAAAGAAAAATTTCATTAAACAGCATGAAATTAAAAGTACAGGAAGATGGGATGCATCAAGAGAGATTCGGAAGTATAAAAATACCCCTACTACTGCTACTCGCATCCATACAACCAACCCCTAAGCCTCTCGATTTTTAAATTAAAAAGTTAAGAAGAACTTAACTAGAAAATTAAAATACATGAATCTCCACAAAAATCCACTCTAACACCCAGAACAAAACTAAAGCAACCAAACAAGACCCACAACACAGCAGCTGAACCAAACTAAAAAACAAGAACAAAACTAAAACCACCCAAGCAGCCCAACTCCCTTCAACCAAACGTCCAATCAGCAACCCACATCAACTGCTACAACTCCCCACGTCTCAGCTGCTGCCTCACGCCTCTGCTACATCAACAGCTACAACTCCCCACGTCTCAGCTACTGCCTCACGCCTCTACTACATCAACAGCTACAACACCCCATGCCACCCATCACCCAATGCCCACTCCGGCGGTGAAAATACCAGCGCCACCACCGGGAAGAAACTTTAACACCACTGCCGCATGAGAACCTCAACTCCCCATGCCTCTGCTACAATACCTCCACTGCTGCATCAGGCCTTCACACCCAATAGCCTCTGCCAAACACCCAAAGCCCACACCAAGCTGCTACTTCTCTCCCTAAAACAAAACCTAGCGGCTGAGGTTTTAAAAAACCCCACGCCTTCCTCTGCTACACCTCCTCTGCTACACCAGGACGACTTCAAACACACGCCCAAAACCCTCTGTAACACACCAAACCAACAGGACTCCCATCTTCACCCATCGAACTCTCACTCGAGGAGGAGCGCTTGAGTGACACTCGGACAGAGCTGGATCACCTACGATCCCCTTGAACCCGTCCAAAAAACGCACCCCTCAAACTCCTGCTCGCCGAAGAGCGCACGAGTGAAAAACCAGGACGCCCCTGCTGAAACAGCTAAACGGCAAGGAGGAAACACATGAGTACAAAACAGATGCCAAAACCAGGGCACAACAAGCACA